>QLOH01000417.1:0-600000 GCA_026901365.1 Sesbania bispinosa
GGGATGTTACATTCTACCCCCCTTAAGCAATTTTGACCTCAAAATTGATTAAGAACAGAATTTAGAAACTACCTCAACTGAAAAGTTCCGGAAATTGACCCCGAATGTCATCTTCCTTCTCCCATGTAGCCTCTTCTGGAGATTGACCCTCCCAAAATACCTTTACCAAAGGATTGCCTTATGACAGTTGTCGATCCTGTACAAAATTATACTTATAATTCTCCGATCTGCAAACTACTTGTAGTAGAATGGTATAAACCGAGTCGAACCCTGAAGATCCACTCAAATTAATCCTTCTTTGGGGGGGTTTGATTGATTGGAATAAACTGAAGAAAATAAAAGATCAAGTTAAAAGCAAAGGTTGAATCAATTCAAGACAATATCAATCCAAGGAATTCAGAGGCTATTTTCATGGTAAATCATTGGTTATTAATAACATGCATTCAAGAGATTAAATCTATCAACTTAGAATCATATGGAACCCCTATAATGATCCCGGATTCACTACTGAAATAATTTCCAGAATTCAATTGATTAAGATTAACAAGATCAAATAACCATAAAATCTTATGTTAGATCCAAATCAATTTTATAAACGGAACCCAATTGAAGCAAATAATTAAATGAACACCTTCAATTTAATTTCTTACTCTATGCTTTTCAATCATTGTATGATGATTAACCAATCAAGAGTACAACATACATCAATAACAAATTTCATAACCAAAACATGTTAACCAATCAAGCTTTGATAAAAGAAATATGGAATTGAAGCAAGTGGAGTAGAAAAGCATGGTAGATGTAATTCAATCAGAATGTAAATGAAGATCAAACCTCAAAACCAAGATGAAAATAAGCTTGACTCCTTGAATTGAATAAAAACTTAGCCTTCCATGAAGACTTTACAAAAAAGATGAACAAAAGTAAATGAAACTCTAAGTAATTTCTACTACAACTTGGATGCTCTTCTCCCTAGCAAGCCCTCCTATTTATAGGAGGGGAAAAGATGCCATTCCAAACATGATCACTCAGCAATGACTAAGCATGTTTTGTCCACAAATGGACTTATTGATCAATTACCTAATGCATTTGTCCATTACTTTGAATTATTCACCTACTCTAGCTATCATTCACCTACTTGTCTCCCACTTGCACCGAGCATATCATCCTCAATCTGGCAGAATCCAAGAGGGTTGTCTTCATATGAAATCAAGCTCTGGATCTTAGCTTTCAAATGCCGCTTTTCTAGCCCAAGTTATGGCCCAACCATTGAGTGCTGGTCAGGTTTTCATATGATGCTGACTATTCGGTCTTCCAAGCCCATTTCGACTCACTAGCTATCCGATTTAGCTTTTGGATTCTTCATCAAAGTTTTAGGGCTCTCTTTTATCTTTCCTACAATGTAAAGAACATAATTTTTAGATGTCTAGAACTCAAGTTATGCTTGAAATACGAAAACAGTTTAATGCTGAAAAAATGTAATTGAGCCTAATATGAACCTGAATTGGCATAATATGCTTATGACTTGTTAATTAAGCATAAAAAATGCATTAAAAGGTTAAATTTGAGGGATGATTAATGTGCATAATTTGTATTTATCGAATTCCCCCACACTTATCTTTTGCACGTCCCGGGCAAAATTGGAAACAAGCATGAATTATTGACTCAAAGGGGTGCTTTCCAATGAAATTAATGAAATGTAAAGAAAACATGGGCTAGAGGTGATTACAAGACATCATAACATTCATGAATTCTTATCTTTATGCATCTCAAAAATAGAAAGGCAACTTCAATTGAAAATAGTGGATTCAAATTGATAGAACCTCGCAGGAAGTACTCTCAATCTCTCAAGTGTTTAAAAGGTCTGTGTTTCTCTCAAATTCGACCCATGAAAATTGCACTATCATAAGCTTGCTTATCTTCTACTTATCCACTACAAATTACACATACATCCACAAATTAAGAGGTCTTTATTAGGGTACTAATGGAGTGACAATTATGTAGAGGTACAAACAAATATGACAAGTTAAACCAAAGAGAGTAAAAGAGGTTTGGAGAACGAATCCAAGTAACAAGTGTGATAGATACATATGAAATCAAACATTGAAGTTTAAGTACATCATTCAATCATTTGGATTCTTCATTCTTTTGCATATCTTCTTTTTTTTTCTTTTTTTTTTCTTTTTTTTTTAGTTTTTTTTTTCATAACAATGAAGCACTAAGTATGTAGCAACCCACATAATTAACATTCCCCCACACTTGTTCAAGAATCCATTCTTATGATAAATCCAATACTCTTCTATTCCATAAGGTTAGGTAAAAGTTTGGTTTTATACTTAAGTATGGAACGAGAGACAACAAATAAGGCTTAAAAAGGGTGATTCAAAGGAAAATAATGTAAGGTTGGCTATTTAACTGGGTAATTTATTCAACTGAAAGAAAAATTTGCCTCAATCATTTTTGTTCATGCATGTGCAAGAGTAGTTTCAAAAAGAATCAAAGCAAGTTCTGAAGTAACAAATTCCATGGGTGAAAATCACACAAGAAAGAAAGTTTAATTTGTCAACAAGGCTCAAATCCTCACGGCTAATAACTATCAAAATTGATCCATTCAATTCAAATCTCTGTTGCCAAACCAATTAATTTCAAGATGTTAGGAATGAATTCAATCATGTTATAAAAATCTTAAAATCACCTTTTTTTTCTATGTTTTGTTTTACACTTTTTAACTTTACTGGAAAGCTTAAAACAAAAACACAAATTCTTTTTTTTTTAAACTAACAGGATGCGTATCAAGAGTTAAACATAACTCCTTACTCTGCCATCCTATTAATTTTTTTTAAAAAACACGGACCATCTTTTCCCTCCCCCCAACCTAATCAAGACATTGTCCCTAATGTCTTTATAGATTGGTGATTTTATTTGTAAATTGATATTTAAATGAAAAACTATACAAGCACAACTTTAAGAGGAAGGAAAGTTACAACCGAAGAGTGGTATCAGGATCTTCCTTCCTTCCATCATCTTTGTTATTCTTGTCCTCCTGCTTTCCTGATGCATAAGGTCCAAGTGAAAGGTTCTGCATTTGTTCAAGAAGTTCGTTAGCATTTGAAGAGCATGCCATGATTCTTTGCAGTCCTAGAGGTATGAATCCTTGATGCATAGCCTGTTCCAGAAAACTTAACAATCCATTATAAAAACCATTAACATTTAAGAACCCTAATGAATTTTGGTGGAAGTTAGAATTGGCCCAAGACACAACAGTGAAGATATCTTCTAAGGTTCCAAGACCACCAGGTAATGCAATAAATGCATCAGATTTGTATAGCATTTGTGCCATACGTTCCTGCATTGTTGAAACCCTCAGTACGGTGCCTAGGGTAAGGTTTGCGGTCTTCTTGTTATTACCATCCATTAGAGCAACACCCAAAACTTGGCTCCCTCTTGTGATTGCAGTTCCTGCTGTACAACCCTTCAGGCCTTGTACTCCCCCTCCATACACAACATTGATCTTTCTAGCAGCTAATGCTTTACCAAGGTCATAAGCTGCATGTCGAAATGCTTCATCCTTTCCGAGATTGGTTCCACCAAAGACACAGATACTGTGGAATCTGTGTGTAGATGGTCCTGCAGTTTCTTTAAAGGAAGACATTTTGTTTGTACCAATCATTTGTGACAGTGGGAATTTATAAAGATGAAATAACTTGTACAAAGATCAAATTGTCAATTTTTTTTTCTTTTTCTATTTTTTTTGATTAAGTGTTAATCGATGAAAAGACAAGTAAGGATAAACAAAGATACGCATGAATTATAAAGTCAAAAAGAATCAGCTGAAAAGAAAACTCAAAACAAATTAAAGACAGGCGTGAATTATAAAGTCAAAAAGATACAACTGAAAAGAATTCAAAGATGCACATGCATATGAACAGTAGTTGTGATTTTGGCTCACATCTTCCTCTGGTTTTACGTCCAGTAACGGCTTGAACGCCTTCTATGAGTCGAGGAGTTGCTTCCCATCCAATTTTCTTATAAACTGGCAAACAGGGTCTTTTAGAGTCAGATTCCCAAGACTATATTGTTCCTTCTCCCTTCGGAATAATTCAGCTAAATCAAGAAGAACCATTTGAACTTGTCCACTAGGATGCGTCTCAAGAGCCTGGCTAATGTTATCCAAAGACTCCTTACTCAGTCCATCCTTAATGAATTTAATTTTATCTTCTCGATTTATAGAAGTCATTCCGACATTCTTACATCTCGAGTTACAATTCCATCTTGCACACTTATAACAAACTTGCATTCTTTTTGCTCTTCTTTTTTTAGAAAAAGAACTCCTACCCATTCCTGACAAATGTCTAGCAAATGAATCTTGAAATTCACCTACTAAGCGTACCTTGGCCTCGATGATCCAACGTACATCCTCAGGAAGGCCTAAGCGCATCAGTACTCTTAGCCTTTCAAGTCTACATCTGTAAATTTTCCTGAGATCGTCTTGAGGGAGAGTAGGGAACCAAACTCTGAGCTTGGCGAGGGTTTCCTCCATTCTTTCTCTCTAGCAAAGTTGTTCAGTGCAAGGGTGGATTGTTCTGTATATATAATAGTTAAGGAGAACAAATCGAAGCATTGCACAACAAACACAATAATAATAAGATAAAAATAATGAAAACTCTAGAAAACTCTCCACACATAATCAACAAAATGAAAGACACATATCATTAACAACTGTTGAGATGAAGAGAAAATGAGAGACATATGATAGAATCCGTGTGTCTAGAATACACAGCGGAAAATAATATATATACACATAAGTGTATTTACAAATATACATAGTGATAGGCCCAAGCCCATATCTATCATATGATACACTAACAATAACAATCTAACAAACAATCTAACACTCCCCCTCAAGCTGGAGCATATAAATCATATGCACCAAGCTTGTTACATATAAAATCAATCCTAGGGCCCCTCAATGATTTGGTGAAGACATCTGCCAACTGATCATTGGAATTAACAAACTGAGTAGTAATGTCTCCAGATAAAATCTTTTCCCTGATGAAATGACAATCTATCTCAATATGTTTGGTCCTCTCATGGAATATTGGATTAGAGGCAATGTGAAGGGCAGCTTGGTTATCACAAATGAGAGACATTTGTGTAACCTCCCCAAATCTCAGTTCTTTAAGTAACTGTTTGAGCCAAATAAGCTCACAAGTAGCTGAAGCCATAGCTCTATACTCTGCTTCTGCACTAGATCTCGCCACCACATTTTGCTTCTTGCTTTTCTAGGAAATCAAGTTGTCACCAATAAAGACACAATATCCAGAAGTGGATCTCCTATCAGTAGGAGAACCTGCCCAATCTGCATCTGAGTATCCCACAACTCGAGTATGTTTATTGTCTTCATATAACAAACCTTTTCCTGGGGCTCCTTTAATATATTTTAGAATGCGAATGACTGCATCCCAATGACCTGCACAAGGAGAATTAAGAAACTGACTTACCACACTAACTGCAAAAGAGATGTCTGGACGAGTGACAGTGAGGTAGTTCAGTTTTCCAACCAGTCTCCTGTATCTCTCAGGATCTAAAAGTGGCTCCCCCTGACCTGGTAGAAGTTTAGCATTTGGATCCATAGGTGTGTCAACGGACTTGGAATTCATTAGCCCAGACTCCTCTAAAATATCCAATGCATACTTTCTTTGAGAAATTACAATTCCATTCTTGGATTGTGCTACCTCAATCCCCAAGAAGTATCTCAGTCTGCCAAGGTCTTTAGTCTGAAAATGATGACAAAGGTGTTGTTTTATCTGTGAAATGCCATGGTGATCACTACCTGTAATGACAATGTCGTCAACATACACTACCAAGTAGATACACCCAGCAGCTGAATGGCGATAAAACACAGAATGGTCATCCTCACTCCGAGTCATACCAAACTGCTGGACTATTGTACTGAATCTACCAAACCACGCCCTGGGAGACTGCTTAAGACCGTATAAAGACTTGCGGAGACGACACACTAAGCCTGAAGACTCCCCCTGAGCAACAAAACCAGGAGGTTGCTCCATATAAACTTCCTCCAACAGGTCACCATGAAGGAAGGCATTTTTGACATCTAACTGATAGAGGGGCCAGTGACGAATAGCAGCCATGGCTAAAAATAATCTGACAGAAGCCATCTTGGCGACGGGAGAAAAAGTGTCACCGTAGTCTAACCCAAATATCTGAGTATAACCTTTGGCTACTAATCGAGCTTTGAGCCGATCAATTGTGCCATCAGGGCCAACTTTCACTGTGAATATCCACCGACAACCAACAACTGATTTCCCAGGAGGCAAAGGAACAAGATCCCAAGTACCACTGTTTTGAAGAGCACACATCTCATCAATCATAGCCTGTCTCCAACCAGGGTGGGCTAAGGCATCACCTGCAGTTTTAGGAATAGACACAGAGGAAATGGAAGAGAGACAAGTATAATGGGATAGGGATAACCTGTGATAACTCAGAGTGACATAATGAGGTGAAGGATTACGAGTGGAGCGTATACCTTTACGAAGTGCAATAGGGAGATCAGACTCAGGAGGTGGGGCCGAAGGGGCCGGAGGAGGTGGGACCGGAGGAGACGGAGGAGTTGGCTCCGGAGGAGAGTCAAGAGGCGGCCCATCTGGAAGGTGCGGAGGTTGCCGACGATGATAAACCTGTAGAGGTGGCTAAGGTGGTGGATCTCCCTGCACTATGGGCGTGTCTGAGGGATCAAAGACAAAAGGGGTGGTGGTGGATACTAAGTCAGACCCAGAGGTTAAGGAATTAGACTCAAAGTAGAGAGAAGACTCAAAGAACGTGACATCAGCTGAAATGAGATATCTACGAAGAGAGGGTGAGAAACACTTATATCCCCTCTGAGACCGAGTGAAGCCTAAAAAGACACACTTATGAGACTTAGCAGACAATTTATCAAGATCAGGACTAAGGTTGTGAACAAAGCACGTAGACCCGAAGACTCTAGGAGGTAAGGGGTGGAGAGGCTGATGAGGGAACAATATAGAGTTAGGGACCTGGTTGTTTAGGACAGAAGAGGGCATGCGATTGATGAGATAGCACGCAGTGAGAACAGCATCACCCCAAAATTGTTGAGGGACATGACCATGAAGTAAAAGGGTTCGAGTTGTTTCAATGAGATGTCTATTCTTGCGCTCTGCAACCCCATTTTGTTGTGGGGTATATGCACAAGAGGTCTGATGAAGAATACCATGGGAAGCCATAAATGTTTGAAAAGAATGGGAGAGATACTCACGAGCATTATCACTACGGAGAGCACGGATAGAAACACCAAATTGATTTTTGACTTCATTATAAAAGGATTGAAATATAGAAAACAACTCAGAACGATTTTTCATTAAAAACAACCAGGTGCATCGAGAATAATCATCAATGAAAGTAACAAAATACTGAAACCCTAAAGTAGACCGAATACGACTCGGACCCCAAATATCAGAGTGGACTAAAGCAAAAGGAGACGAAGCTCTGTTATTGACACTCCTAGGAAATGGACTACGACTATGTTTTCCTAATTGACATGATTCACACGACAAAGTTGACAACTTAGACAGACTCGGTACTAGTTGTTGTAGCTTGGCAAGGCTAGGGTGACCCAACTGAGCATGGATGAGAAGGGGAGAATCCACCACCGAGCCAGCATGAGCAGAAGTACGAAGCTGATAAAGGCCATGAGACTCACATCCGGCGCCAATCATTCGTCCCGAACTCCGGTCCGGTAAGAAAACAGAGTCTTTAGTAAAAGAAATGACACAATCAAGAGAACGAGTGAGACGGCTAATGGATAATAAGTTAAATGGAGACCCAGGGACATAAAGGACATTATCAATGGAGAGAGAAGGAAGAGGTTGGACACTACCAACACCATGGGATGGGGCCTGGGAGCCATTAGCTAAAGTCACCGATGGTAAGTAACCAGAAGTGGAAAGGGTAGAGAAAAGGGATTTATTACCAGTAATATGATCGGTGGCACCAGAATCAAGAACCCAAGGGCCAAGGGAGGTGGAATGAGTGAGACCAGAAAAGGGACTACCCGTGTGCGCAACAGAAGCAGTGGAACCGGAGGTCTGACGATCCTCATACCATTTAAGGAACTCGGTGAAGATAGCCGGTGGTGTGGGATGAGCAGCGGAAGTGGATTTGGGAGCATCAGACCTAGTAGCAGCCATGGGTCAACTGTAGGAGAGAGAAACAGCCACAAGAGAGAGAAAAAAGTCCAAAAGAGGAAGAACCCGCGAGTACGAGACCTGAAACTCACAAACAAAGACCAGATCGGGATAGAGGACACCGAGGCGAGTCTGGCGGCGGCGAGGGCGGCCGGAACGGCGGCCGGACGCGCCTTCACGCTCGACTGACGGCGGCTGGCGGAGGAGAAACGCGCCGGTGAAGAAACGGCGCGTGAGAGCGCGTCGATGCTCCGATGGACACGATTCCAGCGGCGTTGGACTCGGATTGAAGGCGCGAGTCCGACGGTGGTGACTCCGATTGGATTCACGGCGGCGGCGGCGGCGGGAGGCGGCGGCAGCGGCGGAAAAGAGAGAAAAAGTGCCGGAAAAATAACACGGCAACAAGGGCGGACCGAAAACCGGAGTGAGACACGGTTTCCGGAAAAAAATTTGACACCAATGGACAGTGGGTCCACTGGGAAGGCACGGACTAGGGTTATCTCTCGTTAGGCTCTAGATACCATGTTGAGATGAAGAGAAAATGAGAGACATATGATAGAATCCGTGTGTCTAGAATACACAGCGGAAAATAATATATATACACATAAGTGTATTTACAAATATACATAGTGATAGGCCCAAGCCCATATCTATCATATGATACACTAACAATAACAATCTAACAAACAATCTAACAACAACAATAACTAAAGAAAAAATAGAAAAAAAAAATTGGGAAGAGAAATTTCTACTTTAAGTCAAGCCAAGTAGGTGGCATTGTGCAGGTGCACCTCTTCCACCGTATGCTCTTGAAAACCCTCATAGAAGGGCTTAAGCCGATGTCCATTTACCTTGAAGATCTTTTTGGTTGTCTCATCTGTGATCTCTACTGCACCATAAGGAAAAACATTAGTAACCACAAATGGACCTAACCATCTAGAACGTAACTTACCAGGCATCAACTTAAGACGAGAATTATATAAGAGCACTTTTTGTCCAACAATGAACTCTTTTCTTGTTATCATCTTGTCATGGAATGCTTTAGTCTTTTCCTTGTAAATTCTGGAATTCTCATATGCTTCTAACCGAATTTCTTCAAGTTCTTGCAATTGAAGCTTTCTATGCATTCCAGCTTTATCCAAGTTCAAATTGCATTGCTTAATAGCCCAATATGCTTTGTGCTCAATCTCTACCGGTAGATGGCATGTTTTGCCAAAGACTATCCGGTAAGGGGACATAAGTTGTTCTGTAAGCCCATAAAGCATCATCAAGCCTTTTGCTCCAGTCTTTCCTATTCGGTTGGACTGTTTTCTCCAGAATTTGTTTGAGTTCCCTGTTGGATACTTCGACTTGACCATTTGTTTGAGGATGATATGGTGTAGACATCTTGTGCATCACCCCATATTTCTTCAACAAGGATGCCATGTTCCTATTGCAGAAATGAGATCCTTGATCACTGATGATTGCCCTTGGAATTCCAAACCTGCTAAAAATGTTAGACCTACAAAGTCAATCACAACATGAGAGTCATCAGTGCGAGTGGCTTTTGCTTCTACCCATTTAGAAACATAATCCACAGCCAGTAAAATAAAATTGAAACCAAAAGAGTTAGGGAAAGGTCCCATGAAGTCAATGCCCCAAACATCAAACACCTCACAAAACAACAATGGTTGTTGAGGCATCTCATTTCTACGTGATATGTTGCCCATTCTTTGGCACTGTTCACAATTCTTACAATACCTGTAAGCATCACGAAACAAGGTAGGCCAATACAAACCAAAGTGCAAAACCTTTCTAGCAGTACGTTGAGGTCCAAAGTGCCCACCACATGCAAATGTATGGCAAAAATCTAGAATGGAATTAAACTCATGATCTGGCACACAACGCTTAATGACTTGATCGCTGCAAAATTTCCACAGGTAGGGATCTTCCCATACATAATATTTAGAATTGCTTTTAAGTTTATCTATTTGTGCCCTAGATGCATGTGCAGGAAAAACAGATGCAACCAAGTAATTAACTAAATCAGCAAACCAGGGGGTGGTGTCACGCAGTTCCAAAAGTTGTTCATCAGGAAAAGAATCATGAATAGGGAGGGAGTCAGGTGCTCTCTCAATTCTGCTTAAATGATCAGCTACCATGTTTTCTGCATCGCTCTTGTCCCTAATCTCCAAATCAAACTCTTGAAGTAGCAACATCCATCTAATTAACCTTGGTTTTGCATCTGGCTTCTTCAATAGGAACTTTAATGCTGCATGGTCAGTAAAAATAACCACTTTAGAATTAAGCAAATATGATCTGAATTTATCAAGTGCAAAAACAATTGCTAATAATTCTTTCTCAGTGGTAGTATAGTTAGCTTGTGCAGCATCTAAAGTTCTAAAAGCATAATATATGACATGAGGAAATTTTCCAACTCTTTGTGCAAGGACAACTCCCACAGCATAATTGGATGCATCACACATGATCTCAAAAGGGAGTGTCCAATTTGGTGGCTTGATAATTGGAGTCGTGGTCAATGATTTCTTGAGTTGATCAAAAGCCTCCTTGCACCTGTCATCAAAGTTAAAATCAACATCTTTTTGTAGCAAGTTAGAAAGTGGAAGGGTTATCTTGCTGAAGTCTTTGATGAAGCGTCTGTAGAAACCTGCATGACCAAGAAATGATCTAATCTCGCGAATGCAAGATGGGTAAGGTAAACTAGAAATTACATCAATCTTGGCAGGATCCACTTCTATACCCTTCTTTGAAATTACATGTCCTAACACTATACCCTGGTCAACCATAAAGTGACATTTCTCAAAATTAAGAACAAGGTTAGTTTCAATGCATCTATGTAAAACCTTATCTAAACTATCTAAACAGGTTTCAAACGAAGAACCATACACAGTGAAATCGTCCATGAACACCTCCATGCACTTTTCAAGGAAGTCAGCAAAGATATTGATCATGCACCGCTGGAAGGTACCAGGGGCATTGCATAGGCCGAATGGCATCCTCCTATAGGCAAAAGTTCCAAAGGGGCAGGTGAATGTGGTCTTTTCCTGGTCCTCTGGTGCAATGTGAATCTGGAAATAACCTGAAAAGCCATCAAGAAAACAGTAATGAGATTTCCCAGCTAAACGCTCAAGCATTTGATCAATAAAAGGTAAAGGGAAATGATCCTTTCTAGTTGCTTGGTTAAGTTTCCTATAATCAATACAAACTCTCCAACTGTTTTGCACTCTGGTAGGAATAAGCTCATTCTTATCATTCTTCACTACTGTGAGGCCAGACTTCTTCGGGACCACTTGGACTGGACTTACCCAATGACTATCAGATATAGGATAAATGATGCCGGCTTGTAAAGCTTGGTCACCTCCTTCTTCACGACATCCAAAATTAGAGGATTTAGACGTCTTTGTGGCTGCCTTATTGGTTTGGCTCCATCTTCAAGTAAGATCCTATGCATGCACATAGAAGGGCTAATACCAGGAATGTCAACTAAGGTCCATCCAATTGCCCTTTTATGCTTCCTTAAGACTTGCAACAACCCTTCTTCTTGCTCAGCCTGAAGACTTGTTGAAATAATCACAGGTAACTTTTCATTCTCCTCTAAATAAGCATATTTCAAATGCTTTGGGAGTTGTTTGAGCTCCAATGTAGGTGGTTGCTCAATTGAGGGAAGTGTCCTGGTGGATGGAATTTCATCTGCAACCTGTAACTCAACAACATCCAATTCAATCAAATCATTACCTTCTAGCTCTATTGAATCATCAGGTACACCATCATCATGATGTATACTACCTGCATCATGAAAATCCTCCTGTAAGTAAGTATCAATCTCAGCACAAACAAGACATAATATAGAATCTACACAATTGTTACAGGTGTAAACATCATGTAAATCAGCAAAAGAAGGGAAATCTTCATTAAACAGCTCAGAATAGGTATCATCAACCAGATCATCTAGTAACTCAATATGAAAAATAGAGTGCTCCTCCATGGGATGCTTCATAGCATCAAATATATTAAATCTGACAATATCATCTCCAAACTCCATGGAAAGAGTTCCTGCATGGACATCAATCTTTGTTCTAGCTGTCTTAAGGAATGGTCTCCCTAGAATAATCAGAGCCTTATTGGATTTAGACTCTCCCTCCATATCTAAAATGTAGAAATCTGCAGGGAAAATCAAATCATTAACTTTAACAAGGACATCCTCAATAAGTCCAGTAGGGTATGCATTACTCCTATTAACTAGTTGGATGACAACACCTGTACTCTGCAAAGGTCCAATGGCAAGAGAGTTAAAGATAGACATAGGCATAACATTAATTGAAGCACCTAAATCTAACAAAGCATTTTCAAATTTACAATTGCCAATTATGCAAGGGATAGTAAACGTCCCTGGATCTTTGCACTTTGTGGGCATTTGTTGAATGATGGCTGAAACGTTTTGCCCCATACTAATCTTTTCATCTCCCTTCAGCCTTCTTTTGTGTGTGCACAAGTCTTTGAGAAACTTAGCATATCTTGGAATTTGCTTGATTGCCTCCAGAAGTGGAATATTGACTTCCACTTTCCTAAAGGTTTCCAAGATCTCTTTCTCCATCTCGTCTACCTTCCTGGATTTTGCAGCTTTTTGAGGAAATGGTAGTGGTACATTCTGCTGCATACTTTTCTCAGAATTTCGAAAAGATGCATCATCATCTGATGGCTTTGCTCCTTCTGCGTGATCCAATGGTTGTACTTTTGTATCATCCGATGCATTATTTGAATGAAGTCTTGGTTTTTTAGCAGCTTTCTGTATGTTTGATTCATCCATCACCCTTCCAGATCGAAGGGAAATTTCATTGACATTGGGGTTCACCACTGGTTGAGCAGGAAACTTATCGGAACCTTTAGATTGCATCTCATTTAGTGAAGAGGCAAGTTGTCCAATTTGAATTTCTAAATTCTAAATGGTAGCCTCCGTCCTTTGCTGGAATTGCAGATTTGTTGCAGCCATTTGCTTCACAAGATCTTCTAGTGAAGGTTCAGAGTTAGGTTGTGAAGGCTGCTGAGCTGCAACATTTTGTTGATGCATTTGATGTCTCACAGGTTGCTGGTAAGATGGTCTACTAGTACCTGCATTATGCTGAAATTGTTGTTGAGGTTGTGGTCTTGTATTGTTACCCCACCTCAAATTGGGATGATCTCTCCATCCAGGATTATATGTATTTGAGTAAGGATCATAACGTTGTTGTTGTTGTTGTGATCTCCCATGGAAAACTCCAGTTACAGCAACAGATTCACCTGCTTGAATGGTAGGGCAAACATCAGTTGGATGAGATGAGCAATTACAGATACCACATACCTTTTCCGGTGCTTGCAAAAGTAGTTGTTGTGTTTGAGAAGGTTGTTGCTGAGCTACTGCCACTTGTCTCACTAAGGATGTTAGCTCATCAAGTCTATTCTGCAGCCTTTGTTGTTCTTCCTGTGACACTTGAATTTCGTTCACTGCCCGAGTTGGCGTGATTCTGGTCCCAAATTGTTGGGTGTTGGAAGCCATGGTAGAGATAAGGCTTCTTGCTTCATGGATGCTTTTGTTCATTAATGCACCACCACTTGCTGCATCGATCATGGTTCTTTCCATAGGCAATAATCCTTCATAAAAGTATTGGATTAAAAGTTGATCGCTTATTTGGTGGTGTGGGCAGCTGGCACACAACTTTAAAAATCTCTCCCAGTACTCGTACAGAGTCTCTCCAGTCATTTGCCTAATTCCACAAATTTCCTTTCTGATAGCACCAGTTCTTGAAGCAGGGAAGTATTTCTCCAAGAATACCTTCTTCATGTCATTCCAACATGTTACAGAACCTGCAGGAAGATAAAACAACCAATCTTTAGCAACATCAGTAAGTGAGAAAGGAAAAGCTCTCAATTTGATGTGCTCCCCAGCAACTCCTTGAGGTTTCATGGAGGAGCAAACCACTTCAAACTCTTTTAGATGTTTGTGTGGATCTTCTCCTGCAAGACCATGAAATTTAGGAAGCAAGTGAATTAAACCAGATTTAAGTTCAAAATCAACATCCAAGTTTGGATATTCAATGCACAAAGGTTGATATGTAACATCAGGAGCAGCCAACTCCCTCAAAGTTCTATCCTGCACATTGTTAGCCATTTGTTCAAATTGATTTATATCAACAGGTTGTTTAACTTGAGCAAACAATTTTCTCTTAGATCTGTGTAAAGTTCTTTCAATTTCTGGATCAAATTCAATTAATTTTGAAGTAGAAGATCTAGTCATAAACTAGGAAAAAAACAAGAAGGAAACAAAAGAACTAAAAAAAAAATCACAACAAAAAAAAATAAATAAAAGGATACTATCAAGTGGATCCCCGGCAACGGCGCCAAAATTTTGACAGTTGTCGATCCTGTACAAAATTATACTTATAATTCTCCGATCTGCAAACTACTTGTAGTAGAATGGTATAAACCGAGTTGAACCCTGAAGATCCACTCAAATTAATCCTTCTTTGGGGGGGTTTGATTGATTGGAATAAACTGAAGAAAATAAAAGATCAAGTTAAAAGCAAAGGTTGAATCAATTCAAGACAATATCAATCCAAGGAATTCAGAGGCTATTTTCATGGTAAATCATTGGTTATTAATAACATGCATTCAAGAGATTAAATCTATCAACTTAGAATCATATGGAACCCCTACAATGATCCCGGATTCACTACTGAAATAATTTTTAGAATTCAATTGATTAAGATTAACAAGATCAAATAACCATAAAATCTTATGTTAGATCCAAATCAATTTTATAAACGGAACCCAATTGAAGTAAATAATTAAATGAACACCTCCAATTTAATTGCTTACTCTATGCTTTTCAATCATTGTATGATGATTATCCAATCAAGAGTACAACATACATCAATAACAAATTTCATAACTAAAACATGTTAACCAATCAAGCTTTGATAAAAGAAATATGGAATTGAAGCAAGTGGAGTAGAAAAGCATGGTAGATGTAATTCAATCAGCATGTAAATGAAGATCAAACCTCAAAACCAAGATGAAAATAAGCTTGACTCCTTGAATTGAATAAAAACTTAGCCTTCCATGAAGACTTTACAAAAAAGATGAACAAAAGTAAATGAAACTCTAAGTAATTTCTACTACAACTTGGATGCTCTTCTCCCTAGCAAGCCCTCCTATTTATAGGAGGGGAAAAGATGCCATTCCAAACATGATAACTCAGCAATGAATGTTTTGTCCACAAATGGACTTATTGATCAATTACCTAATGCATTTGTCCATTACTTTGAATTATTCACCTACTCTAGCTATCATTCACCTACTTGTCTCCCACTTGCACCGAGCATATCATCCTCAATCTGGCAGAATCCAAGAGGGTTGTCTTCATATGAAATCAAGCTCTAGATCTTAGCTTTCAAATGTCGCTGGGTTGAGCCCAAAAGGAGTTTTCTAGCCCAAGTTATGGCCCAATCATTGAGTGCTGGTCAGGTTTTCATATGATGCTGACTATTCGGTCTTCCAAGCCCATTTTGACTCACTAGCCATCCTATTTAGCTTTTGGGTTCTTCCTCAAAGTTTTAGGGCTCTCTTTTATCTTTCCTACAATGTAAAGAACATTATTTTTAGATGTCTAGAACTCAAGTTATGCTTGAAATACGAAAACAGTTTAATGCTGAAAAAATGTAATTGAGCCCAATATGAACCTGAATTGGCATAATATGCTTATGACTTGTTAATTAAGCATAAAAAATGCATTAAAAGGTTAAATTTGAGGGATGATTAATGTGCAAAATTTGTATTTATCACCTTACTCCTTAGAGTCTTGACACTCCGGTCAATAATCTGTGCAGGTCTAGAAGGAATGATGAGATCTTTTCTTAATTGTATCGATTCAGAGCTGATGATATGAGATGGATCATGAACATACTTCCTCAACTGGGATACATGGAAAACATTATGTATCCTGGACAACTGAGGTGGCAAAGCTATCCTGTAAGCCAGAGGGCCAACCTTCTGCAGGATCAGAAATGGACCGATGAATCTAGGGTTGAGTTTTCTGGTCTTAATGGATCATCCTAAGCCCGTGAAGGGAGTTACTTTTAAAAACACATGTTCCCCTTCCTCAAACTCTAAGTCTTTTCTTCTTTTATCAGCATAACTCTTTTGACGACTTTGAGCAGTTACAAGTTTTTCCCTAATGACTCTTACCTTATCTGAAGTTTCCTGCACTAGTTCTGGGCCTAAAAGTGTTCTCTCACCTACCTCATACCAACACAAGGGAGACCTGCATTTCCTACCGTACAGTGCCTCCAAGGGTGCCATGTCTATACTGCTATGGAAACTGTTATTGTAGGCAAACTCAATAAGAGGTAGAAATCTATCCCAACTATCTGACTCCTCTAAAACACAAGCCCTGAGCATATCTTCTAAGGTCTGGATGGTTCTTTCAGATTGACCGTCAGTCTGAGGGTGGTAAGCAGTGCTAAATCGGAGTTTGGTCCCGAAAGCCTGGTGAAGGGCATTCCAGAACCTGGAAGTGAATCTAGGATCCCTATCTGATATGATGCTAGATGGAATACCATGAAGCCTGACAATCTCTCTAACTTACAGATTGGCTAACTTGCTAAGGGGATAAGTGTTCTTAATTGGTAGAAAGTGGGCTGACTTAGTCAGTCGGTCCACAATTACCCAGATAGCATCAAAGCCAGCTTGAACTCGAGGCAAACCTACTACAAAGTGTAGAAACACAGGGAAACACTAGAAGGGGGGTTGAATAGTGTTTCTTAATTTATGGAAGCTTTTCGCAAACGGTTAAGTTTACAACAAATTCAGACATGTTTAAGAGGTTGTCTGAAGTTTCTTAAGAAGGCTTCTGAAAAGATCTTTAAAAAGGTTTCTTGCTTTTTAAAATTATCAGAACAGTTTTCAACAACCTTTGGTTAGTATAAATAAATTGACAAGAGATAAGGGATAGAAAACTTAGCCAAGGAATTTATCCTGGTTCACTCACTACCACCGTGAGCTACGTCCAGTCCCAATGCCAACTAGCACTTGGATTTTCTCTTAATCTTCACCAAGATTACAAGTATTCTTTTACAGTCAAGCCTCTTCAGGCTCTACAACCAAGTATTCTTTTACAGACAAGCCTCTCCAGGCTCAAAGACAATTTTTACAAAGAGATATGTCTAAGCTTTTAAACTACACAAGTTTGAAGCTTAAACAGAGACGATGTACAATAAAAACTGAGGTATGCTCAGGATATACAAATGATGTACAAAGAATATGAAATCAGAGTGTTTTTACAGAGAAAAACTTGCAGCGTGATTTCTCTTAGACTTTCTTGTATATGCAGTCACTCTGTTGATGGTCTTCATGAAGGGGTATTTATAACCAATCTTCAATCCATTGAAATACCACCGTTTAGAGATAGCATTAAATGCTATTTAATCCGTTGTGAGACATGCTTCTGAGAGTTCTGATTTTTCTGACACAGTACAAGGTTGCTGCTGCCATAAAGCTGCCACTGTTGTTGCTGCAAAGGCTGCGTTGCAGGGATTTCCTCAGTGGTGTATGAAATTCAAATATATCAGGAAAGGTCTTTGTGTTCCTTGCCATAAATATGCTTGAAAAGGTACGTGCAGCAGAGAACGCTTGACTCAGCAGAATTTCAGAGATGTCTTCACATACTTCAGCAAAGAGTGCTACGTCATTAATGAGACTTCAGACGGCTTCAACACTTCAGACGGGTTGCGCACTTCAGACGGCTTCAACACTTCAGAAAGGTTGAACCTTCAGAAGGCTTTTCCACTTTAGACAGGTTGACAACACTTCAGACAGTCTTTATAAGTTCAGAATGGCTTGCTGAAATCATAGATAAGTCATTAAACATTTATGTATCTATGATAAGTATTTTAACCCAAATTTGTTAAGCATTAAAACTTGAGAAGTGAGCTATCTAAAACATCATAATTTACCTTATGATATTTTTGAGACTTAACATTCTTCCCCTTTTTAATGATGACAAATTTGTTTAAAATAAAGAAATCTGAAAGGAGTTTTAAAATAAATAAACTTAAAAAAAATAACTCCCCCTCAGATAAAGATCTCTCAGGTCAAACAAATTCTGATCAATTACTCTGATCAAATACTCCCCCTAAGACCTGTAATTACTTCATATTTTGTTAGTTTTAATACTCCCCCTTTTGTCATCAATCAAAATGGAATTTCAGAGCATAACTTCAAAATAATCACAGTAAAAACATTGAGATACCAGCATTCATGAGAACACACAGAATATAATATCAGGCAAAAGAGTTCACATAACAGAAATTAAGCACTCAAAATGAAGTTAACACCAAACATGGCTAAACATCATAGACTATCCATCTTTCTTCAGCAAGGCCTCTTTCATAAAGGAGAGCAATTCTTCCTTTGCCTTGTCAATATGAGAAATGACAGCGGTCTTCAATTCTTCTTGCCCAGTTCTGATGTGTTGTTGCTCTTGAAGGATTTGATCTTGCTTAGCAACAAGAGTAGCATTTCTTTTCTCCAAGCTCTTCACTTGATGCCTCAGCTTCCTGTTATCTTCCTCAAGATTCAATTCCACTTCATATAGAATGATCTGAATGTGCCTGCAAACGAATCTGAGCAGATCGAATCCTGGATGCAACCCATAATCTTCGGGATGACTCACAGGAAAGAAGAAAGTTCTGATATGGCAGATTAGCTTCCAGTCTTCATTAAAGGGTTCAGACATGGGGAATCTGCCTCTGATATACTGATACTGCACATTGGTGGAGACACCATAGTCTATGATGGAGTCATCATCTGGTCCTGCAGATCCAGAAGAGGATCCAACATCCTCTCTGATCTTCCAGTGGGATAACCATACCCTATCCCTGTAGATGTGATCTAAACCTCCACCTTGTCTTTTGATCCAAGCAGGTAGCTCCTTCCATTCTATTGGAGTTAAAGGTTTCTGGGGAACTGGATAAGCTTTAGGTTCCTTGAACTTGTCAACAGGGCCTTCTTCCAGGGGGTACCTAGGAACAATCCTGTCAGGTTGCACCAGAATCTCTGTGGTTGGCCTGATGGAGATTGTTCTAGGTGGCCTATAGCCTCTCATGCCTACTGACTTCATGTAGTCCCTCTCAAAAAGTTCAGCTTCAGTAGACAGTAGCCTGACAAAACACCATTCATCATTAGACAACCTGAGGGAGTCACCAGAGAAGGGGTTAAGTGGAGCCCACTTATGAGCAGGTGGAACTGCACCCTTTCTGATCTTTTCAATCTGGCCTGAGTAAAACTTATCTGAACTGCCTTGATACTTTTCCCTTTCTTCACCAGCAGTGTGCTTGATAAGGCCATAGTGAAGAGAGATGGAGGGTTCATTTCTGAAAAAACTGCAGCTCTTCAAATAAGTTGGGGAACTTGGGGACTCTGACCCTCTCACTGAAAGGTTCCTCATACTTTTTGTGGGGTACTTCAGCAGCTTCATCATATTGGTGCTGAGTGAAAGGAAAGGCATACGTATCAAATGTAGGCTCTGTGAAGAAGTCCCTACTTTTGGGTCCTAGCCTTATATGCTCAGGCAGCATGCTTCCTTTCCATACTTCAGAGTTGTCACCTTGCTGATGTTCATCTGTGGGGTCTTCAGACTGAGTGGATTCTGAAGATGATGAAGGTGATGAAGGTGGTGATGAGGGAGGTGATGGAAGTGCTTCTTCTTCTTTCTCCTCTACTTTTTTCTTCTCAGGTGATGAAGGTGGTGATGGGGTCACATTATCAAACCTTACCCTGAGCCTTTTCAAAGGAGGTTTAGCTTTCTCAGGTTCCCTCTCCTTTTCCTTTTCAGCTTGCTTCTCTTCTCTTCTTCTCTTAAAATACAGGTTTGCTTTGACAAAGTTTTGATACTTGCCAGCCTCATCCATTTCCTCCAGTTGACTTGCAATGCTCCTTGTAATCCTAACAGAGGGTTCAGGAGCTGGCTGAAATAACTTTGTTTTTGTTCTCCTTCTTTGTTGTTTACTGGATCTTTTTCTCTTCTTGGTCTCTTGAGCAATGGAAGCTAGCCTTTCATCTTCAGCAAGAGCTAGCTGAGAGGCTACTGCAAGAGCATAATCAGTCTTTTCTTGCTCGGCCTTCTTCTCCATTTCTTCATTCTCCAAAGTTGTAGCAAGGGCTGCTACTTGAATAAGCTTAGGATCAGAAGGACATGCAGCCATAGGTGCTGCTGCCAAAGCTTCAGGATCAACAATCTTAGCTACCTCTTCCTCATGAGCCTTTCCTTCTGTTTCAGAAGTAGGCTTAGGAGTAAGAGTTCTTACACCTTCAGAACCCTGACCCACAATTTTAGATGGATTTTGCAAAGCCTTCTGAACAGGTTCAGATGTCTGAGTGTGCAAGTCCATAGCTTCTAGAGACACCTTTGCTGAACTCCTGACAGGGAGCTTCTTCCTTTTCAGATGAGGGGATGGCTTGGAGGGCTTGAACTCATCTTTTCTGATATCCCCCTGAAGCTCTTTCTCAAGAATCTCAAAGGTGGTTCCTCTTCTTGAGGCCTTCTTCATAAGAACACTCTCCTTCAGAGTAGGAGATGGAGGTCGTGGAGTGAGCTTGATTCCCATGCTCTTTAAGTTTGACTCACCAAAGAACACAGGAGATTTATGGTCACATAATCTTTCAACAGGTACCTTAAAATGCATAAGTACCTCCATGATTAGAGTGTTGTGGGGAAGATTTCCAGCAGAGTCTCGAATCTTCTTCTGCATATGGAACATGATAATGCTTGGGAGATTGACTTTCTTCTTCTGAAGCAAGTGAATCAGACAGAACCTTTCCAATTCTGAGACATGGTTTCTGCTTCCACTCTTAGGGATTATTGCACACCCTAAGATAGCATGAAGAACTCTGTGACCTTCTCTAGAAAGAACTTGGAATCCAGGCTTTTGGGTTCTTCTGTTCCATACAGCATCTTTGTAAACAACTTGTGCCCACCATTCTTCATCTCCCACCCAGGAATGAAGGTTGCACCTTCAACCTTAACATGAGTGATTGTGGAGAGAATGCCTTGATCAACAAAAACTGAAACCCCTAGAACAGAGGGTCTATGCTATAAGAGGAGCAAAGATTGCAGGTTAATAGGATACTGTGATGCTGACTTTGCTGGAGATAGAATAGAAAGAAAGAGCACCAGTGGAGGATGTCATTTCTTTGGAAATAACATGATCAGCTGGTCAAGCAAAAGGCAAAGCACCATTGCTTTATCAACAGCAGAAGCAGAGTATATATCAGCAGCCAGTTGTTGTTCACAACTGCTATGAGTTAAGTATCAACTTGAGGATTTTAATATTCCTATCTCTGCTATACCTGTTCTTTGTGATAATACCAGTGCAATTAATTTATCCAAAAATCCCATTCAACATTCTAGGGCAAAGCATATAGAAATCAAACATCATTTTATTAGAGACTATGTTCAAAAAGGTGTTTTTGATATTCAATTCATTGACACAGAGCATCAATGGGCATATATATTCACAAAACCCCTGGCTGAAGATAGATTTAAGTTCATACGCAACAACTTAAATATACATGCATTCTATAAAAATTAATTATGTCTGATATTATTATGTTATCTAAAATTTCTAGTAGTCAAGGCGGAGGTGCCTTGCCACTTAGGCCTCAGGCCCCTAAACTGATTCGATCCCTCTATCTTCCTTTTTCCTTTATTATCAGCAGGTGGTGTTGAAGTAGTGGTTCCTCGGATGTTCTTCTCCGCAATGCAGCATTTATTGATCAGGGTGGGAAAATCTTTGATCTCTAAGGTTCCAACCCGATCCAGTATCTCAGGTCGGAGACCTCCCTCAAACTGAGTGCACCTCCACTCTTCATCAGCTACTGTCTGCAGGTACCTTGAGTACTTGGCCAACTCCTCAAACTTAGCTACATACTGACCCACCGTCAAACTTCCTTGCTTTAATTGTAAGAATTCTGCTTCCTCCTGTCTTCTAACCGTAGCAGGAAAGTACTTGTCTAGAAATAGAGTCTGAAAGATGCCCCATGTAATCGAAGCCCCCGTCACAGTAGGCCTAACACTTGTCGTCTTCCACCAATCCTCAGCTTCACCTCTCAGCATGTAGATTGCAAAACCAACCTTAGAATCATCTGCACACTTCATCACATCAAATATTCTATTGAGATCCCTCAACTAGTTGGATGCTACATTTGGATCGTACACTCTATTGAATTGAGGAGGGTTATGCTTTCGAAATTCCGCCAGCCCTTGGACAAATGGGTCCACAATAGGAGCATGAGGTTTCCCCGCTGTTCTACGGGCCAATTCTTGGAGTATTGCTGTATTAGTAGCCGCTTGCTCTCCCATCATGTGTGTGAATGCTTGCAGAGCTGCTGCCACTGGGACAGGTGGTGGATTCTGAGAAGTGAAATTGGTTCTGGGACGACCCCTCCTGCCACTTTCCATAATTATCTACACATCATTAAGTAAACATTGAGGTGATCAGTCTCTCAATTCACAAAACAATGCATAAATCAGAATAACAGGTCACAAGGAAAATCCTACTACCACAGTCCAATTGGATTGAACTGCTCTGATACCAAAATGTTACTTCCTAATTTCTAAATTCAAGACTTAGTCCGTTGGAAACTAAATCCTGAACATTCGAAACTAAAACATACAATCCTGGATATCAAACCTCACATTTACACAAGTATCCAACAAAACTCATACAAATGTGAGTAACTTAAAGCCTTAAACGTTTAGCCAAAGTCCATAATATACATAGCCATATATATTTGGTCCAAGGATTAAAAACTAACATCCATTAAAACTATATACATATACAAGCTCCATATATACATCAGGCCCGAAGGTTACAAACTGAACGACTTAACAGAGTTCCAAAACAAATACAACTTATATATACATAATCCCAAAAGAAAACATCTAAAACCACATCTCTTGCGCTAACTCACTTATTACTTCCTGGAGGTACCTGCACACCTAGATTATCCACAAAACGCGTGGTGAGACTAATGCCTCAGTGAATATAACTAATCATGTTAAGTGTACATGGAATAAGCACAAATGAAGACATATCAAGTTAATCAATATCAATCATCATGTTACATTCCAATACCATAACACAACTAACATAATCTTAATCAATAAAATGCAACTCACTACTGAAATCCAGTAGGCATGAACTTATTACTGAAACTAGAGTTAGAACTGAGCTCAGACTACGGGAAACGTCTTTCCCGGGGACGTATCCCACCCAAAACTGGACCGAAGTCAATATTTTTACTTATTCAAACCATTTCTTAACTCACAGCACAAGGCCGACTTAATTAACTCACGGTCGAAACCGGTAAAAGTGAATTGATAACCCAAAGCTGAAATATCGAGTGTTTCAAAACTTTCGTAAGTTTCGTAACTTCGAAATCTAAGGAAATTATAATCAATTCCTAGCATGAATCACTCAATTCTAGCATAAACTTCATCAATTCAATCAAATTAACTAAATAGAAAGGGAAATGGAAGGGTAGGGATCATACATTAAGCATTTCGCAAGTTACGTAATTTCGCTACTTTTGTAAATCTCGCTACCCTAAGGTTTTCAACAAAAATCACCGATCAAACAACTCAATCCAACACCAATATCAAAAATCTAACTACAATATGCAAATGGAAAAAGAATCAAGAGAGTAGGGTTCATACAATGGGGAGAAATCAAAATCAAGGAAAAGTGGGAGTGTGTGAGTTATACTCACCAATTTTCTTGAATTTCTCAAGGGAAATTGATGGATTGGAAGTCCCTTTGATGAATCCTAGCTTTGATTCTCTTCAATCTCCTCAAAATCTGCTTTCTCTCTCTAAAATCACTCTCTCTCTCTAGGGTTTGAAGGGGAAGAAGAAGAGAAAAATGAAATCTGAATTTTGCATGTCCAGGTATATATACTGGACAGCTGGTAATCGATTACAGTAGTGCTGTAATCGATTACCCGAGGTAGAATTTACACTGGAAAACGTTTCTGGGAATCTGGTAATCGATTACAAACCTTGGTAATCGATTACCAAAAACTCAGCTCTCAGGTAATCGATTACCACCCTGTGAGTAATTGATTACGCAAAAACCAGCTCTCGGGTAATCGATTACCAAAAGCTCAGCTCTCAGGTAATTGATTACAGCCTGTGAGTAATCGATTACCTAAAAACTAGCTCTCGGGTAATCGATTACAAACTCCTTGTAATCGATTACCAGAACTCAATTTTCTCAAATTCTCTTAAGTTAAAACATAACTTGGTTGTAATAGAGTTTTAACCCATAGTTTCTTTAATTTTCCTCCATATACTTACTAATACTTAATTCTCCTGTTTGTGACCTAATAACTATTTAAGCTCATAATTTGCAGGATGTTACAAAGGTTCACAAATCCTCTTTTAAATAAATACTTATTCCAAATCCAATGATGTCTCCATGAAAGAATAAAACTAAGGTTTTCAAGGAACTAAATTACCAACACAATAAAGACATAACTTGGCCATATAAGACCCATAGAAATAATTTTTCTAAATCTTTACATAACAAAATAAGAAATATAAGCTCCTAAATACTAAGCCCCGATATCACACATATCAGAGCGAGACCTTGTCCCTTCAAAATTCAGCACTTTGAGTGCCCTCTTCATTACCTAAGAAAACCACAAGAGAGATTACGGTGAGGAATGGAATATAGACATATATATGCAATACATAAGGCTACCCCTGTTCCCACCCATCACCATACACAACATCATTAATCATAATCCACACACTATACATTCCACACATTAGCTTCACACAATTATAATTTCACGCTTCTCATACAATCGCAAAATAATGCATATGCTCATTCCATGCACATGTACAACACCTCTCCTAAGAGTCATGATTTGGAACTCCGCACAATGGGCGCACCTCATCAATTCCCTTAGTTGTTACCAATAATGGCCCTACCGTTAAACGCCCTCTTGGCCGGTAGGTTGCACATTTAAACGCCCCTCTTGGGCCCGTTTGGGCCCGTGCAAAGACATTCGGTCCCTCCCACCGTTACCCACCTCTTATGGGCTGGTGAGTCGCATAACAAAACACCCCTTCTTGGGGCCATGCATCGAATGTCCCCCATCATGGTCCACCCTGTTCATCGCCCCCTCTCAGGGCCAGGATATTTTTAGCCACGTCTGGCTTCTCATGCATCTCATACATCATATGCTCATGCTCAATGCATCATCATCACTTCATACATCTCTCATACAATATCCTCTACTCTAATCATTCTACATCACATCATGAATATTATACGTATAGAACATTCACATAAAATAATCACTTAACAATACATAATGCCATAATTAATGCACTTTGTACATCCAATTCAATCTAACCAATTCCACAAAACGATTCATGTTTTAAATAAAGATCCATCATATAAGTAGATGATCACAACATCACATAAACATAACACTCAAATCTCAGTTTTTGGCCTGGTAATCGATTACCAGAAGCAATTACTCTAATTTTGGGCCTGGTAATCGATTACCAGGAGGCTGTAATCGATTATCAGAAGCCTCAGGTGCCCAAAATTGCTCTAATAATCGATTACCAACCTCTTGTAATCGATTACTAGGAGCTTGTTTTCCACAATTTTGCCCAGAAGGTCCTGTAATCGATTACAGACTACTGTAATCGATTACCAGCGACTCGAGAGCGACTGCACCTTCGTTTTTTGCCCCTTTTAAACCCCTTCTTCAATCCCTACTCAAATCTTTAAGTTCCTAACTTGTTTAGACTCGTTTTTACTGACTAAAATTAGTGAAATCATCAATTATTCCTACGGATTACTATAAAATTAACATCTAATCGATTTATGAATTCTCACCGCTAAATCCTAATTCAACTCCCTTTCGACAATCTCACTCTCATCATTCAATTCATCAAGAACATAACATTATGCATCCAACAAAAGAAATTCCCAACATACACATATGATTCACCATTCAGATTTCAAAATTTAGAGATCCTAGAGGGACTTAGGGTTGCCCTCACTACCCAAGCACTCCAGCATACACATATAGTTGCACCCCTTCCCCCGTACCTTAGGAATGATGATCAAGGATGAATGGCAAAACTCTTCCGATGATCTACACTTCGACACCTCCTCCTTATAGAGTCGCTTCTCTCCTCCCTAGAGTTTGGTTATCTGACGTTTGAAAAAGATAAGGTGAAATAGATGACCCCTCTCTATTTAAATATCTAACTGGGCTGAGCCTACTCCGACCCACCCATCTCCCTTTTTAATTAAATAATATTGTTTCTGATACTTAATAATAAAGATAATAATAATAATATTTCTACATAAATTTTATTTTATTTTATGTATTTTAGAAATTATTGGGATGTTGCATTTTACATGGTAAAAGAGTTAATTTGAAAAGGTATAAAAAAACATATATTGGATGAAGTATCTTACTTATGAAGATAAACTCTTTTTATTGAATATATGAAGGTGAATGTAATCCCTATAAAAGAGATGTTAAAATTAAAATATGGTAGAAATTAATACAAAGTACATGAATGTGAAAAAAGGAAAGAGAAAGTTACTTACCTAAACTAAATTTTTGAAGACTTTTTTGAAAATCACATTTGATGTAGTGTTTGTTAGATTTTCCTCTTCATCACAAATAAGAATTTTAAGTCCATTACGTGATGTTACTCTTGAGAGTGCAACACACAACTGGTTGTGACGAAAAATTGGTCTTAAAATAGGTTGATCTTGAAAGAAACTTGGTTATTTCATGTTTTCCAATAACATGGGATCACTTGAATCATTTAGCAAAAAATCTTCTGGAATTTCAATATGGACCTCGTCATTAACTTCTTGCCTGTTCCTTCCATCACCAATGCTCAACACCTAGTCAGAAAATGTTTTCAATTATTTTGCATGAAAATTTGAACTGGTAGTTGTAATCTCGTGTTTTTTTCCCATGTTAACACCTTGTAATAATTCCAAAGATGTGGAGAGTTCATGGTAGCACGAACTATATCATGTATATTTCCTTTTGGGTATGTTTGTGAGTTATTTGGAAGGAAATGAGAGAAGAGAAGGGCTTATTGAAAGCCCTTCCTCCCTTTGTGACTTGGAGTTTAAGTATTTTACAAAGTCTTCCCCTCCTCTTCTCCCCCTCCCTTCCCCCTCTAACTCTTTCCCTTCTCTCCCTTCTAAACTCACAAACAGGCCCTTAGGGATCACAGGTAGGATATGCCTAATATCACCATAAAAAATAATAGTTTTTTTCCCAAAATGAAGGTTGGCACTATTTGTGGAAGTGAATCGAAGTATGTCTTTGAAAGTCCAATCAACAACTTAAAAACAATATTGCTTATGAGTCATGGTAACATCATCACATATAATAAGTTTGGTTATTACTATTAGTTTAGCCAAAGGAGTTTCTTGTTTTATATTGCCAGTGGAGTTCTCCTCAACCTTTATAGGGATAACAAATCTGGAATGTGTCATCCTTCCCTCAGGAATTAACAAAGTTGTTATTCCACTTGATGTAACAGTTAGCACAATTTATATTTTTAGTCTTAAGGGTGCTGAAATTTAAAAATATCATTAAGAATTGTTGAAATTATCTTTTTGAGAACTATGACACCCTTCTACCCCAACTCTTATATAATCAACGAAGCGGAAGACTTAGGAAAATGACAGATCACATTGGGTAAAAAGGTTCACATTTCAACTCAATTAAAACCTCAATTCTTTTCAAAATCAACTTATTCAAAATAGAAGTTGGAGTCAAAAGGTTTTCAAAGTAAATAAAATATTACTACCCTCAAAAGTTAACAGTAAAACATCATTTTTAGCCTTATAAGACACTTAAAACCGTTTACACAAATCTCTTCTCCAAAATAGAAATATAAAATAAAACTCCCACTACTAAGCCCTGGTGTCACATGTATCAGAACGACACCCATCAACTCAATACTCGGCACCTGAGGTGCCATCGTCATCACCTGTAAATAATAACCACTGATAGAAACGGTGAGGAAAAGAATACCACTCATACATACACATAGGAGACTACCCTATCCTCACCCTCATGTAAACAACTTCATCATATAACTTATTCTACTATCAAATTTAAAACATAATCATCATCATCATATACACCAACAACATCATCAATATCACCACAATCATCATAATCCCCATTATCATCACAATCATCATTATCATCATTATCATCATTATCATCATTATCATCAATATCATCATACTCATCATATTCATCATATAATCATACTAATCATTATCATTAATATCATCATATTCATCACAATCATCAATATCATCATTTCATCATATTCATCGTAATCATCATATCATCATACTCATCATATTCATCATAATCATCTTATCATCATACTCATCATTATCATTAATATCATCATACTCATCACAATCATCAATATCATCATTTCATCATATTCATCATAATCATCATATCATCATCACCATCATGCACCTCCCTAAGTTGTACTTCACCCACTCTAGGCTTGTACACCTCAGGTACCATATTCAATTATATAATCAATACTCACCTCCCTGAGTTACACTCAGGTACCATAATCACTAACACAATCAATACTCACCTCCCTGAGTTACACTCAAGTACCATAATCACCAACATAATCAATACTCACCTCCCTGAGTTACACTCAGGTATAACATTCACCTCCCTGAGCTACACTTCACCCCTCACTGGGCTTGTGTATCCCAAGTACAATCACTTCCCTGAGTTACACCCCACCCCTCACTGGGCTTGTGTATCCCAGGTACAATCACTTCCCTGAGTTACACCCCACCCCTCACTGGGCTTGTGTATCTCAAGTACAATCACCTCCCTGAGTTACACCCCACCCCTCACTGGGCTTGTGTATCTCAAGTACAATCACCTCCCTGAGTTACACCCCACCCCTCACTGGGCTTGTGTATCTCAGGTACAACATCATATATGCTCACGCATCAATATATCATCATCATCATAACACACATCGTATGCTCAATGCATCAATATATAATCATCATACACCTCACACCTCATAAGCTCATTACATCAATATGTTGTCATCACACATCTCATACATCATCATCATACACTCAATACATCAATACATCATCGTTATCATCATACATCACAATAGTATAAACATCTATCATCAAAGGAGATATCCATATCATCACACTCACATCACAAACAATGTATAACAATTATTATAAACATAGGATATCACATAAGATATTCACATCACAATACTCATATCACAATTAATACACTCTATGCATCCAATTTAATTTCATCAATAAAAATCCTAAATATACAGCTACAATGCGAACTAAATATCTCCCAACTTAGACTTCGTATCGAAGATCCAACCGTTCAGAATGAAGAACCAGATGTTCCGGACGAACTGTCAAAATTTCAGCCCGATCCAACGGTGAACGAATCAGCAGTCTCTGTTTTACAGTCGCTGCTCTGTGTAAAAACGGGAATGATTTTCCTCTAGTCCGAACTAAATATCTCCCAACCCAGACTTCGTATTGACGATCCAACCGTTCATAATGAAGAACTAGATGTTCCGGACCAACTGTCAAAACTTCAGCCCGATCCAACGGTGAACGAATCTGCAGTCGCTGTTTTACAGTCGCTGCTCTGTGTAAAAACGGGAATGACTTTCCTCTACCCTCTTCTTCAATCCCTACTCAAATTCTCAAGTTCCTAATTCAATTAAACTTATTTTTACCGATTAAATTCACTAAAATCCTCAATCATTCCTACAAATTACAATAAATTTAACGTCTACTCAATTATGGTTCCTCATCTCTAAACCTTTATTTAACCCCTTTTTCGCTATCCTCGCTACCATCACCCAATTCTTCAAGGTCATGACATGCATACATCAAATCAAACACATTCCAAGCACACAACACATGATTCACAGATAAGTTCTCAAATTTAGAATTCTTAGAGGGTCTTATGGTTGCCCTCACTACCCAAGCACTCCCACATGCACGTACAAGCAGCACCCTTTCCCCCACCGTACCTTAAGCGAAGATTGATTAACCGCAAGAAGTCCCTTTCTTGGTTCTTGATGCTCACTCTGCAGCAATCCCCTCTTGAGACTCGGTTTCTCCCATCATTAGCGTTTCGCTCTCTGAAGATTATACGAATAAGGATTAGGGTGAACTGATAACCCCTCCTTACTAGAATGCCTAATTGGGCTTGGGCCCACTCTCAACCCCCTTATCTTTTTTTTAAAATGAAGTAGCTTTATGGATAAAACTAATAATAATATTAATCTTATTATTTATTCATCTATTTAATTAATTATATCTTTTACTTATTTATTTAATTTAATTAATATTTTACTTAATAAAATTTAGGATGTTACAAGAACAATAATACTGCTTTGTAGATCTTTTATAAAAGTGATTTTTTCTCCCATCCTTGTAGATTATAGATTAATAAGAAGATCATTAAAAGAAGAAAAATATAAACTAAAGATTTGTATCTATATATGAAGAGTAAATAAGCTTCCAGAAGATAAAAGTAAACCTAAAAAGAATAACGAATGAAGACCAAGTATTAAATAGATTTATTTTTAAGTTTTGGAAATAATTATTTTAATACCATAACCACTGGAATTATTAAAATATGGATTTGTAACCGCCTATAAGAATTATTAAGTAGTAGTTTTTCTAAAAAACTTTATAGCTTCTAGAATTTAATTACTATAACTTATTATAAACTTTTTTTTAATATTGAGATTGTTAAAATGGAATTTAATATTGAAATTTGATATTTTGATATAATAACATGTTTCCCTCCCGAATATGCTTTTTCATTGTATTTAATGAAATAATTGAAATTTTAAAAGAAATGGAGAATGTGTAACTCATATATAAAAGGTGATAATTGACATCAGTATTTAGTTTCGTAACTCCTAATATAACTTTGATTTTTTTTGTGTACAGTAACAATTATATCAATGTGTACGGTACTAATAAATGGTAAATTTAATCATTGTAAAAACATAATGTAAATAATATAATATGATTTTATTGATTGAGATATATAAGTTTAATACATTAAACTTTGATATTAAACTTTGTAAGTTTAATACATTAAACTTTGTAAAATTTCTCTTGAAATTTAATGTATTAAACTTTGATAATTCAATTTTTTTTATCGACAATACTCAATCAACATTTTTTCAGACATAATTACAGAATGAAAATTTTAAAATTATTTAATTATGTATTAAATTTCATATTATATTTTTATTTTTCTTATAAACTTTTTTTAAAATATGTAAATTATTAAAATTGGATTTAATATTGATATTTGATATTTTGATACAATAATTATAATTAATTAATTACTATAATTATTACAATAAAAATTGTACCTTTTTTAAAATTAATTTATTATATTTTAATTTTCATATTATATTTTTTATTTATGTTATAAAAGTTTTTTATTTTTAAATTGTTAAAATGGGCTTCAATATTGATATTTGATGCAATAAGCATAACTATAATTAAATAATTAATATGAACATAATTATAAAATGATTTTATTCTATTTTATATTTCGTATTATATTTTATTTATGTCGTAATTTTTTTTAAAATTTTGAAATTGTTAAAATGAGCTTTATTATTTATAATTGATATAACAAAAATAACTATAGTTACAATTACTATTAATATAATTATAAAATAAATTTTTAAGTGTTAGAACATATTTTAAATTTCGTATTATATTTTATTTTTATAAATTAAGTTTACCTTTTTTAATTATTTTATTTTGTTTTAAATTTTGTATTATATTTTTTTATTTATATTTTAATAAATTTTCACATATGTTCTAAATTATTATTATTATTATTAATGTGATATTTATATGAATATAATGACTATAATTAATTGTGGTGATTGATAATATTCATGATGTATAATGTAAAAGACACTTTCTATTATTTAGAAGTTCTGCTTAAAGAAATTTACTACTGTGTCCTAACTTTAGATTTCATTAGCTACTTTCACTACCTTACTTTTATATATATAAAGATGTCTTCATATATATTTACTTTTATGATCTAGATATTAATGTTTTTTCATACAAAAAATTTAAATTCTTATCTGTAATAAGTATTGACCCCTATAATTTAAATTTAAATATCAATAAATTTTATTTAAATTTTTATCACTGGGAAACTTATATTTTACCTCTTACAATCTATATACTAAATTAATATTCAGATATTAATAAACTTTATGTAAATATTTATTTTTCTTTGATCCATAAAAAAATTTTATGAAAAATTTAAAAATAAATTTTATTATTAAAATAAAATTCAATTTAAAAAAGTGATTCATTTTTATTAATTTCTTTTTCTATGATTTTTACGTCTAAAACACAAAACATAAAGGTAGATTATTTATAATCAACATAAATTTAATCTTCATATTTTATTTTAATATGATTCATCCAATAATTTAAATATTCATTTTTTATATAAATGTTTCATCACATATGACATATTTTTATACTATGATCAATTATTAATAAATTTTATTGTAATACTTCATTCAATTTTACCTCATAAATTAATTATTATTAAAAAATTTATTGTATTTTGAATTAAAATGATTTCCCCCTAATTTTATTTAATTGTCGTTGCAAATGAAGCAACAATAAGTAATTGTTAATCTAATTTAAAATTTAAATGGTGTCATTTTTATCAGTTGTAATTAATGGTAAAACATTATGTTCATCTAAAACGGCCATCTTTGTGTGGTGTATTTTTATTCTTAAATTATAATGTCTTCATATATTTTTACTTTTATGATCTAAATATGAATGTGTTTTCATGCAAAATTTTTATTCCCACATGATTTAAATATGGGTTAAATAGATTTTTAGTCCCTAAAAAATATAGCAAAATTGGTTTTGGTCCCTCATTTATATTTTCATTGGTTTTAGTCCTCTATTTTTTAAAATCCCATGATTTTAGTCCATATCGTTAATTATATTCTGCTAGGTGATGACGTAGCAGTATTTCTTATAGTTTTTATATTGATTTTCCTTAAAATTTTGTACAGATTTAAAAACTCAAAGGAAATTTTGTTTAGATTCTAAATTTTTTGGGAAATTTATGATAGATTTTTCTACAATAAAACATAAGTTTTATAGCAGCATTTTTATGTAAACATTTTGTGGGTTTTTGAAAACTTACTACAAATGATTTTTTTAGAGAAAAAATTGTGAGAGTTTTTCTATGAATTTTTACCCATGAAAAATCGTAATGTGTAACGTCCTAATTTCTAAATTCAGAAATAATACCTGTGGGGAGCACTATTTCCAAATTCGTGAAATTATTTCGCGTGTTTTCAGTGTCGACATACAAAACTATTAATCGCTTAAGTAACCCAACATTTACATAAGCACAATTACAAGATACATGAGTAAACTCCATAACAATATCATAAATGCCACCTAGGGCTCAATTACAACATAGTCAACAAGCAACAAGATATGGCTATACATGTGTCCTGAATATAAAATACCACCCATAGGCCCCACATGTATTGCTCTATCCTGTTGGACTTAAGCTACATTGGAAGACACAAGTTGTCCCTCACGTCTCTCATGTATTAGTAGTTTTGGTTTTGTTGTAGAAAATAGAAGCTTTATATTTCAATTCATTTTGCAATGCCAAACAAGTTTCAATAGATGTGGCACTTGTATTGTTTGTTTTTAGACTTAGGCAATTTGTATGTGTTTGTTAATTATTCTTTGACTTGTTTGTGTTTATGTAATTTGAGCTCATGATTGATTTTTCAAGTTTCAATAGCTTGGTAGCTAAATTACTCAAGCAAGTATTCATTTGCCACTGGTATAATCGATTACTTAAGTTGGTAATTGACCCCAAGTTGAATCAAAACTGAAAACTCCATATATTCAAATTCAGGAACGAAATAATCGATTACTCGATGTAAATAATCGATTACCACTGCACCTGGAAAAAGATAAAAATTGTTGCGCACTGGTTTAATCGATTACCAAAGGTTGTAATGATTACCTCTGTTTCCTGTGAAGAGTTCTTTGAACAAAACGTTCTGGTTTAATCGATTACTCAAAGTAATAATTGATTACCTCAAGTTCTGCAGAAAAACTGGACATTTGTAACTGTTTTCAAACTGATTTTTAACAAACTTTTGAATTTCTAACTAACTAAAAATTGTTTTTATAAGTGAATTTCGAAATGAATTTAAAAGAGAAGAGAATAGAAGAAGAGTAAGTGAAGAAAAAGTTGAAAAACTCTTTTTAGAATTTCTCTCTAAGAAAACTTATCATGTCCAGAAATTCTGCAAATTCTGAAGAACTCTCAAGTCAAGATGTTTAGACAATTGGAAGGAAGACTTTGATATACTCATGGAGTTTATTTGCACAAACAAGGTGCTATTGTTCTAAACTCAGTTTTCTTTAATTGTTTTTGATTTGTATTGTCTCTTGAATAGGGTATTCATAGAGAATTGTATTGTGTGATATCTCAAGAATGGGGAGTTCATTGAGATTGTTTGTGAAATCTTGTGACGGGGTGTCATAAGTAAGGTCGATGTTCGTATGACAGGGTGACATTGATGAATATGCTCTTGTGGGGTGCAAGAGTCAAACCTTTGTTTGTTTAGAAAGTCTTTCTTTAGGATTGAATGTGCATGGTGTTTGTATTCAATTCTATAGTGAAAGCAGATTTAGTGGTGTGCTAAATCTAAACTGGATGTAGGCCCCTTTTTGTTCTTGAACCAGTATAAATCACTGTGTAATCTTCTCTTTCCCTATTCTATTTTGAATTAAGTTTCTTGGCATAAAAAACTTGAATCTTGATCTGCATAATTTCTGTGAACTGTTAAGAGAAATTGATTGCTACTGTAATATTGAATTGAATACTGGAAATTGAATCATAAACCTTGAGTAATCAAATCAATTACTCACTGTTTCCAAAATTAGTAATCAGTTACGCACTGTTACATAATTGGTAATAAATTACCTTCTGCAATTTCTTTGATCCGTTGCTCACAACATTTGATTTTAAACTCTGAAAATTGATCTTTTGAAAACCCAATTTGAAAGAATCTTGAAGGCAAATTAGAAAGGGGAAAACAACTTTTGATTTCGGAAAAAGGTAAAAGTTTTTGTGAATCTATTCAACCCCCCCCTCTAGATTCCCTCTGGGACCAACAATTGGCATCAGAGCTGGAATCTTGAAAGTTATTCAAGATTTTAGCAAATTGTTTGCAAAAATGACAGGGAATCAATTGCCTTTTTGTAGATGGTGCTTCAATTAACAGACCACCTCTATTTTGTGGAGATAACTATCCATTTTGGAAAGTTAGAATGAAAATTTTTATGAAGTCTGTTAATAGAGGTATTTGGCAAGCTGTGGTAACTAATTACAAGGTTCCTACTCAAATGATAAATGATTCAATATCTGAAAAACATTATGAATTGTGGAATCAAGATTGAAATTAAACGTGCTGAAAATGATTCTAAAGCTTTGAATATTATACATTCTGCTTTAAACAGTGATGAATTTTTCAGGATTTCAGCATGCAAAACAGCCAAATAAGCTTGGGATCTTATTCAAGTAACTCATGAAGGGACACCTGAAGTGATAAGAGCGAGGGAGAACACCTTGATCCAAGAATATGAAATGATTCTAAAGCTTTGAATATTATACATTCTGCTTTAAACAGTGATGAATTTTTCAGGATTTCAGCATGCAAAACAGCCAAATAAGCTTGGGATCTTATTCAAGTAACTCATGAAGGGACACCCGAAGTGATAAGAGCGAGGGAGAACACCTTGATCCAAGAATATGAAATGTTTAGAATGACACAAGGAGAAACTATCATGGATGTGCAGAAGAGACTAACACACATTGTCAATCATCTCAAGGGTCTTGGAAAAATTTTTGATGAAGAGGAGTTGGATGTAAAAATCCTCAAGTCATTGAACAGAAAGTGGCAGCCAACTGTGACAACAATTACCGAATAAAAAAACTTGGTTGTCATGACAAGTGCAGAATTATTTTGAAAATTGAGAGAATACGAGATAAACATGATCAGGATGACGGAAGAAGAGCAAAAGGATGAGAAAGTCAAAGGATTAGCTCTAAAAACTAATGAGCAGTCAAGTACTGATGACAACACGAGTAATGAAACCTCTGAACCATAAAATCTGAATCTGATGGTTAAGAAGTTCAAAAAATTTTTGAAGAAGAAAAATGGCAAGAGCAAGCAATTCCAAGGAAAGAAACAGTCAAAGAAAGTTGAAACCTCCTTACCTAAATTCACTTGTTTTGAATGCGGCAAAACTGGTCATATGAAGGCAGATTGTCCTAGTGGGAAATACCTATGGATTCCTAAAGGAACATGTGGTGCTACTAATCTAAATGGACCAAAATCCAATTGGGTACCAAAATAAATCTCTGTTTGTTTTGTAGGTGTACCTAAAGACAAGGCAGTCACTATGGTACTTGGATAGTGGATGTGTTAGAACCACAGGCAACACTAGAAGGGGGTTTGAATAGTGTTTTGAATATTTTTACCATTTGGAAATCTTTAACATAAGTTATTAATTCATTAAGACAAATTAATGAGAAAAGCTTATTATCAGAATTAATATTTAAATTGCGGAATATAAGAAGGACAAGCATAGAGACTAAGAAAAGGTGACTAGATCAAAAACTTGCTTGGACTTTTGATTAAATTGATTTAGATATTCAGATGCATCTCAAGATACCTTCTGAAAGATATTACAAAGAATCTTTTCAGAACAGTTTCTGAGTAACCTCAGATGATCGATCATCGTCTGAAGTGTACTTCCAACTTCTGAACAAAAACTATTTCAGATTCACTTCAAAGAGTTATCTCAGACGTTCTTCAAAGTATATTCTTTGTAATATTCCAAACGATATAGGATTAACTGAATGAGTTATTATCATGGAAAACTTAGCTTATTGAAATTGTTGTGTTAAGTTTATTATGAAAAATACTGTTCAATTCCCATCAGAAATATAAAGCTATAAATTAAGGAGTTTAAGGGATAGAAAACTTAGCCACAAAATTTATCCTGGTTCACCCACCAACCCAGTGAGCTACATCCAGTCCCAGGGCAAACCACCGCTGGATTTTCCACTATCTGAAACCACAGATACAAGTATTCTTTTCTATCAAGCCTTTTCAAGCTCTACCAAAAGTATTCTTTTATTTTCAACTGCCTCTCCAGGCAACTCAGTACAACATTCTTTTACAGACAAGCCTCTCCAGGCTCACCGAGTAAACAAGGCCTCTCCAGGCACACAAGTATTCTTTCTTCCACCAAGCCTCTCCAGGCTCTCAGACACATAAAGTGTTTATAAACTAACTAAGTTTAAGTTTCCACGAAACATAAACTCAATCTTTTCCTGTACTAGAGGTTAACTGAGTAATACTCAGGATACAATGAATAAATCTAAGTACAAGGTTTTACAGAGAAAGTATTTTCTTCTAAGCTCTAATTCAACTTTGTATTTTTAGAAGATTGGTTTGAATATGGTAATTGATTTCCTATGAACCAAACTCTTCTCTGGTTAGCAAGAAATGCCAACAACTGGTTAGCAAGAAATGCCAACAACTGGTTAGCAAGAAATGCCACTAACTGGTTAGCAAGAAATGCCAACTCCTTCAAATTTAATCTTGAGGCTATTTATATGTTCTGATGAAATATAGCCGTTGAAGATGGTTGATAATACCGTTGAGATGTTGATGATGTGGCTCATATAACCGTTGTGTAGTAGCTTCTCAAACGGTTTGCTTCTTCTTAAGTAAAATAAGTGTTCAGACGATCTTGTTCTGACACTTCTGTTGATGAGCTCCTTAAGAGATTTTCTTGATATTTTTATGCTTTTACTCTCTCTTGGTTTTCTTCTGCTTTCTTCAACTTTCCTTTGTTTTCCTTTAGAATATGTATGAGGAGGTATCCGTTGAGTTTGTCCTTTAGCTTATTTGTATATACTCATTTTCATTTGCTCCTGACACAGTTTCCTCTTTCTTCTTTGAGTGAGGTGTCTTATCCTAAGGACAATAGTTGTTGTTGCTATTTCCTCTTTGAATAAAGACATATGATATTATAGCCGTTTGAATCATATGGTCTCAGCTTCTGTTGTGACTTTTTCTATGTTGAAATCTGTTCCATGCATTCAGAGTGTTTCATTCTTCAGACTGTTAAGCCATTTATAACTTCCTTCAGATGATAGCTTCAAGCTTCTTTTAATCTTCAGATTGAAATGCTTTCAACAAAGATTTCTTCTTTTGATGAAATGCTTCTTTTTCTCTTCAGATGGTTAGAGCAAAATGCTTCTTCCTTTTAGCAGAAATTTTCTTCCTTTTTAAGCAGAATGCTTCTTCCTTTACTTCAGACGATCCTAGCTTTATTCATCTTTGTCTCTTCTAGTTCTTCTGATATTTGAATAGATGTTGAATTAAATAATATTAGTTCAAACATCTTTCTCGATATTTTCTTGTCCAGACTTCTGGTTTGCTTTTGGACAGTAGCAGATGCAGTATGTCTGCGTATACAATACCCTTTTGATTGCAGATACAACAGTCGTTGCAAGATTTCCTTATTTGTGCAAGCCTTTTGATCGAGGCAGAAAAATATGCTTAACTTTTGTGCCGAAATGAAGTAGTTCATTGGATACAGTGTTCTTCATGCTTTGACAATATCTTCATGAGAACATTTCTTGGTTCTGACGCCTTCAGTCATACAGAGTGCTTCTGATCAGCTTCCATTCTTCAGATGATAGGTATGCTTCATATGGAGTCAAGTCTTCAGTTTGTCTTCGAGTCTTCAGATGATAATCACTTCTTCAGACGAGGTCAGGTCTTTTGATGATAACCATTCTTCAGACGAAGTCAAGTCTTCAGATGATAGTCACTCTTCAGATGGACTATATGCTTCAGATGATGATGTGTCTTGAGACGGTCTGAGTCTTTCATGTCTTCAGATAGTTGAATCTTTTCTATTCTTTTTCGTAGCTTCCTTTGCTTCTAGTTGCTTCATTTTTATTTTGGATCTCTTTTTCCTTTGCTATCTTCTGGGCTTCAGATGAATATGCTTCAGATGATTGAGACTTTTCTTCTCTTAAGATTCTGTATTGCTTCATCTTCTGATTCTCCTTCGTTCTTCTTCTGATTTGTTCTTCTTCTTCTGATACTTCACTGGTTCTTCTTCTTCTGATTCTTATACTTCAGATGAATATTCCAACCTAAAAACACAATCAACAAAACAATACCTTTCTTAGTAGCACCTGTTTTCTTTTAATCTAGTCTAATTTGTTAATCATTAAAACCAAGGATAATGAGTCTTGAACCTAATTTGAATACTTAAATTAATTATGAGACTCAACAGGATGCTCTAGGCACATGACAACAGACAAGAGCAAATTTGTCTCTCTACAAGCAGAGAAGGAAACTATGTGACTTATGGTTTGAAGTTGTGGCTTCAGTCACAAGAAGGGGGGTTGAATTGTGATTGAATAAAAATTTATGCAATTTCTTTGTATACTTTTTCTGCTCAAGGACTTGCCTTGGCTTAGTATAAAGAAATAAACTCACAGAAGGTAATAGTTAGTTAATTTTAATTTTGCAGACGATATATAGTATGTTATGGCAGTGATAAATAGTAAAGAGAGAGTAAAGAAGATGGCACACAGAAATTTTATACGGTTCACCTCTTCCAACCTGAGGCTACGTCCAGTCCCTACACCTGTAGGATTTTCTCACTCTTATAATAAAATTACAATCTTCTTGGGTAACCTTGCCACTAGTATTCTTTATCTGCTTCTTCAGGCTAACAATAACCTAACAAACTCAGATTTTCCACTGAATACTTACTGCAGAACCTTCTGCAGAAGATTCAGTCCCCAGAATACTGCAAGTACCTTCTGCAGAAAAAGGATATTCACCTGCACACCTCTCTTGAGACTTTTACAATGAAAATAAGAAAGAATAAGAAGATACAAGGCTCAAATCAATACAATCTTTGCACAGCAGAAGCAAATGATGAGCCAAGACTCTCTCCAAGACTTTTCAGACCATAAATCACAGAAATGAAAGAGAGAGAAATTACCAGAAGATAGGAGAAGTGAAACTGCAAAATTTTATGTTTCTTCTGGAGTGAGGTGCCTTCAAAGTGAGGAGGAACTCTCCTTTATAGAAGGATGGAGTGAAAATAATCGTTGGACATCCAGCTGGGTTTCAAAGTCATGTCCCTATCTCAGTTTGCAGGCATGTGCAGCTTTACAGCTGTCACTTTGACCAACCCTTCCTTCTGAAGGGTATCTTCTGCAAGCTGTTTTTGGGCTATTTCTCAAGGCTTTTCTTCTGTAGACATGATAAACTCTTCCAGTATAATATTTTCACTCATTTTAGATTCAGCTGGCCTACTGAAATTTGCAACACCCTCATCCCATGACGGGTATTACACAACTAACTCGATTGCGATTTGGTTAAATTATCTTGTAATAAAATAAGGAAAGTTGGTAATTGTTTTTTTCTAAAGCATATTATTAAATTATGTTTGGGATAAAAACAAGAAGTACATTGGTATTAAACATATCATTTCGTTACTATTCAAAATTACGATGGACATGACGTACATCTAGGATGGGATTTTACATATACACCACATAAGCAGTGAATCCTCTATTTGACTACAACCTTAGCCACTACCATTTGACTTAAACGAGATCCGGTTCGACCTGAACACCACCACCCTTCTTCAGAACAACGTGCATCCTTCCAGAGTCCATGCTCTTTTAGGTGCCAAAATAATAACAGACAACAAAAGAAGACAAGGGGGTGAGAACACTTTACATGAACTCACTTAATGCAGGATATGATAACTAAAGCAGACAGACACGGGAAATTCGCACAATTCATACAACAATCAATCCAACCATTCACATAGAAAGTCACAACATCATGAAATGATGTGATATGCTCATGCAATGCAAATAACCTCGTCCTTCACCAAGGACCCAAGCAACTACTATGTACCATGCAATGCATGAGGGCTCGGGGAAACATCACCATCCGCAGAGCACAATAGCAACTGCCCCGACCATATATGTACAACGTATCAGGAGTTAGAGTCTGTACTAGCGCGGGTACTTATATTTTCTTCTGGCCAATTTTATTCGTCTTCCAGACAATCTCAACTGACCCTGAAAACTTGAGAGAGACAGGATAGTCAAGCCTGTAACCCATTTACTCGACAAGTAGAGAGCGAGCCTACGTCACCTGAGCCGTTTTGGGACCTGACTATCCTCAGGGCTGGCATCCCTCCTCGAGGACCCGCTGGCATTCTTTGCAAAACCCAGTGCACCCGTCCCTACCAGTTTCACACTGTATCAAGTGTCACTGCCATATAGGTCGCAAGGTTTTCAACCTCGATCATCAACAATGCGTTATGATGCATGTCACACAACAATGCCTACAACATTCACATCCTTTCAGCAAAGCCCATCGAATCATTCAACGTCACCACTTACCCGTGGTACGGCCCGAGTCAATGTCTTTCCTTCAAGGAAACCAGACAATGCTTTCTCAGCATACACAATCCTTACAGGCAAAGCCCATCGAATCATTCAACATCACCACTTACCCATGGTACGGACCCGATTCAATGTCTTTCCTTCAAGGAAAACCAGACAATGCTTTCTCAGCATACACAATCCTTACAGGCAAGCCCATCGAATCATTCAACGTCACCACTTACCCGTGGTACGACCCGATTCAATGTCTTTCCTTCAAGGAAATCCAGACAATGCTTTCTCAACATACACAATCCTTACAGGCAAAGCCCATCGAATCATTCAACGTCACCACTTACCCGTGGTACAACCCGATTCAATGTCTTTTCTTCAAGGAAAACCGAACCCTATCTTGGGTTGGAACCGCACTCTCTCACTAAGCTTCTCAAGTCTTATGCAGAAAGAGTGTGTTGATTATAATCTTTTAAGGTAGTTTGCACTAATGTTCCTCTTTGAATCAGTATTCATTTCCACTTGAATCCTATTAACTTACTAAGACTTATGATTGTGTCTTATGGATAACATTACTTCCCCTAATTAAGATTAGGTTTAATCCTCAATTATAATTAGTCTTCATTAACTGAACTATGATCAATCTTAATCCTTACTTAAGGTTCCAGTTAATTCCTAATTATCCCTTAATCTCTTCCTTAATCTTGGATTAAGCTTTTAACTATATTTGATTAAGGTTAATCATAATTAATAATTAATCAGTTCTTAATCATCATTAAGGCTTAATTACTTAATTAATACTTCATTAAGGTTAATTAACTTATCCTTAATTAATTTTACTTAATTATCTTAAGTAGATTAGATTAATTAACTTAGATAATTAATTTAGTTAAGCTCACTAATTAATTTCTAAGTTTCAATCTTTAAAAATCTTGGATTAGAGTTGAAGTCCAACTCTAATTTAAGCCCAATTCCATAAATTATTTTTGGTTGACTTTAATGAGTCTTTGACTCTCTTTTTTGAAGATTTTGGGCCTAAACCAAAGGCCCAAAGGTTTGATGACTCATAGGAGCCCATTCTTACTCATGACAAGTCAAAATGTTGACTTTTGTGTTGACTTTTAATTGGATTACACTTGGAATCCGAATTTAATTCCTTTTATATTTTCCAAAATTTATTAATTAAATTAAAATCCTTTTTGGTAAATTTAGTGTTTTAACCTATTGGACCATTCAGGCCCAAAAACATGTTTTTCATTTTCACCTGAACTTTTCAAGATCAAAAGCATTTTTGTTGAGTTTCATCAAGAACAACCTCAAGAACATCAAGAACACCTTGAATGTTCATCAAAACACCAATTTTTCCAACAACATCCAAACTTTACCAAATTTCAACACAATCATCAACAAGCATCATAAACAACAAATATCATGCTCATTCATCCAAATCATCCATACACATATTCAAGTTCATAACTTTATTTCTAAGCTCATAAACATCATTTTTCAAGAATCAATCATCCAAAACAATTTCATAAATTCAAACAACTTCATGCATGTTCATAAATCCATCATCAAAACACATTTCCAACATCAAATAAAATTTTAGAAACATGCAGCCCCATTAAATCAAAATAGCCGAACCATATAGGAGAAAAAATGGAGAATCTCTTTCAAGCAAAACATGGTTTGCATGCAACTCAAAACATCATCCAAGCATTTTTTAAGCATCATCCAACCAATCAAAATCACCATGCCAGGCTATGGTGAAATAGCCAAACCATATCTCACAAGAGATAGGTTCCAACAACTCATTTTTCAAGGGAAAAAAACAAGAATAAAGACAAGGATCAAGGGCAATCCTTGACTCTAGTCACCAATCCTACTAGAGTTCAAGTTCTCCCCCCCTTACCTAAGGAATTTCTTCAAAATAAGGTGCAGCAACAACCCTTGAAACAGCTCCCAAAATAGCCTAAAAATCCTTCCTTTGGTCACCAACAAGAGTTTTGCAAGGCTAGAAGGCAAAGTGTTTAAGCTTAGGTTCAAAGGTGGAACCTTGGCTTTGAATGTGTTGGAAGAAAAAATGGAGATTGAGGAGAAAATGGAGAGGGAGTTCACGGCTTCTTCTTGGAGAAAAGGAGAAATGAGAGAAAGAAATGGAGACCTTGCATGTTAGGAAGGAAAAATGAATAAATGTCTTAATGTTTAATACCATAATTTTCCTAAGCTAGACACTTGTCTTGGAAGGAAGGAAGGAAGAGACAAGTGTCTTCCATGCAACACACACACACATGCACGGTTTCTAGAAGGAGGAAAGGAAGGGTTGTGCAAATTTTCTGGCCCGGATCATTTGTGCCCGGGGTTCCAAAAAGAGTAGAGTAAAAATGGAAATTTTGCACCGAAATTTCCCAAAAATTCCAGAAAAATTCTTATAATTGCTCAAACCTATTTTAAGCCTAAAAATGTGATTAGAACCCACTTTTCACTTAAATTTTCTTATTTCCCAATTTTCCCAATTTTTGCACACAACAGTCAAATTTTTATAAGAGCTAGCGGGTAGAAGATTATAGTTTTACATACGAAAATTCTATAAGTTATAAATATCATTTTCAAATCCATTTTTATGGTTCAAAGTATATTGTCCATATTATTCCACAAATTTTCATATGTTGATTAGGGTTACACTGCTAACCAGGGGCATTTTGGTCCTTTTTGCCCAAAGTGCCAAAAAATTCTGAATAAATTTCTAAAATTCATTATTAATTTTATTAAGACTATTTTCACTAAAATATAGACCCCCTTTATGTTTTTGTTATTTTTCATAATTAAATCTATATTTTCCTTAACCGTATAATTACTAAGGGTATCCTAGGTCATTTTCCTCAAACACCTCTCTAAAAATAATCATTTATAATTATGGTTAGAAATTCCAAAAATATAAGTTTTGATTGTTTATCAATAGTTCCTAAATGCCTCATAATTAATTTATTATTATTATTATTATTATTTTAACTTTTTCTATTTTATTTATATACGATCGGGAGGAAATTGTGGGTGTTACAGAAATTATAAGAAGAAGAGAAGGAGAAGACTTATTTGAATTCTACATTAATTTCACCTTCTGCAGCAAATCTTTTCTTCTGCAATATATCTGGAATTGCATTCTTCTTGCAGATCTTCTTATAATCCTTAATTTGCTCAATGGAAAATATTTTTAAGTAGTTTCTGCAGCTGTAGCCTCAGAAAGTGAAAAAATCACTTTGTTTTATATGTTCTGTTGCTTCTGCAGAATTGATGACTTCAGGTTCTTCTCCAGAAATAGCTTCTATCTTCTAACTATCATTTTTAACCTTAGAGAGGGTAGTTTTAAATATATCTTGATGCATGGGAACCTGAGATATGCCTTCTTTTCCTTTTAAAAAATGAATCTTCCTTCTAAAGGGATTTTATTATGATTTCTTCTTGTGAGGGGGCTATTCTCATCTTTTGGAGAATTCATTGGACTGTGAAGGATCTCTCGTGATTTTGTCAACATGTTTCATGTTTCTCTTTCACAGATTTGTCATTCTTGTCAATCTGAAACTTATCTTCTTAAGTAAGTGGAATTCATTCATTTTCTTCTGCTGCCTTGAGATGCATCTTCTGCAGAAGCTTTCATGTATCTTCTGAATAACTTACTCAAACAAAATCATTAGTCCTTAAAGCTCAGAATTATTCCAAGTAAACCTGATTGGTTGTCATTATTAAAACATTATAAGAGATTCTTGGACCTTACAATGGTGACAACAATAAAGGTTGTATACTTGGTATTGGAAGTATCAGTAACAATTCTTCCATTATAATTGATGATGTTCTGTTTGTTGATGATTTAAGTTTAATCTATTGAGCATTAGTCAACTGTGTGATAAAAATTTTAAGATATCCTTTAATCATGAATGTTGTACAATATGTGATACATCTGAAAATATATGTTTATTGGTAGGAGAATGAATAACATATATGTGCTTGACATTGATCATTCCTCATCAAACATTGCATGTTTAACATCAAAAGATGATTTGCCTTGGCTTTGGCATAGAAGAATTGCACATATTAATCTTCAACAATTGAATAGGCTAGCATCAAAGAAACTCGTTAAAGGGCTACCTAATCTTAAGTTCTCTAAAGAAGGGATATGTGATGCATGTCCAAAGGGAAGAAAGCAGTCTAGAGCTTCTTTTAAATCAATAAAAATTGTTTCTACCTCTAGACCTCTTGAACTTTTGCATATGGATCTCTTTGGTCCTTCTAGAACTATAAGCATAGGTGGTAGTGTATATGCCTTGGTGATAGTTGATGATTATTCTAGATTTACTTGGATTGCATTTTTATCTGCTAAAAACAATGCCTTTAAGGCTTTCATCAAAATTTCCAAGAGAATTCAAAATGAGAAAGAATTGAAAATTAAATATTTGAGAAGTGATCATGGAGGATAATTTAAGAATGATGAATTTGAAAAGTTCTGTGATGAAATGGTACGATTATAATTTTTTTTGCTCCGAGAACTCCTTAACAAAATGAAGTTGTGGAAAGGAAAAATAGATCACTAATTGAGAGTAGCAAGGACAATGCTAATGAAAATGATTTACCTAAGTATTTTTGGGCTGATGCTGTATGTAAGTACTGCTTGCTATGTTCTAAATAGAATTTTGATTCGTTCTTTTCTAAAATGACTCTATATGAGCTTTTCAAGGGTAAGAAACCAATATATCTCATTCAAAAGTTTTTGGATGTAAATGTTTCATATTAAATCATAACAAGATAATATTGGCAAATTTGATGCTAAAGCTGATGAAGGAGTGTTTTTAGGATATTCTTCATCAGGTAAGGCATATAGAGTCTTTAATAAGAAATCTTTGACAGTAGAAGAGTCTATTCATGTTGTTTTTGATTAATCTAACCACTACAAGAAGGGAAACTCTCTATGTGATGAAGAAGATGCAGGTACATTAAATATAGCATTAATTCATGATGAAGACAACATCGAAATTAAGCAAAATGAAGATCCAAAAGAAGTACAATCATTACCCAAAGAATGGAGGAAGCCAAGGGACTCTCTTGGACAACATTCTTGGTGACATTTAAAAGGGAGTAACTACTAGACATTCTCTTAATCTCTTTTGTGAAAATATGGCATTTGTATCCAAATTGAATCATATTGTGTGGATGTTCCTTTGAATGATGAATATTGGGTGATGGCCATGCATGATGAGTTAAATCAATTTAAGAGAAATGATGTTTGGGAACTAGTGCCTTATAAATCAAATATGAATGTCATAGATACTAAATGGGTGTTTAGAAACAAACTTCATGAAATCGGATCAATAACTAGAAATAAGGCTAGATTGGTAGCTAAGGGCTATATGTTAGTATATGCACTAGAGACATATATGTTTTGAACATCCATCACTTGTATCATGTTATTTTATAAAGACAATTCATTCTTTTAGAATGTAATAAATGTCCTTAGAATAGTAAACTTAAAACTTCATAAGAAATCAAGTAGATGACTTGATCGTGAGATTTATGAAGAACTATTCTTAAAATAGTCCCTGGTCAAGTATCATCTTTAGGACAAAAGATGTATTTAAACTAGTATGTGAATTCATTGATGATCACATCTCACGGATCATGGATATGAGATATCATGTGCTCACATAAGTACATATTAAGAGTAATAGTGTATTGGACAGACCCAACTTAAGAACGTTGCATGGATTGTTACATAAGTGTCATGAACGTTTCTTAAATTGATAAATGTATATGAGTCCTTTGACCTGAAATCACTACGATTCCTACATAAGGAATTATATCTTTTAAATATCATCAACGTTGGCCTATAACAAGGTGATCATAAAGTTGGGTATTTGGACATATAATAAATTATGTGGTGGGATGTGAGTGACCTAGATGGGAATTTGTCTCTCCTATGTAACAGAAGTTACTCTCTGTAGGCCTCTTGATAAAGTGAGACTGCAAAATGCATGGCCATGCTCAAGAGGATAAACCTGAGATGTTTATTTCTGTACAGTCTACTTGGGATCAAGAAAACATAAATTGAACTATACAAGGTGACACATTCCATGCCCTTGTGTTCAATAGATATTTGTACAAAGGACAGGATCATATAACATTATCATACAAATAGGACCTCGTCAAAGTTGTTGATAATCTCAATATTAGGGTAGTGATGTATTGCTAGATACCGCTCACTATTTATGATATTAAATATAAAAGGGTTTTATTTTAATATCGTAACCAAATATTAAAAGTCTATTGGGTCACACGCATACAACAAGCCGCTAGGAAAAGATAATAATTCTAATATGATTAGAATTATAATATAATGGACCGGGCCCATATATATTAGGGTTAATAGAGTGAGGGGTAAAACCCTAGCCACCACTCTATAAATATAGCATAAGATGCATTAACCTACATAGATGAGCAATCACTCTACTCTCTAAGGCTACTAGCAGAGTTGAGGAGAGTTTCCTAGTTCGGCTGTTGGCATGGACACCTTTAGAGACGTGGCTGCTATTGCCTCGTTTACAATCCTTAAAAGGTATCATTATGTTTCATGCCTTTTATGCCTTAATTCGTGTTTTCGCATTAACGATTATAACAAGGGAGGGAATCCATTTATTCCGCTGCACCCTGACCACATGCTTGATTCCCTTCAATTGGTATCAGAGCGTTGGTTTGTGATAAAAATGTTTTAGGCCTTTAATCGTTTTTTATGGCCTTAGTTGTTTTATTTAAATACGACCTGCGTGTCGTGCCTTACCTCTTATATTCCATCTATAATTCTTTTCTCATCTCTATCCCATCGTATGTTAAACGAGGTTTCTTCTTGTTATGTAATTTAATCGGAAGGACATGGAGTCAATGGGGCATGTGGCGACATGTGGATGGAGGCTTCAAGATTATATACGTGATATAATTTGTATTGGAATCTTAGAAGGGACATAACCATATCATTTTTTTTGTATGAGATGCATGCATGTATGTTTTGTTAAATAGTTTAACAAACAAATAAAAATTAAGTCATGTTTTGCCTTCTAATGAATGACACTCGTCAAGACTAGAATCGATTAAGTGTGGGTCTGCCAAAGCAGGGTACATTTATCTATTCTAGTGAGGCACGATAGGATAAAAATGATATCTGACTGTTAATCATTGGGTTTTGACTTAACTAGGTATATTCAAGAGGATTGAAAAACCTAGAGGCATTAAAGCGATCAAATCCCTCAAAGAAAATATTAAGTCATGTTTTGCCTTCCAATGAATGACACTCGTCAAGGCTAGAATCAATGAAGAGTGGGTCTGCCAAAGCAAGGTACCTTTATCTATTCTAGTGAGGCGCGATGGGATAAAAGTAATATCCAATTGTCAATCATTGGGTTTTGACTTAACTAGGTATATTCAATAGGATTAAAAAAACTTAGAGGCACTAAGTTAGGCATTAATTCATAAGATGAATTAGAATAAGAGTTATTCACCTAATTATCCAAGAGTTGTATGAGATACAATTGGAAAGCGTGTTCCTACCTAAATAACCTTTTCTTAAGCGATCAACCAAAGCTGGCTTAAAATTAGGTGAAATATGGATCTTGGCCCACTAATCTAGTGATGGATGGATTTTCTGATTCTTTATATTGAGGGTACTTATTTTGAATCAAATAGTGGGAGGCATATTTAATAAAGACCTAATTAAACATGTTTGTTATATGATACTTACGTGCATAATTTTCTGTTAATACCATGGCAACGAACACAACAAATAACTTTTCACTGCGATTTGTCCTTGAGAAGGACAAACTATCTAGAATTAACTTTCTAGAGTGGTTTAGAAACCTAAGGACTATCCTTAGGCATAAGAAAAGGTTGTGATAGTTGGATGGGTGTAGGATCTAGAATTGAGCAAATACCACCGATTAGAATTGAAAAGCAAGCAAGTAAAGGCGCAAAATAGGTGCAGGGCAGCAGCTATTTTGGGTGAGAAAATGAAAGAAAATAAGGGAAAGTGAAGGAAAAAGTGGAGAGGAAGAGATGGTGAGGATGCCACTGAAGCAGGAATCCACCCACAGATAAGTCCAATGTCAGACGCCACTAATTCAGGAGAATTAGATAAGTCTCAGAATGGTTTGAGCAACAACCACCAAGCCTCACTCAACTCACCAAGGGAGGAGAAATTTGGGCATAATGCCTTTACTATATTCATGTAAGTGTGAAATACAAGAAGAAGACTCCTTTATATAGGAGTGAGGGGGGGGCACTTAAGGAAAATAAAGGGGAAAATAAAAGATGGGTAAAATACTATAATATGTGGGAATTGAACTCAAGGCTCCAAGGCTTATGGCTAAGCTAAGTCTTAAGCCAATAAAGTCCTCTAATTAGCGCCCCACTTAAGGGTAGAAAAGGAAATTACATAAAAAATCCTAATTACTTTTATTTTCCTAATTACAAAGTCCTAATTAATTTGAGTCTTGAGTTGTTGACTTTGACTTCATGGTCAATGGTCAAAGGGTTGACTTTGTTGAGGAAGGCTCATGCTTGGTTCAGCCCCAAACACTTCAAGCAGCTCCAAAGTTGATCCTAGCCATCAGCTGTCAGCTCAGAACTCTACTGACAGGCGCCATCAGCCTGTATGTCCTGGAAGAGCCCCTTCCTGAAACACCCGTTGCAAATACTTCGAAAGTTGACAAGGATGTTTTAAGAAGCATCAGGATAATGCTCTCAATGTAGGTTTCCTTATGCTTGCTACCATGAGAACATGGATGCGTACGATATGATCGTACATTTAAAGAGACTTTATCAAGGCCAAGCTAGGCATGAATGATTTGAAGTCACAAAGGCACTTTATAAATGTAGACTGGCAGAGAGAAGCCCTCTCGGTGCTCATGTACTCAAGATGATTGGGTACATTGAAAACCTAGAAAGGCTTAGATTCCCATTAGGCTAAGAGTTGGCCACTGATCTTGTCCCGCAATCGTTGTCGGACAGCTATAGTCAATTCGTCATGAACTACAACATGAATGAATTTGAAAAACCACTGCCATAATTGCTAAGAATGTTAAGAACAACTGAGTAAAGCATTAGGGAAGGCCATATTGATGGTCCAACCTGGAAAAGGCAAGGGCAAGAAGAAGTTCAAGAAGCCATATTTCAAACCAAAGGACAAGGGCAAAGACAAGCCTAGTACCTCCTTTTTGAAGTCTATGGGCGGGATAGCTAAGGAAGGAAAATGTTTCCACTGTGGCCAATCAGGACCTTGGAAGAGAAACTGTACCAAGTACCTAGAGGAGATCAAGAAGGGAAGTGAGACTTCCGATTCAGGTATCTATGTTATAGAAGACAATTTATCTACTTCTTCATCTTGTGTATTGGATACCCGATGTGGATCTCACATTTGTGTGAATGTGTAGCATCTAAAAGGAGTAGGTCTTTGGCTAAAGGAGAAGTCGATCTGCGTGTGGGAAATGGAGCAAGAGTTGCCGCCTTAGTCGTAGGAACCCATTATTTAACTTTGCTAACTGGGCTAGTTATTGAACTAAATAATTGTTATTTTGTGTCTGCCATTAGTAAGAATATTATTTTCGTTTCTTGTTTAGACAAGAGTGGTTTTTCATTCATAATAAAGAACAATGGTTGTTCAATTTATTTGAATGATATATTTTATGGTTGTGCAAAGTTAAATGATGGACTATATGTTATTGACTTGGAAGTTCCTATCTATAACATAAGTGCTAAGAGGGTCAAAACAAATGATTTGAACCTAACTTATCTTTGGCATTGATGCCATGAGATCTGAAATGGATTCCATGTACACTAACAAGGTATGGACCTTGGTTGAGCCACCTAAAGGGATAAAGCCCATGGGGTGCAAGTGGGTTTTCAAAAGGAAAACTGACATGGATGGTAATGTAAGTACCTTTAAAGCACGATTGGTGGATAAAGGTTTCAAGCAAATTCATGGTGAAGACTATGATGAAACCTTTTCCCCAGTTGCCATGCTTAAATCTGTTCGGATCTTGCTTGCTATTGCAGCTTACCATGATTATGAAATCTGGCAAATGGATGTCAAGATAGCCTTCCTAAATGGAAGCCTTCTTGAAGATGTGTATATGACACAACCTGAAGGTTTTGTTATACCTGAAAATGCTGGAAAGGTATGTAAGTTGCAACGATCCATTTATGGATTAAAGCAAGCTTCTAGAAGCTGGAATCTTCGTTTTGATGAAGCCGTTAAACATTTCGGTTTCATTAAAATGAAGACGAACCTTGTGTATACACAATGGTCAGTGACAACATAATGGTTTTTCTAGTTTTGTATGTAGATGACATACTCCTCATAGGAAATGACATTCCTACCCTTCAGTCTGTAAAGACTTGGTTTGGAAACTGTTTTTCTATGAAAGATTTGGGCGAAGCAACCTATATATTAGGTATCAAGATCCATAGAGATAGATCACAAAGATTACCTGGCCTAAGTCAAAGTATACATAGACAAAGTGTTAAAATGGTTTAACATGAAAGATTCTAAGAAGGGATTTTTGCCTATGTAACATGGTATAAGCCTATCTAAGGCTCAATCTCCTTCCAGTAAAGAAGAGAGATCGCATGAGTAAGATTCCTTATGCATATGCTATAGGGTCTATCATGTATGTCATGTTATGTACTCAACCAGACATATCATATGCTTTAAGCATGACTTGCAGATACCAGTGTGATCCTGGTGAAGGTCACTGGGCAGCAGTCAAGAACATCATTAAGTACTTGAGAAGAACTAAGGATTCATTCTTGATATATATGGAGGTGAGGAAGAGCTACTTGTAAAGGGTTACACTGATGCTAGCTTCCAAACCGACAAAGATGATTCAAGATCACAATCAGGTTATGTGTTTTGTTTGTTTGGTGGCGCTGTGAGCTGGAAAAGTTTGAAGCAGGAAACAGTCGCTGATTCTACCATATTAACAAAACCCCCTGTGCAGCAGAAGCATGTAGGGCACACTAGATCATTAGGCATAAGAGTTATGTCTGAATGGCTCTAGTGCAAGTGGGAGATTGTTAGTATATACACTAGAGACATATATGTTTTGAACATCCATCACTTGTATCATGTTATTTTATAAAGGCAATTTATTCTTTTAGAATGTAATAAATGTCCTTAGAATAGTAAACTTAAACTTCATAAGAAATCAAGTAGATGACTTGATCGTGAGATTTTATGAAGAACTATTCTTAAAATAGTCCCTGGTCAAGTATCATCTTTAGGACAAAAGATGCATTTAGACTAGTATGTGAGTTCGTTGATGATCACATCTCACGGATCATGGACATGAGATATCATGTGCTCACATAAGTACATATTAAGAGTAATAGTGTACTCGACAGACCCACCTTAAGAACGTTGCATGGATTGTTACATAAGTGTCATGAACGTTTCTTAAATTGATAAATGTTATATGAAGTCCTTTGACCTGAAATCACTACGATTCCTACATAAGGAATTATATATTTTAAATATCATCAAACGTTGCCTATAACAAGGTGATCATAAAGTTAATATTTGGACATATAATAAATTATGTGGTGGGATGTGAGTGACCTAGATGGGATTTGTCCCTCTTATGTAACAGGAGTTATATCTATAAGCCTCTTGATAAAGTGAGACTGCAAAATGCATAGCAATGCTCTAGAGGATAAACATGAGATGTTTATTTTCAGTACAGTCTACTTGGGGATCAAGAAAACATAAATTGAACTATACAAGGTTGACACATTCCATGCCCTTGTGTTCAATTAGATATTTGGACAAAGGGACATATCATATAAATTATCATAAAATAGGATTCGTCAAAGTTGTTGATAATCTCAATGTTTGGGTAGTGATGTATTGCTAGATACCGCTCACCATTTATGATATTAAATATAAAAAGGGTTTTATTTTAATATCGTAACCAAATATTAAAAGCCTATTGGGTCACACGCATACAACAAGCCGCTAGGAAAAGATAATAATTCTAATATGATTTGAATTATAATATAATGGGTCAGGCCCATATATGTTAGGGTTAATAGAGTGAGGGGTAAAACCCTAGCCACCACTATAAATATAGCATAAGATGCATTAACCTACATAGATGAGCAATCACTCTACTCTCTAAGGCTACTAGCAGAGTTGAGGAGGGTTTCCTAGTTTGGCTATTGGCGTGAACACCTTTAGAGACGTGGTTGCAATTGCCTCGTTTACAATCCTTAAAAGGTATGTCATTATGTTTCATGCCTTTTACGCCTTAATTCGTGTTTTCGCATTAACAATCATAACAAGGGAGGGAATCCATTTATTCCGCTGCACCCTGACCACATGCTTGATTCCCTTCACTATAATCAACAAGAAGGTATGGATTTTGGTGAAACATATGCTCCTGTTGCTAGATTAGAAATTGTTAGGATCCTTCTTGCATTTGCATGTGTAAATAATTTTAAGCTATACCAAATGGATGTGAAAAGTGCCTTTTTGAATGGTTTCATTGATGAAGAAGTATTTGTTTCTCAACCACCTGATTTTGTTGATCATAAATTTCCTAACCATGTTTATAAGCTAAAGAAACCCCTTTATGGACTTAAGCAAGCTCCTAGACAATGTTATGAAAGATTGAGTAAGTTTCTCTTATCTCAAAATTTTGAAAGAGGAAAGGTAGACAAAACCTTATTCATTAAGAAAACTCTGAATGATATACTTCTTGTACAAGTGTATGTTGATGACATAATTTTTGGTTCATCTAACCACTCTCTTTGTGAGGACTTTGTCTAAAAAATGCAGGGGGAGTTTGATATGTCAATGATGGGTGAATTAAGCTTCTTTCTTAGACTGCAAGTTAAGCAGATGGAGAAAGGATTTTTTCTACATCAATCAAAATACACTAAAGAGCTCATTAAGAAATTTGAATTGGAAAGTTGCAAAAGCTCAGACATTCCTATGGGATCGAATTTCTACTTAGATGCAGATGCTCAACGAAAATCTGTAGATGTTACCAAATATAAAGGGATGATAGGTTCACTTTTGTACTTAACTGCAAGTAGACCTGACATCATGTTTAGTGTATGTTTGTGTGCTAGGTATCAAGCAGCACCTAAGGAATCACACCTAAATGCTGTCAAAAAATCTTCAAATATCTCAAGGAAACTCTAGACGTTGGTCTTTGGTATCCGAAAGGTACAAATCCTACACTTGTTTGTTATTCTGACTCTGATTTTGCAGGTTGCAAGTTAGACAGAAAAAGTACAAGTGTCACATGTCATTTGTTTGGAAATAGTCTATTATCAATGGACAGTAAGAAACAAGCATGTGTGGTACTCTCAATAGCTGAGGCAGAGTACATTGCAGCTGGGAGTTGTTGTGCACAATCACTATGGTCAAACAACAGTTACATGACTTTGGACTAAAAATGGACAAGATGCCATTATATTGTGACAACACAAGTGCAATCAACTTGACAAAGAATCCAATCTTGCACTCAAGAACAAAACATATTGAAATTCGTCATCACTTCATAAGAGATCTTGTGGAGAAAGGAGATTGCTCTATACAATTTGCTGACACAGAATCTCAACTAGTAGATATATTCACTAAACCATTTCCAAGAGAAAGGTTCTACAAGCTAAGAAGGGAATTTGGTATACTTAGTGAGTATGATCTTAACTAATCTATAATTCTATGTTTAGTAAGTTAAATTTATGTGAAATTGTGTATATGTTTGTGCATTTCATTCATTAGAAGCATAACATCATGAAAAATTTTCATTAAAATGCATTAAAATCCATTTTTCAAGCATATTAGGAAAAAGTTAATCGATTACCTGCATAAGTAATCGACTAAACCAGGAAGTCTGTGTTTTAGCAGAAATACAAACTCACTGCTTTAATTGATTACCTATGTGTTAATCAATTATCTTGCTGAAGCAATGAATCCTTAGCATCCATGTTTGTGATAATCGATTACCCACACGTGTTAATCGATTACCTTGTTGGGACAATTAAAACACTCATTCCAGTCACTGTGTTAATCTATTATGTCTTCTGTAATCGATTACCTGCGACTAACAACGTCCCAATTAGTTTCATAGAAGCCAATATATGATACTTAACACCCCCTTTCAACTTCATTTCAAACTCACTTCTTGAAACCCTAAGTAAAATTCTCACATCTAAAATCCTTCACATTCTAAAAAATTTCTCAAATCAAACACTTTTTCCTCACCTTCCTCATTCAACAATGTCGGAATCAAGCAAGAACAGGGGAAAACGCATGAACATAGTGCAAGTGGAGTTGAATTTCATCCTCCCAAATTGACTCCGGTACGAAAACCTGGATCCTCAAAGCGGCTTGCTGTGAAGAAAACTCTACACATAGCTTTGAACTACAACCATCCATGGTTCTCTACAGAGCAACAAGCCACTGCCTACTTCAATTTCTTGGCAGGAAAAGAAATAATCTCTCAAAGGTTCTTTCTTTTTCTTGGCTTTCTAGAAATGGCTTTACTTTACAAGAAGATTTAGAGTCACAAAGTTTTGGGAAATTTGTTCAATTAAAAGGAATATACTACCCTAACTTAGTTAAGGTCTTTTACTCAAATATTTATTATGATGAAAATGGAAATTTGATTTGTTGAGGTAAAAGAGACCAAGATTCTGATGAATGATTCAGTCTTTAGAGATATTGGAGGCATAACTGCTGGTGGAATTAGAATTAATTTGGATGAATTTAATAGGCTTGATATTGAATACAATAAGCTCAAATTGTATAAGTCTATGTTGGTGAATGCTAATGAATGGGAAGAAGAACAAGCTGTAAAAAGGAATGAAAAGAAGAAATCTATTTTTAACACTGGAAGGATGAAAGTTAATGATAGATTGATGCATTATACTTTAGTATGGATTCTAGCAGCTAGGGGGAGCAATCATGCTAAAGTTAGTGAAGATGATATGCTGATGATTTGTGCTATTAAGAATGATATAAAAGTAAATTGGATATGTGTGATTTGCAACACAATGATGAAGACTAGAAGGCTGTTTAACTATAAGTGTCCTTATGCTATTTTCATATCAAAAGTTCTTGATCATTATGGTGTTGATACAGGTTCGAATCTAGAGAAATAACAAGGGAAACACATGATGCGAAAGACAAAGCAATGAAAATGATGAAGTTAGTAAAAATAGAACAAGGATGGTTAAATAAGGTGAAGTAAACAATGAAGGTAACAATTCTGAAAATGCAAATGAAGATGAAGATACCGAAATGTCTGAACCTAAGCCATTCACAACCTTTGAACAAATGGTCCTCAACAAACTCAATGAAATTTCAGAAACTCAGAAGAGGATTATCAAGATCTGAAGGAAAGAGTTGAGGCGATCTCTAAAAGCTAGATGAACTTCAAGTTCTGTTTCCGGACGCTTAGGATGAGCTTCAGTTTCTTAGAATTTCATTTTAATTATCTTTCATAATAGGTTGCATTTTTCATTTGGATGACTGTAATATGGACAATGTTCACTTTGCTTCTTTTATCATTCTGATCATGACTACTATGGTTTGTGTTTGCTGATATTTTCATGCTTGTCTATGGTTTATGTTTGCTGATTTTTGTGGCACTATAATTTGGAGATATATGATAGAATTGTAGTTCTCTCTGAGGTTTTGGTTTTAATTTTCCAAAAGGGGGAGAATGAGACTTAAATGATTGAATGTGATAGATATATGATTGAATATGAAATATTGACTATGAAATATTTTACTGTGATTAGTATGATAACACATATGCTATGTCTTACTCTATTTGCATGGCAAGTATTTTCAACGTTCTTTTAGGAATGAAGAAATAGAAATTGCCTATGTGCCTACTATAATTATTATTGAAGTTTTTGGCGCATCAAAACCAATAAGGGGGAGATTGTTGGACTTAAGCTACATTGGAAGACACAAGTTGTCCCCCCACGTCTCTCATGTATTAGTAGTTTTGGTTTTTGTTGTAGAAAGTAGAAGCTTTATATTTCAATTCATTTTGTAGTTCCAAACAAGTTTCAATAGATGTGACACTTGTATTGTTTGTTTTTAGACTTAGGCAATTTGTATGTCTTTGTTAATTGTTCTTTGATTTGTTTGTGTTTATGTAAGTTGAGCTCATGATTGAGTTTTCAAGTTTGGATAGCTTGGTGGCTAAATTACTCAACCAAGTATTGATTTTCACTAGTATAATTGATTACTTAAGTTGGTAATTGACCCCAAGTTGAATCAAACTGAAAACTCCATGAATTCAAATTCAGGAACGAAATAATCAATTACCTAATGTAGATAATCGATTACCACTGCACCTGGAAAAAGATAAAAATTGGTGCGCATCTGTTTAATCGATTACCTCTGTTCCTGTGAAGAGTTCTTTGAACAAACATTCTGGTTTAGTCGATTACTCAAAGTAATAATCGATTACCTTCAGGTTCTATAGAAAAAACTGGACGTTTGTAACTATTTTCAAACTGATTTTTACAAAATTTTGAATCTCTAACTAACTAAAAATTGTTTTTATAAGTGAATTTTGAAATGAATTTAAAATAGAAGAGAATAGAAGAAGAATAAGTGAAGAAAAAGTTGAAAAACTTTTTTTTAGAAATTCTCTCTAAGAAAGGTTATCATATCCAGAAATTCTGCAAATTCTGAAGAACCCTCAAGTCAAGATGTTTAGACAATTAGAAGGAAGTTTTTGATATACTCATGGAGTTTATCTCACACAAACAAGGTGCTATTGTTCTAACTCAGTTTTCTTTAATTGTTTTTTATTTGTATTGTCTCTTGAATAGGGTATTCATAGAGAATTGTATTGTGTGATATCTCAAGAACGGGGAGTTCATTGAGATTGTGTGTGAAATCTTGTGACGGGGTGGTGTCATAAGTAAGGTTGATGTTCGTATGACGGGGTTGTCATTGATGAACATTGCTCTTGTGGGGTGCAAGAGTCAAACCTTCGTTTGTTTAGAAAGTCTTTCTTTAGGATTGATGCTGCTTGGTGTTTGTAATTCACTTCTATAGTGTGAAGCAGAGATTTAGTGGTGTGCTAAATGCAACGGGATGTAGGCCCCCTTTTGTGGCTGAACCAGTATAAATCACTGTGTAATTTCTCTATCCCTATTCTATTTTGAATTAAGTTTCTTGGCATAAAAAACTTGAATCTTGATCTGCATAATTTCTGTGAATTGTTAGGAGAAATTGATTGCTACTGTAATATTGAATTGAATATTGGAATTGAATCATAAACCTTGAGTAATCAATCTTTTATAATCAATTACTCACTATTTCCAAAATTGGTAATCAATTACGCACTGTATCATAATTGGTAATCAATCACCTTCTGCCATTTCTTTGATCTGCTGCATGAAAGTCATAGATAATAGGTTAGTCCTGAAGTGTTTTTACCCAACACCCAAGGGTTCTTTCCATTTGACATTACGCTAGACTGAGCTCAGACTAACGGGAACCGTTGTTACTGAAGGCCATATGACCTTACCCAATTAAAACTTATAGATTCAAACATGATTTCTTAAATTTTAACATGAGTCATGGACCAAAGACAGAGTCTTAGAACATGAGTACATGGACCAAAAATCTTGAATATTATCATGAGGTCAAGAGACCCAAAGTCATTACACGAGGCCTTAAGACCCAAATGTTTACATGAGGTCCTAAGACCCAAAACCTCTTCTTTATCATTATTAGGGTTAGGAATGTGAATCATCATCAATAATCATGTGAACAATTAAGATAAACATGAGGGCATAATCATTCGTAGCATATTCCATAAAACCCTAACAATGCCTAGGGCACAAGTGGTCACTTAGCTAACATACCGTAATCAAGCATACACAACAATCCATCATACAAGGAATTGAGAAAGGACGAAGGGGGATCATTCAAGGAAAGCTTCCTAGCATGAGAGTGAGTGTGTGGTCACACTCACCTTGAATGTAGGACAAATGGAGAAAGGACGGAGTTGGGCAGGAAGGATTCCAAGGAGGAGGGTGAGCTTGATGGATGGGAAGCCTTCTTGAGCCTTCAATGGAGCTTTCTCTCCTCTCTCTCTCTCTAAAGTGAAAAGAAAGTGAAAGAATGAGGTTGGAGCTCTCATATTAATGTTTTTAAAAGGTGCAGAGCTCGCTTAAGCGTAGCTGAAGCGCAAGGCAAAGGATCCCAGACGCGGATTCTCGCTCAGGCTGCGCTCAAGCTCATCCTGAGCTGAATTTCTCCAATTTGCTCTCTGTTTTTTGCGCTCATGCTGTGCTTAAGATCATCCCTAAGCGAGGAAACCAGATTGGAATTCCTCTGTTTTTATGATACCCTCGCTCAGACTGCGCTCAAGCGCAGTCTGAGCGAGCCTACTGATTTCTAAATTGTGATTTCTTTACCACTCTATGCTTCTAACTCCAATTCCTTTCATCCCAACCTACTTCCATGTTATTAAACACTCCTTCCATTACTATTTTGTAGAAACCACAAGGAAACACTAGAAGGGTGGGTTGACTAATGTTTTATAATTTCAAATGATTTTAGGAAAACCTTTAAACAAACAGTAATTTTCACAAAGATATTTGAGCAACTTGCTAAAACTGGGAGTAAGATACTTGCTGAAGTTACTTCCATAGGTTAATAAAATACTGTTTTGCAAACTTGTTTTTCAATAGGATTAGTTTGTTTCTCAGTTTCAACGTTATAAAACAGTATACTCAGAACCCTCCAAGTTATTATAAATCAAATATAAAAAGATAAGGGTAAGAGAACACTTACCCAAAGATTTATACTGGTTCACCCCTTCCACTGTGAGCTACGTCCAGTCCCAAAGCCAACTAGCTAAGGATTTCTGTAACATCCCAAAATTTAGAAAAATAATTTAAATACGTATAATTATATTTCGATAACGTTAGCTGTAAAAAGAAGTTACACATTATTAATAGTAAATATTAATATACCTGTATTTATGAGATAATAATAATATAATATTATAAATAGTAGGAGAGGCGTTAGACTATTAGGATCTTAATCAAATATGGTCATATTGAATATAATAATAATATTATTAAGAGATAAATCATAAGATTACAATTAACATTAATTGTTATAAATATAGTAATTATTATATTAATAAAATAATATCAGGATTAGTAATGATAATCTTACGAGAGAGACATGGTTAGTATTTTAAATTAGGATCAGATTCTAAATAGGGATATTGAGATCACGAGGATTAAGGATATGAATCAATACAATTTAGGATAAGATTTAAATATAAGATTTGAATTTAAATTTGAATATAGATGGATAAGGACTCTATAATATCCTAATAATTCCTAATATAAATGAATAAATAAAATAAAAGAAAAAAGAAATAATAGTATTATTATTTTAATTGATTAAATGAGAGGAATAAAATATAGTATTAGTAATATTAATATTTTTATGAATAAAGTTATTTAATAAAATAAGAATGAGTGGGTTGAGGGTGGGTCCAACCCGGTTAAGTATTTAAGTAAGGAGGGGTTACCAATTCACCCTAATCCTTATTTTTCAAAACGTTAGAGAGTGAAACCTTAAGGAGGGGAGAAACGATTCCACAAGGAGGATTCGCAGCGTAGATTAGCAAGAGAGTTCTATCTTTTCGTTTATGATCGTGAACTCTAAGGTACGGTGGGGGAGAGGTGCTGCTTGTATATGCATGTAAGGGTGCTTGGGTAGTAACCTAAGAGTATAATTGTATTGATGTATGTATAACTGTGAATGAATGATATAAACTGTTGATTTATGATTGATTGGATGTATATTGATGATTTATTGGGTGAGATTAAAGATGATATTGAGAATGATGAAAAAGGGATGATTATTTGAGGATTGGGGGTTTGATGAATTGGTTGTATAATCTGTAAAAATTGTTGTTTTGTTGAGTTTCGGATGATATTAATGATTATGAATGATGTTTAATCGAAAGGGATTGATTAGAGATTGATTGGAAGGGTTCAGAGATGTTAGAAATCGTGAAATCTGCGATCTGTGTCGCGGGTAATCGATTACCAGGTGTGGTAATCGATTACCAGGGTGTTCTGGGCAACCCAGGAGTGCTGTTTGTTGCTGGTAATCGATTATAGGTTTGTGGTAATCGATTACCAGGGAGTTTGTTTGCGGGTAATCGATTACAGGGGTGCTGTAATCGATTACCAGAGTGTTTGGTCGCAGGTAATCGATTACAAGGTGGTTGTAATCGATTACCAGAGACCTTGTTTGCAGGTAATCGATTACTGGAGGTTGGTAATCGATTACCAGAGTGGAATTTGAGAGCCTAAGTGCTTAATGATGCTTGATATGCTTGATGATTATTTGGAATGCATATGGTTGGTTAATATGCTATGTAATTGATGTTATTTGGAATGTATATGGTTGGTTAATATGCTATGTAATTGATGTTATTTGGAATGCATATGGTTGGTTAATATGCTATGTAATTGATGTTATTTGGAATGCATACGGTTGGTTAATATGCTATGTAATTGATGTTATTTGGAATGCATATGGTTGGTTAATATGCTATGTAATTGATGTTATTTGGAATGCATACGGTTGGTTAATATGCTATGTAAATGATGTTATTTGGAATGCATACGGTTGGTTAATATGCTATGTAATTGATGTTATTTGGAATGCATATGGTTGGTTAATATGCTATGTAAATGAGGTTATTTGGAATTCCACATGCGATATAATAAATGATGATGTTACTTGAGTTGTGCGGGCCCATAGAGGGGTACAACTTAGGAGAGATGCCTTGAGCATGTGTAATGAGACCTGAATTGTGCGGGCCCATAGAGGGGGTACAATTCGAGAGGTGAACTGGGTTGTGCGTGCCCATAGAGGGGGTACAACTCAGGGGATCAAGATGGGGCGTTCGATGCACGGGCCCATGGAGGGGGTGCAACCTAGGAGTGATTGTACTGGCCCAGAGAGGGGGTGCAACCTAGGGTTGAATGTCGTTGTACGGGCCCAACGAGGGGGTACAACCTATCGGTTTGTGTGGTGATGCCGGTAGACTATCTTGGTAATAACTAGAGTGATTGACGAGGTGCACCCATTGTGCGGAGTTCCAAGTCATGATCTTTGGGTAGGTGATGTGATGAGTTTTGGTGCATATGATGATGTGTTATACTCAACGATGGAATTGAGTTATATAATGATGTTGATGAGTTTTGGTGCATACATGATGGATGCATATGTGTTATACTTGATGATAATTGAGTTATATGATGATGATGAGTTCTGGTGCATACATGATGGATGTATTATGAAAGGTATTGGATGATGAATCTGTGATAAATAATGATGTGATGAGTATTAATGATGTATGATATTATGTGAGTATGTGATTTCTTTGGTGAATGATGATATGAGATTTATACACTGATATGGGTGAATAGCTATATGCTGATTTTATGGATGATTATTATCTGATGAATTATGGGATGTTTGGGCATGTGGTGTGATATATGATGATGTTGCTTATATGTGGGTGAGGATATAGTAGCCTCCTATGTGTATGTATGAGTAGTATTCTTTTCCTCACCGTTACACTGTGGATATTTTACAGGTGATGATGATAACACGATTGGTGTTGAGTTTTGAGTAAAGGGAGTGTTGCTCTGGTACATGTGACATCAGGGCATATTATTGGGGTTCTTTTCTTTATGTTTCTAGTTAGGAAGGATTTTGTAAACTGTTTTGGGATGTCTTACACGGCAAGTATGTTGTTTAATTGTTTTTATTTCTTTGGAGATTCCGCTGTATGAGTATTGGAGTACCTTTGAGTTTATTTTATTTTAATTCAGTTGTTTTCGAACTAATGGGATTTTAAATAGAGAGTTTTGTGAACCTTTTACCCATGGTGGGACGTTACCTTTTCTACAATTCAATTTATTAAACAATTAAGAGTATAGGGTAGAAGGGTGTCACAATTTCCACTAATCTAAGAGATTACAAGTATTCTTTTCTATCAAACCTCTTCAGGCCCTAAAACACCAAATATTCTGTTACCGTGAAGCCTCTCCAGGCTCTAAACCAAGTATTATTTAACCACAAGCCTCTCCAGGCTCAACAACAAGTATTCTTTCTTCCACCAAGCATCTACAGGATTTCAGACACTTAAAAGTGTTTACAAAGTAATTGGTTTAAGTTACAGAACCAAACAAGTTCCAAACTTAAACTGGAACAAATTTGTACAAGGTAACTGAGTATGACTCGGGATAAAAGAAATTTGTTGTACAATAAATCAGAGAGTATGCAACGTAGAATTTGATAGAGTTTTGGCTTGATACTAAGTCTTCTATCTCTCTTTTTTTTGAAGTTCTTCTCGAAGCTATATATTGGAACGAAATTAAGTCCGTTGAAGATTGCTAAAACCACCATTGAGAAATAGCATTAAATGCAGTGAGAACCGTTGTGAGACAATCTTCTGATAGCTTTTGACTTGAGCAGTGCAGGTATGCAGATATGATTCAGTTCTGACACGTTTGCAGGTACTATGATACATATTTTTCCTTTTCTAGTAAGATGATTCAAAACGCTCAAAGGGTCTCTGTAATCTTTCCTTAAAGAGACAAGCTTGCATAAGACGTTGAAGATGCATTTAAGTCTTAAGCAGAAATCCTTCTGACTTTAGACAAATTCCATGTAGAAAGTCTTCAACATGTCTTCTTGTTTCAGATAGAACATCTCTTCAGAGGGTTGATGTACTTCAGCAGGTTCTTCTCCTTTAGAATGTTGCACCACTTCAGAGGGTTGCTCCTTCAGAGAGTTGCTGAAACATAGAAAATACCCTAAAGAGAATTTACTATTTCTCATAATGTTTTAACCAAATTTGTTATTCATTAAAACTTCCGGTTATGAGACTTAAACATTATTAATCATTCAATAATATTTTGAGACTCAACATTATCCCCCTTTTTAATGATGACAAATTTGCTTAAACTTTCAAATATCTGAAGGGAATTTAAATAAAATTTAAGTTCAAAGAAATTCTCCCTCTTTATCAGATACTTGAGCAGAATGCCTTGCTCCCCCTGAACATAAGATCTTTTCTCTGAATAACACTTAAACTTCAGATTTTGTTAGTTTATTACTCTCCCTTTTATCATCAATCAAAAGGGTTACCAGAGCTTGTTGAAGTATTTAATGTGTAGTAGAGCAATAAATACAGGGTAAACAAACAGCTATCAATCAAGTACACTTAGAATGTACTTTAGCAGGTTCTTCTCCTAGAAGGTTGCACCACTTCAGAGGGTTGCTCCTTCAGAGAGTTGCTGAAACATAGAAGATACCCTTAAGAGAATTTGTACTATTTCTCAGAATGTTTTAACCAAATTTGTTATTCATTAAAACTTAGGGTTATGAGACTTAAACATTATTAATCACTTAATAATATTTTGAGACTCAACACTATTTAAGTTCATAAAATGTTTCATAATTTGGGATGTTACAACTCTACCCCCTTAAAACATTTTTGCCCTCATAATTGGCTAAAGAAGATAATAAACATGAAATTTCTTACCTTAACTGAATATTTCTGGAAACTGAACTCGAAGGTCCTCTTCCTTCTCCCATGTTGCTTCCTTAGGTGACTGACCATCCCAAAGCACCTTCACTAATGGGATGGTCTTGTTCCTCAAGGTTTTGACACTTCAATTAATAACCTGTTCGGGTCATGTGGGATCTGTTAGATTCTCCCTCAACTGCACTGATTCTAAACTTATGATGTGGGAAGGGTCATGGACGTATTTTCTGAGTTGTGAGACATGGAACACATCATGAATATTGGCTAGGTAAGGAGGAAGGACTATCCTGTATGTAAGGGAGCCAATCCTCTGCAAGATTTGGAAAGGACCAAGAAAACGGGGGTTTAGCTTCTTGGCCTTAATAGCCCTACCAATGCTGGTGATGGGAGTGACATTCAAAACACATGATCACCTTCCTCAAACTCTAGGTCTCTTCTCCTCCTATCGGCATAACTCTTATGCCGGCTTTGGGCAGTTACCAGTTTCTCCCTAATCCTCTTAATCTTATCTGTGGTTTCCTGCACCAACTCCGGACCCAACAACCCTTTCGGTCCCACCTCACACCAACACAGGGGTGACCTACATCTCCTACCATACAAAGCCTTATAGGTGTCATACCTATACTGCCATGAAATTTGTTTGTTGTAGGCAAACTCTATGAGTGGCAGGTACCTATCCCAATTACCCTTCTCGTCTAAAACACAAGACCTGAGCATGTCCTCTAGGGTCTGGATGGTTCTCTCTGACTGTCCATCATCTGAGGTGGTAAGCGGTACTAAACTTCAGTTTAGTACCGAAGGCCTGGTGTAATGCATCCCAAACCTAGAGGTGAACCTAGGATCTCTATTTGACACTATGCTGGAGAGCACACCACGGAGCTTCACAATCTCCTTGATGTAAAGGCCTGCTAGTTTACTTGAGGGATCAGTTGCCCTGATAGGTAGGAAATGGGCTGACTTGGTCAGCCGGTCCACTATAACGCATATGGCATCAAAGCCTGCTGGGACCCTAGGTAGCCCCATCACAAAATCCATAGTTATGGCCTCCCACTTCCACTCGGGAATCTCTAACAGTTGGAGTGTACCTGAGGGTTTCTGGTGTTCTATTTTGACCTGCTGACATACAAGACATCTAGAAACATAATTTATCACTGTGGAGACCAGAGTAGATTATTTCTGAGTATTTCATATTTGTGGAGACCTTTGTGAAATAACTTTAATTTGTGCCTCAATATTATATTTGCATATTCATAAATATCATGGGGTTTTAAATACGAAAGGGGTGATATAGACGAGTTCAATCCTAGTTAAAATAATTTACTCTACTCTCATCTCAATTTATTGCTTTTTATTTACTATTGCAATTTTCACAAACAACATTCATATTCTCTAACTTGATAGTTGTGACCACTAGTTTTTACAATTGAACCGTTCCCTGTGGATACGACAACCCCTTTTACTTACTATTATACTGCTGGATTTTGGTACGCTTGCCAGAATTTCAACAAGATTCAGTTTCAACGGCTCGCCCACCAAAACGTCGTTTCCCACCTTTGAGCTTTACCGATGATGATTATGGACCCTCGTCCCTGGACATGATGATCCATTGTTAATCACTGTGTTCATAGCAAACCATGAAGCTCATAGTTTTTGTTGATCAAGCTCAGCTGACATAATGTTTTTGAAAACTTATCAGAAATTGCATATCCTTTTTTCCTACTTACTCTCGTACACAGGTGGGGATCTTATTGGCTTCACTGGTGATAAAACCCAACCTGAAGGATATGTAGAGTTATTAGTAACTTTCGGGAAACCACCGGTAAAAACCTACAAGGTCAGATTCTTGGTGGTAGATTGTCCAACAATCTATAGTGCCATCCTTAGGAGACCGACTTTGAATTCAATCAGAGCTATAATATCTACAAGTCATCCGATGATGAAATTCTGGAGTAATGATGGGGGATTATTCAGCTGAGAGGGGATTAGGTGATGACAAGGTCTTGCTATAAAGATTCTTTGAAAGTCAGCAAGCCAAAAAACTGATGTGAAGAACGAAAAATGACCATTTGCTGGCGACATCTTACTTGCCGACTTAGACATCCGAGAAAATCTTTTAGGAAGTCGTCCAACTCTGAAAGGTGATTGTTGGCCACTTCAGATTGGACCAAATTCTGACATGGTGGTTCAAATCGGTAACGGACTGTCACCCGAGGTTGATACAGTGTTATGCGCTTTGATTCGAAATAATTAAGATCTTTTGCATGGACTGTTGCCGATATGCCTGGACTAGATCCTGATTTCATCTGTCACCCGCCTCTGTTGATGCGCGTATGAAGCCGGTTGCACCGAGACATTGGAAGATGGCTGTTGAGCGAGCTAAAGCTACACGCCAACAGGTGGTTGAACTGCTTGACGCCGGGTTTATTAGGGTTAAATATACTACCCTGGCTTTCTAATATAGTTCTTATAAAAAATCTTCTGGAAAATGGTGGATGTGTGTAGACTATACCGTTGAATAAGAATGTCCTAAAGATTCTTACCCCTTGCCCTAACATCGACGTTTGGTTGATTAATCTTCTAGATTTCGCTTACTATCGTTTATGGACGCCTATCCGACTATAATCAAATTCTGATGTACCCCCCCCCAGATCAAGAGAAAAATTGTGTTCATTGAACAGATGGGGCAATTATTGCTATAGAATGATGCCTTTTTGGTTGAAAAATGCGAGGGCAACTTATTAAGAATGATTAATATGGTTTTCTTGAGATCAACATCGTAAAAATTTGGAGGTTATATTTTGACGTTATGATTGTCAAAAGTCGAGCTGACGAGGACCTTGTCGGCAATCTTGTCGAAGTATTCGATTAACTCCGACATTTTAATATGCATTTGAACCCGAAGAAATGTACTCTTAGAGTCCGAGCTAGAAAATTTTTGGGGTTCATGTTAACAGAACGTGGAATCAAAGCTAACCCCAATAATTGTCGAGTGGTTCTCGAGATGAAAAGTCCGTCTTCTGTGAAAAAAGTTCATCAGGTGAACTGGCCGACTAGCTGCATTGACGCGTATTGTTGCAAAGTTCGCTCACCGAGCCCTTCCATCCTTTCGACTTTTGAAGAAAGGAAAGATATTTCACCATGGGACGAGGAGTGTGAAGGAGCCTTTTGTTGGACTTAAGCTACATTGGAAGATACATGTTGTTCATCACGACTCTCATATATTAAGTTTTGGTTTTGTTGTAGGAAGTAGAGTTTTTATATTTCAATTCATTTTGCAGTGCCAAACAAGTTTCAATGGATGTGGCACTTGTATTGTTTGATTTTAGCTTTAGACAATTGATATGTGGTTGTTAATTGATCTTTACCTTGTTTGTAATCAGGTAAGTTGAACTCATGTTATTGTTTTCAAGTTTGGATAGCTTGGAAGCTAAATTACTCACCAAGTATTGATTGCCACTGGTATAATTGATTACTTTAGTTGGTAATTGACCCCAAGTTGAATCGAAACTGAAAATGACATGATTTCAGGTACAGGAACGAAAATAATCGATTACTTGATAAAGATAATCGATTACCACTGCACCTGATAAAAGATCAAAAATAGGTGCTCACTGGTTTAAATCGATTACCACATGTAGTAATCGATTACCCCTGTTTCCTGTGATGATTTCTGAGAACAAAACGTTCTGGTTTAATCGATTAACCCAATAAGCTAATCGATTACCATAGATTCTGCAGAAAGACTGGATGTTTTTAAAACTGTTTTTGAACTATTTTCTAACTAACTTTTGAATCTCTAAAAGCAATAAATAAATGTAAATTTCGAAAATAAATATAGAGAGAGAATGAAAAGAAAAGCAAAAGCTAATTTGTGAGAGAATCATAAACACTTTTTTTTGAAAAATTTTCTTCAAGAAAACTCATCATGTCCAGAAATTCTGCAATATCTGAAGAACTCTCGAGTCAAGAAGCTTAGATAATTGGAAAGAAGATTGATATACACTCATGGAGTTATTATCTGCACAAACAAGGTGTTATCGTTCTAAATTTAGTTTTCTATATTTGTTTTTTATTGTATTGTCTCTTGAATAGAGATTCATAGAGAAGTGCATCGTGTGATATCTCAAGAACGGGGGTGTTCATTGAGATTGTTTGTGAAATCTTGTGACGGGGTGGTCATAAGTAAGGTTGTTGTTCGAGTGACGGGGTGTCACAGATGAACATGCTCTTGTGGGGTGGCAAGAGTCAAACCTTTTGTTTGTTAGAAAGTCTTTCTTTAGGATTGATTATGCATGGTGTTTGTAATCAATTATTTACTGAAAGCAGATTTAGTGGGGTGCTAGATCTAAACTGGATGTAGGCTCCTTGTTATGGCTAAACCAGTATAAAATCATTGTGTAATCTTCTCTATCCCTACTCTATCTTGAATTTTGATTCTTGGTTATATGATTATTGTTCTTGATCATAAAATAACAAAAGTTGCTTAGAAAAATTGATTGTTTATGATATTTTGAATTGTATATTGAAAGCCAAATATTAACCTTGTGGAATCAATCTTGATAATCAATTACTTATTGTTTTTCCAAATTGGCAATCAATTACGCCACTGAATTGATAATCAGTTACCTACTCCAATATCTTTGATCTGCTGCACATAACTCTTGATTTTTAAACTTTGATAAATTGATATTTGAAAACATATTTGAAAGAATATTAAAGGCAAATTTTTGAAGGGAAAAACGAATTTTGAAAATTAACAAAGCAAAAAGTTTTCAGTGAATCTATTCAACCCCCCTTCTAGATTCCCACTGGAACCAACCAATTGGTATCAAAGCTGGAATCATGAAAGTTTTTCAAGATTTTAGCAAACTATTTTTGCGAAAATGTGCACGGAATCAATTGCCTTTTGCAGAAGGTGCTTCAATTAACAGACCACCTCTATTTTGTGGTGAAAACTATTCTTTTCGGAAAGTTAGAATGAAAATTTTTATGGAGTCGGTTAATAGAGGTATTTGGCAAGCTGTAGTAACTGATTACAAGATTCCTACTCATATGGTTAATGATTCAATTTGTGAAAAACCCTTTGATTTATGGAATCATGATGAAATTAAGCGTGCTGAAAATGATTCAAAACCTTTGAATATTATTCATTCTGCTTTAAACAGTGATTAATTTTTTAGGATCTCTGCATGCAAAACAGCTAAAGAAGCTTGGGATCTTATTCAAGTAATTCATGAGGGGACACCTAAAATGAGAAGAGTGAAAAAGAATACCTTGATCTAAGAACATGAGATGTTTAGAATGGCACAAGGAGAAACAATTATGGATGTGCAGAAGAGACTAACACACATTGTCAATCATCTTAAGGGACTTGAAAAAAATTTTGATGAAGAAGAGCTGGATATAAAATCGTCAAGTCATTGAATAGAAAGTGGCAACCAACTGTAACAGCAATTACCGAATCAAAGAACTTGGCGACAATGAAAAGTGCATAATTGTTTGGAAAATTGAGATAATATGAAATGGACATGAATAGGATGGCGGGAGAAGAACAAAAAGATAAGAAAGTCAAAGGATTAGTTCTAAAATCAACGAGCAGTTAAGTACGGATGATAGAACTGATAATGAAGCCTCTGACCAGAAGATCTAAATTTGATGGTAAGAAAATTCAGAAATTTTTTGAAGGAGAATGGCAAGAGGTAAGCAATTTCCAGCTAGGAAAACAGACAAGAAAAATGAATCATCCCCACCAAAATTTACTTGCTTCGAATGTGGTAAAGTTGGTCACATTAAAGCGGATTGTCCAACCTTAGCTCAGAAGTAAAGCAATGATGAGTCAAAGACAAAGTCAAAAACAGAAAGAAGAAGGCCTACATTGCTTGGGAAGACAATGCCTCACCATCTCAAGTGAGAGTGATAGTGATCATGAAGCAAATCTTTGCCTTATGATAAAGAATAACTCAGACAGTGAGGTAAGTGATTCTGACTACTCTATTGATACAAATTATGATCATTGCAAGATGCTATTATTGAATTGCATGAAGAAGCCAAAAAATTAAGTTTCTTCAATAGTGCTTACAAAAAGAAAATCAAGTTGTATGAAGATAGAGTGGGATGAATTACAAAAGGAAATAGAGTTCTTTGAAAAATGAAAATGAAAAACTGAAAAACTTTTCCTCTTGTAATATAGCTTCATCTTCTAATTGTGAAACATGTGTAGTGTTCGAATCAAAAGTTGATTATCTTACTGTTTGTTGTGAAAATTTTCAATTGAAATCGAAAAACTCTCTTGATTCTGAAAGTACAATCTGGGACTAGAAATCTAAATCCTCTAAAGGTTCTTTTTAAATCAGGTTTACTCAGAAATTGTATTCAAAGAGTAAAGAATTTTGAATCCACTTGTTTTTCTAAAAGAAAATAACTTCGAAAATTAGTTTTGAAGAATAAACAGAATTTCAAGGAGATTGAAGATTTAAAGGACAAAGTGTAGGAATTGAAAGTGCAGAAAAGTAAATGCAGAAAATAACAAAGAAAGAAAAATTGCAGGAATGTAAAGAACAGAAATGTAAATCAAAGAAAGAAATAGCAGAATGTTAAATGACATTAATTGAAAGTTGGTATGGATACATATATTGATCACTCTCCTTAGTAAATCACTGAGTCGTTTTCGATATTAGACGTTTGGGTGTTTCAGAGAAGTTTCAGTAAATGAAAATCCAACCTTTGTTACATTAGATTTGACCTATTTATAGACTTCTATCCTAACAGACACTTAACCAGATTTTGACACGTTTACAGGCCTAGATTACGTGTTAAATTTCTAAATATGCCACGCGTTCAAATCAGCAACCCATCTTCAATCTCTCAATAACTGACTGCTTGAGATTTTGACACGTCTTCAAATAGCAACGTTCACTAACTGCTTATTTGAAAATTTGAATGCTCTCTAAACAATCTTCCAATAACCGCTCCATTTGAAATTCAAATTTCCTTCGAAATGACTTCCAGTAACTGCTTCTGCCTTCGTGAATTCTGCTAAGTTATTGGACTTCTTTCAAAATCAAACCAGATTTCGATTTTGATTAACTATGAACTTATATCAGAAACTTAACCAAATATTGACTGATTAATTTTCCTTAAGTTTCACGTGTTTAAAATCCTGATTGGTCAATTCAATGTTGAACTTGACCACCGACCACACGTGGATTTGACTTTGAAACTGATTGGACCATTCTACAAACACATTGATGGCACCGTCCAATCTGATTGATATAATTAGGCATTGGCTTCAACGTTCTTTTGTATTCAGTTCTCTTCTTCATCCATTCTCTTTTCAAAATGAAGAAGTTTCTTTCTTGGCTATTACGATCAACCTGATCTTTCTTGATTTCATCTTTGATGAGGTTGTCGGAATGGCCAAAGCTATAAGCTTCTTCAATCCTTATTAAGGATTTTTCTTGGGTTGAACGTAATAGCCAATTAGAATTTCAATTCGTCTTCACCCCATCTTTCTCACTTTTAATTTGAACTGCAGGGTCATTTAATCAAAGCTGCGTAATGCCCTTACCCTGGTGGTTCAATCAAAGCTTGTGGAAGAAGAAGAAGGACGAGGAGGGTCAAATGAAGGACAGGTAGGGTCAGATGAAAAAAACAGGGAGACAAAGTCAAGTTCCCTGAAGACCCGGGAACACAGGAGTCAAGTTCCCTGAAGATTTAGAATAGCTTTTAACTTCATGTACTTTTTTGTATTTCTTATTGTATTTTCCAATTCGAATCTGTAATGTAATTCGAACACCATTCGTACATGAATAAAAGAAGTATTTCTGTTATCTCTTTATACTTCAGACTTTCTAATATAGAACTCCTTTCTTCTCCTTCGCATTCAAAATACTTTTCGAATTCGAATAGGCACTTAATCAAAAACTTGTATTCTTTTTGAATAGATATAACAAGATGCCTTACATTCGAATTCAAAATACAAATTCCAAACTTCACTAAGTTAGAGTCTTTCGATTCCCAATAAGCTTTTCAAATCTTTCATTGTATACATCGAAATCGAGATACCATTATTGTATAACTTAGTAAAATGTGTAAAATTTCGCCCAACACTTACCAAAGCACTATCTAGATTCACAATGGGAAGCACAACCTTGATGCTCTTTTGTGTAAACAAAGATGTCTATTTGATAAAACTGGAATTGGTTATAGTTGTGATATGAAACAAAAGACTATTAAGAATATCTTCAACTTTAGAAAAGCTTCAAGTACACCTTACATTACTTGTCGTTTCTGTCTTCATAAAAGTCATACTTCTTATAATTTCTTGATTAAGAAATTTGGACTTCCTAGTGGGAAGTACATATGGATTCCCAAGGGAGCTAGAGGTGCTACTAATCCAAATGGACCCAACTCCATTTGGGTACCAAAATAAGTCATTGTTTGTTTTGTAGGTGTGCCTAAAGCAAAGTAGTCCCTATGGTACTTAGATAGCGGATGCTCTAGGCACATGACAGGAGACAAAGCAAATTTGTCTCACTACAAGCAAAGGAAGGAGGCTATGTAACTTATGGTGACAATAACAAAGGTCGCATTTTCGGTATCGGAAGTATTGGTAACTATTCTTCAATTACAATTGATGATGTCCTATATGTTGATGATTTGAAATTTAATTTGTTTAGCATAAGTCAACTGTATGATAAGAACTATAAGATTTCCTTCAATCATGAACGTTGTACAATATGTGACATATCTGAAATGTTATGTTTGTTGGTAAAAACACTAAAACAACATATATGTGCTTGACATTGATCATACCTCATCAAATATTGCATGTTTAACATCTAGGGATGACAAGTCTTGGCTTTGGCATAGGCGCTTTGCACATATAAATCTTGAACAATTGAATAGGCTTACATCTAAGAAACTTGTTAAAGGTCTACCTAATATTAAGTTCTCTAAGGAAGTATTATGTGATGCATGTCAAAAGGGAAAGCAGTCTAGAGCTTCTTTTAAATCAACAAATTTTGTTTCTTCCTCTAGACCTCTTGAGCTTTTGCATATGGATTTATTTGGTCCTTCCAGAACTATAAGTATTGGTAGCATATATGCATTAGTAATAATTGATGATTATTCTAGATTTACTTGGATTGCATTTTTATCTGCTAAAAACAATGCTTTTAAAGCTTTCATCAAAATTGCCAAAAGGATTCAAAATGAAAAGGATTTGAAAATAAAATCTTCGAGAAGTGATCATGGAAGAGAATTTAAAAAATGAAGTTTGAAAATTTTTGTGATGAGAATGGGATTGATCATAATTTTTCTGCTCCAAGAACTCCTCAACAAAATGGAGTGTTGGAAAGGAAAAATAGATCTCTTATCAAACTAGCTAGATCTATGCTCAACGAAAATGATTTACCTAAATTTTTTTGGGCTGATGCTGTAAGTACTGCATGCTATGTTCTAAATAGAATTCTAATTCGTCCTTTTCTTAAAAAGACTCCTTATGAACTTTTCAAAGGCAAGAAACCTAATATATCACATATAAAAGTTTTTGGTTGTAAATGTTTTATACTAAACAATGGAAAAGATGACATTGGCAAATTTGATGCTAAAGCTGATGAATGTGTGTTTTTAGGATTTTCGACAATAAGTAAAGCATATAGGGTCTTTAATAAAAGAACATTAACTGTAGAAGAGTCTATTCATGTTGTTTTTGATGAAACTAACCCCCATAAAAAGGGAAAGTCTTTTTGTGATAAAGAAGATGCAGGTACATTAGAAATACCACCAACTAATGATGAAGCAAGCATCAATAATGAGCAAATGAAAGTTCCCAAAGAAGTAAAATCATTACCCAAAGAATGGAGGAAGTCCATAGATCTCTCTTTGGATAACATTATTGGTGATATTGAAAAGGGAGTAACCACTATAACATTCACTTAATCTCTTTTGTGAACATGAGGAATTTATTTCTCAAATTTAACCATCTTGTTGGATGATGCTTGAAAGATGAATATTGGATGATGGCCATGCATGATGAATTAAATCAATTTAAAAGAAATGATGTTTGGGAATTAGTGCCTTATAAGTCTAACATGAATGTCATATGTACAAAATGGGTATTTGGAAACAAACTTGATGAAACCGGATCAATAACAAGGAATAAGGCTAGATTAGTAGCCAAGGGCTATAATCAACAAGAGGGTATAGACATTGGTGAAACATATGCTCCAGTTGCTAGATTAGAAGTTGTTAGGCTACTTCTTGCATTTTCATGTGTATATGATTTTAAGCTATACCAGATGGATGTGAAAAGTGCCTTTTTAAATGGTTCCATTGATGAAGAAGTTTATGTTTCTCAACCTCCTGGTTTTGTTGATCAGAATGTTCCTAATCACGTCTATAAGCTAAAGAAAATCCCTTTATGGACTTAAGCAAGCTCTTAGACAATGGTATGAAAGGTTAAGCAAATTTCTATTGTCTCTAAATTTTGAAAGAGGAAAGGTTGACAAAACTCTATTTTTAAGAAAACGTCAAATGATATACTTCTTGTACAAGTGTATGTGGATGACATAATTTTGGTTCAACTAACCACTCTCTTTGTGAGGACTTTGTGTCAAAAATGTAGGGGGAGTTTGATATGTTAATGATGGGAGAATTGAGTTTCTTCCTTGGTCTGCAAGTTAATCAAATGGAGAAAGGGATTTCTTGCATCAATGAAAATACACTAAAGAACTTATAAAGAAATTTGATATGGAAAGCTGTAAAAGCTCTAACATAACTATGGGAACAAACTACTACTTGGATGTAGATATTCAAGGAAAATCTATAGACGTAACCAAATATAGAGGGATGATAGGTTCACTTTTATATTTAACAGCAAAAGACCTGACATCATGTTTAGTGTGTGTTTGTTTGCTAGGTATCAAGCAGCACCTAAGGAATCACACATGAATGCCGTCAAAAGAATTTTGAAGTATCTCAAAGGAACTTCAGACGTGGGTCTTTGGTATCCGAAAGGTACAAGTCCTATACTTGTTGGTTATTCTGACTCTGATTTGCAAGTTGCAAATTAGACAGGAAAAGTACAAGTGGTACATGTCATCTATTTGGAAACAGTCTAGTATTATGGCATAGTAAGAAACAAGCATGTGTAGCTCTTTCAACTGTAGAAGCTGAATACATTGCAGCTGGGAGTTGTTATGCACAATCAATATGGCTCAAACAACAATTATGTGACTTTGGACTGAAATTGGATAAGATACCATTGAGGTGTGATAACACTAGTGCAATCAACCTAACAAAGAATCCTATCTTGCACTCAAGAACAAACACATAGAAATATGCCATCACTTCATAAGAGATCATGTGGAAAAATGAGATTGTGACATTCAATTCGTTGATACTGAATCACAATTAGCAGATATATTCACTAAACAACTACCAAGAGAAAGGCTCTACAAGCTAAGAAGGGAACTTGGCATACTTAGTGAGTATGATCTTAACTAATCTATTTCTCCATGTTTACTAAGTTAAATTACGTGAAATTGTATGTATATTTGTGCATTTCATTCATTAGTTGCATAACATCATGAAAGATTTCATCAAAATGCATTAAAATTCATTTTTTTAAGCATATTAGAAAGAAGTTAATCGATTACCTGCACAAGCATCGATTAAATCGGGAAGTCTGTATTTCAGCAGAAATACAAACTCACTGCTTTAATCGATTACCACTATATGTTAATCGATTATCTTACTGAAGTAATGAATCCTTAAGCATCTGTTCTGTGATAATCAATTACCACATTATGTTAATCGATTATTTGGCTGGGACCATTAAAATTGTTATTTCAGTCATTGGGATAATCGATTACCGTCTTCTCGTAATCGATTACCTGCGACTCTCCTCCATCCCAATCAGTTTCAGAGAAGCCAATGATGATACTTAAACCCCTTCAACTTCATTTTAATCCTATTTTCTCAAACCCTAAGTGAAATTCTTCACCAAAAACTCTTCACATTCTCAAAATTCTTCAAATCAAACACCTTCTACTCACCTTCCTCAACCATCAATGGCCGATTCAAGCAAAGGCAAAGGGAAACGCGTGGAGCATACTGTAGAAACCACGGGAAACACTAGAAGGGGGTTGAATAGTGTTTTATAATTTTCAAACTGATTTTGGAAAACCTTTAACAAGCAATACTTTTCACAGAGAAGTTTTAGCAACTTACTGAAACTGGGAATGTAGTACTTGTTGAAGTAACTTCAGCAGGTCCAACAAAAAAGTTTTGCAAACTTGTTTTTTTAATAAGTTTAGTATAAATCAAATATAAAGAGATAAGGGTAGGAGAAGACTTAGCCACAGATTTATACTGGTTCACTCACTTCCACTATGAGCTACGTCCAGTTCCAAAGCCAAATAGCTCAGGATTTCCACAATCTGAATAGATACAAGTATTCTTTTACAGTCAAGCCTCTTCAGGCTCTACAACAACAAGTATTGTTTTACAGTCAAGCCTCTCCATGCTCAAACAGAAAACTGTTTATGAAAAGAGATTGCTTAAGCTTTTAAACTACACAAGTTTAAAGCCTAAACTGGGTAAGATGTACAAGCAACTGAGTATGACTCAGGATAAGAAAGTTGTGTACAAATGAAATGAATGAAAAAAATATTTCACAGAGAAAGTTTTGCAGCACTTCAAAGAGTTCACGTGTTCTCTCTTTCTTCTTTGCATGAGGTCTTTTATTTATACAGAGAAGGATCTTTAGACCGGTTAGACTTCTCTTAAAATCCTCATTGTGAAATAGCCTTCTTCCCGTTGAGACACAAACCTCTGATAGCTTGTAGCAGCAACAACAGCAGAAGTAGGTGATAGTAGCACTGACTCTACTTTTCTGAGCAAGGTGTATCTTTGCAGCAGGAACTACCTTTTTGGTGAACAGTGATTTGAAATATGCCAAAAAGCTTCTATTTTGCCTTGCCAGAAGGAGGGGAGTGCAGACAGTTGGCAGAAAGCTATGAAAGACTTGAGTCTTCAAAAGGGATCTTCAGAGAAACTCATTTCAAAGATGATACAATTTTCAGTACAACATTTCTCGACTTCAGAAGGTTCACAGGTTTCAGTAGGACCTGATCCTTCAGCAGGTTCCCCTACTTCAGAAGGTTGCACCACATCAGAAGGTTGCATAACTTCAGAGAGTTTCTCCTTCAAAAGGTTGCTGAAACACAGAAAAAGCCTTTAAGAGTATATGATCCTTCTTTCAGGAAACTTAACCAAATTTGTTGATCATTAAAACTCAGGGTTATGAGACTTAAAGCATTATTAATTTCTTAATAACATATTTGAGACTCAACATTCTCCCCCTTTTTAATGATGATAAATTTGCTTAAACTTTCAAATATCTTAAGGGAAATTTTAAAGAATGAAGATTAGAGAATTCTCCCCCTTTGTCAAATACTAAGATAAGTGCTTGCTCCCCCTGAACATAAGATTTCTTCTCCGAAAAGACACTTAAACTTCAGATTTTTTTAGTTTATATTACTCCCCCCTTTTATCATCAATCAAAAGGGTTGGCAGAGCATGCTGAAGTAATAATCATGCAACAAAGCAATAAATTCAGGGTATAGAATTAGCAGAATCAGCATATATCAGTAAAACCAGAAAAGTTCAGCAAGAAGACATATGACAACAAGTTCAATTCTTAGAGAGTGCAAGAATGTGCAGATTATCTCTAATGAACTTAAACCTATCTTCAGTGTGACACCCTTCTACCCCAAACTCTTATATGTTTAATAAATTGAAGTATTAAAAAGGTAATGTCCCACAATGGGTAAAAGGTTCACATAACTCTCTTATTAAAAACCTCATTATTTCAAAAAAAAAATAACTTAATTAAAATGAAACAAAACTCAAATGTATTCAAATACTCATGCAGCGGAATCTCCAAATATAAAAGTAACTAAACATCCTACTTCCTGTGCAAGGAATCCAAAACAGTTTACAAAAAACCTTCCTAACTAGAAACATAAAGAAACAACCCTAATATTATGCCTTGATGTCACATGTATCAGAACACACTCCCTTTACTCAAAACTCGACACCAGTCGTGTCATCATGAATACCTGTAAAAAATATCCACAGTATAACGGTGAGGAAAAGAATACTACTCATACATACACATAGGAGGCTACCCTATCATCACCCACATATAAATAACATCATCTTCACCACACCACATACCACAAACATCACGTAATTCATCAGATAATAATCATCTATAAATCAGAATATAACCATTCATTTATATCATCATATAATTCTCATACCATCATTCACCAAAGGAAGCACATACTCTATTTTTACACATAATGCTCAATCATCATTAATACTCACAACATCATTATTTACTCAGTTTCATCATCAAATATATATCTCATATATACATCCATCATGTATGCACCGAAACTCATCATCATCATATTATAACTCAATTCATCATTAAGTACACTCATCATCACATGCACCAAAACTCATCACCTCACCTACCCAAAGATCATGACTTGGAACTCCGCACAATGGGTGCACCTCGTCAATCACTTTAGTTAGTACCAAGATAGTCTACCAGTGTCACCACACACAATCCGATAGGTTGTACCCCCTCTATGGGCCCACACAACGACATTCGACCCTAGGTTGCACCCCCTCTATGGGCTAGTACAAATCACCCCTAGGTTGCACCCCCTCTATGGGCCCGTGCATCGAACGCCCATCTTGATCCCCTGAGTTGTACCCCCTCTATGGGCCCGCACAATTCAGGTCTCATCACATATGCTCAAGGCATCTCTCCTAAGTTGTACCCCCTCTATGGGCCGGCACAACTTAGGTAACATCATCATCCAAAGGTGATATACACCATCATCATTATCATCATCATGCTCATCATTAAACATCATCGTCATAAAGTGATATACACTATCATCATTAACATCATCATCATAAAGTGATATACACTTATCATCATTACATCATCGTCAATAATTACATTGCATATTATGCACACCAAAACATCATTAATAATCATTATCATCATCAATTGCATTGCATATTATGCACATCAAAACACCATCAATATTCAATATCATCCTCAATCTCATTGCATATTATGCACACCAAAAATTATAAAGCATTATCGCACACCATCAATCATCATTAAACACTCAGGATCTCAAAATCCACTCTGGTAATTGATTACCAACCTCTAGTAATCGATTACCTGCAAACAAGGTCTCTGGTAATCGATTACAACCACTTTGTAATCTATTACCTGCAACCAAACACTCTGGTAATCGATTATAGTAAGTTAGCATTACAATATCCTACTAACCTGCAGTCCTTACTCTTCTTATAGCATAGACTAAGATTAGTAGTACCATTGAGATATCTGAAGATTCTTTTAACAGCCTTGTAATGAGTTATTCTTGGATCTGATTGAAATCTTGCACACTGACACACACTGAACATAATGTCAGGTCTGCTTGCTGTAAGATACAACAGAGATCCAATCATTCCTCTATACATGGTTGGGTTAACACATTCTTCTCCTTCATCTTTACTTAAGATTGCTGAAGGGTGCATAGGAGTTGACATAGGTTTGAAAATCATGCATGTTGAACTTCTTAAGCATTTCTTAGTATATTTCTCCTGATGTATCCATATACATTCAGAATCTTGCTTAATTTGAAGTCCTAAGAAAAACTTAAGTTCACCCATTAAACTCATTTCAAAGTCAAATTGCATAAGCCTTGAAAACTTTGTGCACATTGAAGAGTTTGTTGATCCAAACATAATGTCATCAACATATATCTAAACAAGAATTAGATCTTTGTTAGAAATTTTTCTGAAATAGTTGTATCAACCTTTCCTCTTTCAAACCCATTTTTAAGAAGAAAATTTCTCAATCTGTCATACGAAGCTCTGGGAGCTTGTTTAAGACCATAGAGAGCCTTTTTCAGTTTAAAAAACATGATCTGGAAAGGTTAAATTTTCAAAACCAGGGGGTTGTCTAACAAACACCTCTTCCTCAACGAATCCACTTAGGAAGACACTCTTTACATCCATTTGATATAGTTTGATACCATTATTGGCTGCATTGGAAAGTAAAATCCTAATGGCTTCAAGCCTAGCTGATAGCAACTGCCATTGGAACTCTGAGCTAGCAGCGGAGCTGAAGGGGAGCCTCAGCCTGACTTGGGCGCATGGAGCTGGACCAAGCCTTGGTCAACCATGTTTTGGTCAACCCTCCCATGGTCAACCTTTGACCTTTGACCATCCTTGACCAAGTCAACAAGAAGACTTCATCTTAATTAGGACTTAATTAGCTTAATTAGAGTTTTAATTGTAATTAGGACCTATTTTTAATTTTCTTAATTTTGTACTACATAGGGGGCGCTATTTTTAGGAGCTTTATTGGTTAGGAGATAACTTAGTTATGAGTCTAGGAGGTCATGGGTTCAAGACTCATTTAGGATAATTTTCACTCATCTTGTATTTTCCTTCCCACCTAGCCACCTCCTTTTCCTATAAATAGGAGACCACCCCCCGTATTTCACAACTTTGATGAAATTAGTAAAGGCACTATGCCCATTTTCTCCTCAAGTGTGAGTTGAGAGTAGGCTTGGTGGTTTCTTGCTTAAACCAACCAGAGACTTGTCTGATTCTCGTGAATCAGTGGCATCTATCATTGGACTTATCTGTTTTGGGTGGATTCCTGCTTCAGTGGTGTCCCAACCATCTCTTTCTCTCCCACTTTTCTTTCATTTTCCCTTTTCTTTCATTTTCTCACGGTTTCTACTTGCTGTTCCAGCCGCATAATTGCTTGATTTTCATGATCCTAACCGATTGTTTTGCTCAATTCTAGATCCGTACCCATCCAGCTATCAATTGGTCATCGGAGCTTTGTTGAATTGAGCAATTTTGGAGCATTTTTGGGCCTGTTTTGGGCGCTGAACTTGGCTGTTCTTGGTGCAGAATTTTCATCAAAAAATAGTGTAATTCATCTCTTGTTTCAATTGTAACTTGGACCCTGAACTGTTCTCAGGCCCAAGGTGCCTTTCTGCTGCTTTCAGCACTTGTTTGTCTTGATTGATTGTGTGAAATTCTTGCTAGATGGGGCTGTTTTTGGGCCGCTAATCCCACCCCTTAGGTGTTTGTTAAAATGCCTATTCCAATTGCTCATACTTGTTCTTGAGTGATTTTTTCAAATTGATTGCTATAACTGCTTGTTTGTTGGTGAAGTGTGGTAAGAGGAGGCATTATTGTCTTCATTTTTCCAAAGATCGTTCACCTACATTTTCTCCCCTTCACCATTAATTGTTCATCCCCCATATTCATCTCTTACTTTGCGCTTTTAATTTTCCGCCATTTAATTTCAGCTTCTCTCCATCCTTTTAATTTCTGCCATCCCTTTACATTCTTCCATTTAATTTATGTCTTCCCCATCATTTTAATTCTCTGCCATCCCCTTTACATTCTGTCATTTAATTTCAGTCCTCCCCATCCTTTTAATTTCTGCCATCCCCTCTACATTTCTGCCATTTACATTTCTGCTCTCCCCATCCTTTTAATTTCTGCCATCCTCTCTACTTTCTGCCATTTACATTCTTCCATTTACATTTCTGTCCTCCCCATCCTTTTAATTTCAGTTTCCCCCTTTATTTTCATTTTGCGCAATTTTCTTCTTAATTTTGCGATTTTATGCGCATTTCTTGGGCTCTGTTTTGTTCAATTTCTACTCATGTTCTGTTTGTCTGTTTGGCATTCTGATTGCAAATTTGAATTGACTATTATCTCTACCTTGGACTTTCCCTGTTTGATTGTGCAAAACGCTCACCATTAGGCTGATTTTTGGTTCATAGAGTTTGAAGAAGATCAACAAATTTCCAATTTTTGATTTTCCTTCAAAATTTAATTTGCATCTTAAAATTGAACCAAGCGCGTTTCTGTGACCGTATTGTGTTTGTATAATCAACAACGAAGTGCTAACCAATTTTTTTGGAATTTTTTGAAATCAGGTTGTCATACCGTTTTATTTTACAGTTTTTAGAAATCAGTCTGTCCATTATGTTTTTCTGGTACCGATTAGACCAGTTTAGTGTCAAAAATCTCAAAAAAATTACAGTAGGTGCAGTTTAGTTTTCTGTAATTTTGTACAAATTTCTGTAATATTCTGTTGGGGAAAAAAGCCCAAAAGAAAGAGAAGAGGCAAAAAAAAATACAAAAAAATTATATTGCCAAAAAATACAAAGAGGTGTAAAAAGCAAAAAGGGTGCAAAAGTCAACAATAAGGAAAAAAGTCAAAGGACACCCAAAAAGTCAAAAAAAAATTCAAAAAATTTAGAGAAAAATAAAAATAAAAACAAAAGAAAGTATCCCAACAATACAGTTGACAGTTTATTGTAATTTTCTTTCATTTCTCTGCATACTGTAAATTGAGTTGTAATTACTGTTTTTTTCTAAAACAACAAATTTTGGCAACTCTTTTCAAATAAATCACCAAAAACAATTCTCTTTGCAATTTCTTTGTTTTGTCTTGTTTGCACTCCAATCTTGTGTATAAGCTTTCTTGAGTGCTTGCTTTTCTTGCTTGTCTCATCAACTCTTTGTTTTGTCTTAGGAAATTCCAATCCTCTTTCATTAGATATTTTCTTTTGTTAGTGCGCTTCTGTTTAGGAAGGGTTAAGACTTAGTCTCACTGTTGGTCTTTGCAAGATCAAACCAACCCCGACCGAGTAGAAGAGGCAAGAGAGTTTTCATTATAGAAAAAGCCAAAAAGAGTGACATACACGAGTGTTACATTCCATTGTGTAAAAACTTAGTTGAGTGGAAAGGTCCATAAAACTTTAATCAATCTAGGAGAATGGAAGGAAGGAAGCAAGGGGAAAGGGCAACCATGTTGTTTAGAAAAGCCTTAGAAACACCTTTGGGTGAAGAAGAGAGCCAAAGAGAGAACCTATTCCACACTAGGTGTCACATTGAAGATAAGGTATGTTTAGTGATAATAGATGGAGGAAGTAGTTGCAACCTAGCTAGCCTTAGGTTAGTTAACAAGCTAAACTTACCTACTACCCCCACATCCAAAACCTTATACAATTCAATGGGTGAGTGATGAGGAAGAAATTATGGTGGATAGGCAAGTGAGACTAAGGTTTAACATTGGGGACTATAAAGATGAAATGAGCTTTGATGTTATACCTTTAGAAGCTTCACACATCCTATTAGGAAGACCTTGGCAATATGAGAGAAGGGTAAAATTTGATGGGTTTGCCAATACCTATAAGTTCCGCCACCAAGGAATAAAATTCACAATCATGCCTATGACCTCAAGTGAAGTTAGGGAAGATCAAATCCAACTTAAGAGGTTAATAGAAAAAGAGAAAGAAGAAAACTTTAAACAAATAGAGGAAAAGGAAAAAAAAAACTAAGAAAATTTTGGAAGAAAATAAAATAAAAGGAGAAAGAGTGTATGTGGGAAGGCAACCTACCTTATCTTGTAAACAATTGAATACTAACCCTTTTAATGAAAACTTGGATAGGTTGTTGGCAATTAAGCTTAATGGTGCATGTGAGAAGACTCAAGCTATTGAAAGGGAGTTTCCTAAATTAACTTTCTTTATGCATGATATACCTTCTTCTATGCACAATTATATGCCACAAAGCATTACATGTCCAAAGGAATTTAACAATTTTGATAATGCTTTGAAACATATTGCATGTTTAGAAAAGCCAATTCAGTTTGAGAGTACCTTGAAACCTTTTGAAAATGCATGTTTACCCAATCCATTTAGACATGTTGACTAGCATGCCTTGCATGATAGATTGGATGTGCAAAAGCAATTGGTTTGTATACTTGACTTGCATACACATTCTATATTAATCTCTTTATCTCATAAAGATGTGTATGATGCTCTTGAACTAGTTTTGAAAAAGGATAGAAATATGGATAAGGTTATCACATGTAAAAATACTTGTATGTCAAATGCATCACATGATGATATACCTCATATACTTGCTCAATATGGATCCTTAATTGTTTCACCTTGCATGCAATATCATGATACTTTAAGGTGATATCATCTTTCTATTAGAGTAAGTACATTCATATTGATATGCCTCTTGAAATAACTTGTAAAAATGATTCATGGCATAATCATGTGCGATTTGCTCCTAAACAAGATGCATGTGGTAGAGTCGTAGGGCATGTTCGAATGTTATTGAAAATATTAAGATATTTATGCCACATAGTTTCACATGTGCATTTATTTGGGAATATAGTGTAGAATATTTTGATGAATGTCGCACATTAAAACACATTTTGTACTTGTGTGGAATTTATTTCCTAAGTTTTCTCCATGACCACTTACTTATCTTACTTGCAAGGGAGGGCTTCAAAAGATTAGTCTTTGATCCAGGAACTAAATCCACAAAGTACATGGACAAGATGGTGCAATCTTCATTGAGGGATTTTTCTAACCCTTATCTCAACTTCCTCTTGTTCACATTCTATGTTTTTCTTTTGCTAATCTTTATGATCACCAAGTATTTTTGTCATGAGTCTTCACATTGCTTACTTAGGAATAATACTAATGGATCTTTCTTTGTTGACGAGGTTCAAGGAAGTTGTTCATAGTTTGTGGAATCTAGGAAGGGCTCTCCATCCTCTTAGGGAAGTACCTACCTACCTCTCTCTCTACTCTTGTCATCCATCCTTTCTTCTCCTATTCTTTTTCTTATGGCTTCTTTCTGATCTATCAGATTTGAGGTCAAATCCGTTCTAAGGGGGAGGGAATGATAGCAACTGCCAGTGGAACTCTGAGCTGGCAGCGGAGCTGAAGGGGAGCCTAGGCCTGACTTGGGCGCATGGAGCTGGACCAAGCCTTGGTTAACCATGTTTTGGTCAACCCTCCCATGGTCAACCTTTGACCTTTGACCATCCTTGACCAAGTCAACAAGAAGACTTCATCTTAATTAGGACTTAATTAGCTTAATTAGAGTTTTAATTGTAATTAGGACTTATTTGTAATTTTCTTAATTTTGTACTACATAGGGGTGCTATTTTTAGGTGCTTTAATTGTTAGGAGATAGCTTAGTTATGAGTCTAGGAGGTCATGGGTTCAAGACTCATTTAGGATAATTTTCACTCATCTTGTATTTTCCTTCCCACCTAGCCACCTCCTTTTCCTATAAATAGGAGACCACCCCCCTTGTATTTCACAACTTTGATGAAATTAGTGAAGGCATTATGCCCATTTTTCTCCTCAAGTGTGAGTTGAGAGTGGGCTTGGTGGTTCTTGCTTAAACCAACCAGAGACTTATCTAATTCTCCTGAATCAATGGCGTCTATCATTGGACTTATCTGTTGTGGGTGGATTCCTGCTTCAGTGGTGTCCCAACCATCTCTTTCTCTCCCACTTTTTCTTTCATTTTCCCTTATTTTCTTTCATTTTCTCATGATTTCTACTTGCTGTTCCAGCCGCATAATTGCTTGATTTTCATGATCCTAACCGATTGTTTTGCTCAATTCTAGATCCGTACCCATCCAGCTATCACTAGCTACTGGTGCAAAGGTTTCAGTTAAGTCAATACCTTCTTCTTGATTGTAGCCTTGAGCAACAAGTCTAGCCTTGTTTCTGATCACTTGTCCATCTTCAGAGAGTTTGTTTCTAAATACCCATTTGGTTCCAATAATTGTTTTCCCATGGGGTTTAGGAACAAGAGTCCAACATCACTCCTGGCAAATTCATTTAGTTCTTCCTGCATGGCTAGGATCTACCATTCATCATGCAGAGCTTCATCAATGTTCTTTGGCTTAATTTCAGAGAGGAAGGCAAGATTATTGACTTCTCTAAGTCTTAATCTTGTTCTTACACCTTTTAAAGTATCATCAATGATTTGCACTCAAGGATGATGAGTCTTGTATCTCCACTCATGCCTGCGAGGAAATACATGCTCATTCTGAGACTCAACATTATCTCTATGAAGAGGATCAGCTTCAGCAGGTTGTCCAGGAAGCTGTTCAGCAGGTACTTCAGAGGGTCTTTTAGTAGGTACTTCATTTTTTTACCTTTGTAGTCTCTGAAGTTGGATTCAGCTCCATTCCTGCAAAATCATCTTCTAGATCTTATAGTTCCCTATCAGTCTCTTTAGAATCATTAAACCTAACATGAATACATTCTTCTACTGTCAAGGTTATGGAGTTATAAACTCTATAAGCCTTGGATGTTTCTGAATAACCAATGAAGAATCCCTTATCAGATTTAGAGTCAAACTTACCAAGATCATCTTTCGTGTTAAGTATGAAACACTCACAGCCAAAGATGTGAAAGTAAGAAATGTTGGGTTTTTATCCTCTCCACAATTCATAGGGAGTTCTTTTGAGAATTGGACTTACCAAAATTCTGTTTTGAATGTAGCAAGTTGTGTGAACAGCCTCTGCCCAGAAAGATCTTGGTAGGTTACTTGAAATGAGCATGGTTCTACTCATCTCCTGCAAGCTTCTGTTCTTTCTCTCAACAACCCCATTTTGCTGAGGTGTTCTTGCCATAGAGAAATTGTGTGAGATCCTATTCTCATCACATAACATGCTGAAGCTTGAGTTTTCAAACTCACCACCATGGTCACTTCTGATTGCAGATATGCAAAATCCTTTTTCATTTTGCACTTTCTTACAGAATTTTGCGAAATTCCCAAAAATTTCATCCTTGCTTTTGAGGAATATAACCCATGTAAATCTAGAGTAGTCATCCACAATGACCAAGCCATATTTCTTACCAGCAAGACTCTCAGTTCTTATAGGACCAAACAAATCAATGTGAAGCAGTTCTAAAGGTCTTGAGGTAGACACAACATTTTTACTCTTAAAAGAGTTTCTTGTTTGTTTACCTTTAAGACAGTTTTCACATAAAATATCATATTTGAAAGAGAGCTTGGGCAGTCCATTTACAAGGTTGTGTTTTGTTAACTTTGAAATTAATTCAAGCTGGCATGCTCAAGTTTCTGATGCCAAATCTATTTTTCATCTTTAATAGAAAGAAGACAAGTCACATTTTGGTATGCAAGTTCCTCAAGATCTATTTTGTACACATTGCTTTGTCTCTTGGCAGTAAAAATGGTTTGATTAGAAGCATCTTTGACTACACATCCATCCCTGGTGAAGGACACAACACAACCACTGTCACATAATTGACTTATGCTCAACAGATTGTTTTGAAGACCTTCCACAAGGAGAACATTCTGAATGACAGAGAGGGGGGATATAGCTACTGAACCAACACCTGTGATCTTTCCTTTCTGATTCCCTCCAAAGGTGACCACACCACCATCTTTAGGTCTAAGGTTTTGGAACAAAGACCTTTCTCCTGTCATGTGTCGCGAGCAGCCACTGTCCAGGTACCATTTGTGGTGTCTCCTTTGTCTATTAAACACATCTGCAACAGGAACAATCAGAGACTTAGGTACCCACATATTTTTGGGTCCTCTTTTGTTAGCAACAAGTTTTCCCTTTTTCTTGTGCTTGCACTGAGACACATTATGTCCAGGCTTCTCACAATGAGAGCATCCCCTACCTTTCTTAGCTTTTTAAGCAGCTTTAAAATTTGAATCATGTGATGATTCACTGTCTGAATATCCCACACCACCTTTGTTCTTGGAGTTCTTCTAAACACCCAACATTTTGCTGAGGTTCTCAGTTCCATTTTCAAAGTTAGCAAGGTCCTTAGTAAGTTCAGCAACTTGCTTTTTAAGAATCTCACTTTCTTTAATTAAACCTTTTGAACTACAAGCCTTAGAATTCAAGAGTTTTTCCTTGAGTAAAAGATTTTCAGTCTCAAGAGCTTCATTTTTATTTGCAACTTCAGTATAAGCTCTAGAGAAATCTTTGTACTCTTGAAAAAGCTCCTTATAACTTTCCAGCAAATCATCATACATATCTTGCAACGTTTGAGGAATTACCTCTGATTCAGAACTGTCTGAAGAAGGTAAGCTTGCTATCAGACATAAGTTGGCTTCTTCAGAATGATTCATCTTCCTCTTCTAAAGTTGAATCATCTAGGTCCTCCCATGTAACCATCAAACCCTTTTTCTTCTTAAAGAACTTCTTCTTCTTAAAAGAGGGTTTCTTCAGCTTGGGACAATCAACCTTCATATGACCTGGTTGTTTGCATTCATAACAAATTATTTTGTCAGTAGAAAATGTCTCCTTACTTGACTTACCCATTTTTGTTTCAGAGGATGAGTACTTTTTGAACTTTCCCTTCTGAAGCATCCTCTTGATCTTTCTGCTCAGAAAGGCCAGATCATCATCATCCTCAGAGCTCACTTTAGAATCTTCACTACCTTCTGAAGTCTCCTCAGCTTTCATGGCTTTATGTGGCCCATGCTTCAGCAGCTTGGACTTGGCATTCAGAGCCAATGGCTTTTTTTTAGGAGCATCTTCACCAAGTTCTAACTCATGAACTTTAAGAGATCCAAAGAATTCCTCCATTCTTAATGTATTGAGGTCTTTAGCCTCTTGAATAGCAGTAACTTTGGGCCTCCAAGCCTTTGGTAAACTCCTTAGAATCTTGCGATTATTATCACCAGAATCAAAAGGTTCTGCCTAAATACTTGATTCCATTAGTTATGATTTGAAACCTCCAAAACATTTGATCAATGGTTTCAAACTCTTGCATCTCGAACATCTCATATTTATGAACAAGAATGTTGATCTTGAATTGTTTGACATTATTAGTCCCTTCATGGGCTGGTGCCAAAGTATCCCAGATCTCCTTGGCTGAAGATCATCCATGAACCTTCTCATACTCAGATTTACTCAAGGAGAAAACTAAGTAGAGTTTTGCCTTTGCATTGAGCTGCACACGTGCTTTCTGCTCACCAATCCACTCTGCCTTGGGTATGGGCACACCACCATGTGTAGGAGTGTAATAACCATCATTGACTACATCCCAAAGATCTATGTTGCTGCTTTCAATAAACAGCTTCATACGATCTCTCCAATAATGGTAATCTGTACCATTAAAAGCTGAGGGCCTTGATACATAGGTACCTTCTGCAATGTAGTGAGGGTTGCTTGTTGAGGTTTCCATATTGGATCTTCTTCCTCAGCACTGTTAGATGCTCAACCCGAGGTTGAGCTTTGATACCAACTGTATAAACCACATGAAGCACTATAAAGGGGGTTCAATAGTGTTTTATAATTTTCAAACTGATTTTGAGAAACCTTTAACAAGCAGTACTTTTCACAAAGAAGTTTTAGCAACTTGCTGAAACTGGGAGTGTAGTACTTGCTGAAGTAACTACAACAGGTCCAGTAAAATAGTTTTGCAAACTTGTTTTTAAATAAGTTTAGTTTGATTTTCATTTTCAATGTTATAAAACAATGTACTCAGAACCCTGCAAGTTAGTATAAATCAAATATAAAGAGATTAGGGTAAGAGAAGACTTAACCACAGATTTATACTGGTTCACTCACTTCCACTGTGAACTACGTCCAGTCCCAAAGTCAAACAGCTAAGGATTTCCACTATCTGAAGAGATACAAGTATTCTTTTACAGTCAAGCCTCTTCAGGCTCTACAACAACAAGTATTATTTTATAGTCAAGCCTCTCCAGGTTCAAACAGAAAACTGTTTATGAAAAGAGATTGCTTAAGCTTTTAAACTACACAAGTTTAAAGCCTAAACTGGGTAAGATGTACAAGCAACTGAGTATGACTCAAGATAAGAAAGTTGTGTACAAATGAAATGAATGAAAAAATATTTTATAGAGAAATTTTTGCAGCACTTCAGCAAGTTCACGTGTTCTCTCTTACTTCTTTGCATGAGGTCTTGTATTTATAGAGAGAAGGATCTTTAGACCAATTAGACTTCTCTTAAAATCCCGTTGTGAAACAGCCTTTTTCCCGTTGAGACACAAACCTCTGATAGCTTGTAGCATCAGGCACAGAAGAAGTAAGTGACAGTAGCGCTGACTCTACTTTTCTGAGCAAGGTGTACTTTTGCAGCAGGAACTACCTTTTTGGTGAACAGTGATTTGAAATATGCCAAAAAGCTTCTGTTTTGCCTTTCCAGAAGGAGGGGTGTGCAGACAGCTGGCAGAAAGCTATGTAAGACTTAAGTCTTCAAATGTAATCATCAGAGAAACTCATTTCCAAGATGATACAATTTTCAGTATGACGTTTCTCGACTTTAGAAGGTTCACAGGCTTCAGCAGGACCTGATCCTTCAGCAGGTTCCTCTACTTCAGAAGGTTGCACCACATCAGAGGGTTGCATAACTTCAGAGAGTTTCTCCTTCAGAAGGTTGCTGAAACACAGAAAAAGCCTTTAAAAAGTATTTGTTCCTTCTTTCAGGAAACTTAACCAAATTTGTTGATCATCAAAACTCAGGGTTATGAGACTTAAAACATTATTTGAGACCTGTAGAAGAGACCCGAATTTGTTCCTTCTTAAAATAGTATTTGAGACTTAAAACAGGTATTTGTTCCTTCTTAATAACATATTTGAGACTCAACACATACAACAAGCAGAGTAGAATTTGTCCTCCCAAATTAACTCCAGTTCGAAAACCTGGATCTTCAAAGAGACCTGCAGAAGAATCTCCACTGAGACCTCTCAACTACAACCATCCATGGTTTTCTAAAGAAGGCCAAGCAAATGCCTATTTCAACTTCTTTGTTGAAAAAGAAATTATCTCTCCTAAGGTTCTTTCCTTTTCCTAGCTTAATAGAAATGGTTTCACTTTTCAACAAGATTTAGAATCACAGAGTCTTGGAAAATTTGTTCAATTAAAAGGAAACTACTATCCAGATTTGGTTAAGGTCTTTTACTCAAACCTTTACTATGATGAAAACGAAAATCTATTTTCTGAGGTAAAAGGAACCGAGATTTAGATGGATGATTCAATCTTTAAAGATATAGGTGGAACAATTGCTGGTGGGATTAGACTAACAATAGAAGAATTTAATAGGCTTGATATTCAATATAATAAGCTTCAACTTTATAAATCTATGTTGGTAAATCCAAATGAATGGGAAGATGAACAAGTTGTCAAAAGATCTGAAAAGAAGAAATTCGTCTTCAATACCGAGGGAATGAAAGAGAATGATAGAATGTTGCATTACACCTTGGCATGGATTGTAACAGCTAGGGGGAGAAACCATGCTCAGATAAGTCAAGAGGATATGATGATGATTTGCGCTATTAAGAATGACATGAAGATAAACTGGATAAATGTAATTAGCAATAATATGATGAAGACTAGAAGGCTAATTGACTATAATTGTCCTTACGTTGTTTTCATATCTAAAGTTCTTGATCATTATGGTGTTGAAACAAGTTCTGAGTCAAGAAAATTACAAGAGAAACGCATGATGTTAAGGACAAGGCAATGAAAATGATGAAATTAGTGAAAATAGATGAAGGTTGTTTTAACAAAGATGAAATTAACAATGCTGAAAATCCAAATGAAGATGAAGATTATGAAGAAACTGGGCCTAAGCCATACACAACCTTTGAACAAATGGTACTCAACAAGTTGAAGGAAAGAATTGAGGCAATCTCTGAAAGGCTTGATGAACTTCAAGTTCCACTTCCGGACGCTTAGGAAGAGCTTCTGTTCTTAGGATCTTATTTTGTTTGTTCTTCATATTAGGATGCATTTTTCATTTTGGATGATTGTAATATGTACAATGGTTACTTTGGTACTTTTCTGATTCTGCTCATGACAATTATGATTGTGTTTGCTGGATATTCATATGCTAAATATTCTGCTTATGTGCTGACTTTTGAATATCACATGTTATAATTGCATGAGATTTTGGTTTTAATTTGCCAAAATGGGGAGAAAAAAATAAAAATATATTGACTGGATTGGAGAAAAATAATTGATGATGGATATATGATTCGATTGGATATGATATATGATTCATTATAAAACATGATTACTGTGATTTGTTTGATAAACACATTTGCTATGCAAGTTTATTCAAAGTTCTTTTAGGAATGAAGAAATAGCAATTGCCTACGTGGCCACTGTAATTGTTATTGGAAGTGTTTGGCGCATCAAAACCAAAAAGGGGGAGATTATTGGACTGAAGCTACATTGGAAGATACAACTTGTTCATCACGACTCTCATATATTAAGAAGTTTTGGTTTTGTTTTAGGAAGTAGAGTTTTTATATTTCAATTCATTTTGCAGTGCCAAAAAAGTTTCAATGGATGTGGCACTTGTATTGTTTGTTTTTAGCTTTAGGAAATTCATATGTGTTTGTTAATTGATCTTTACCTTGTTTGTAATCATGTAAGTTGAACTCATGTTATTGTTTTCAAGTTTGGATAGCTTGGAAGCTAAATTACTCAACCAAGTATTGATTTTCCACTAGTATAATCGATTACTTTAGTTGGTAATTGACCCCAAGTTGAATCGAAACTGAAAATGACATCATTTCAAGTACAGGAATGAAAAGAATCGATTACCTGATAAATGCTAAATTAATGATAAATTTCCATATAATTACAGGACTTATCAAGGGTAAAATGTTAGATTTATTCCCCAATATATCTCTTTTTAGTTTAAATTGAAGATCTTGTGAATATCTAATTCAAATTTGAATTTGATGCTATTTTGATAAGAAATCTGTTGATTTTGCAGATAAAAAGAAAAGTTTTAAATAGAGTAACAAGATAGCAGCAAATAAGGATAAGATCAGCAAGAGATCAAGTTAAAAAGAAGGAAATCAGGAAAGCAAAGCAAATAAAGATAAGATCAGTAAGAGATCAAGCCAAAAAGAGGAAATCAGGAAAGCAGAAAACGGAGATTTGCGCTCCACCTGCGCTGAGAGCAAGCGGAGCGCAGGAATTAAATTCCTTTATGTTTCCTGCGCTTCATCTGCGCTGAGCACAGGAACACGGAACCCTAATTACTAATGGTCCAAAGCAAGATTTCAACGGGCTTTCCAAAGTTCTATTTAAATGACCTTTTGCATAAATCAATGGGAGGAGACGGCGGAGCAGAGCTGGAGCTGGAGAAAAGCGTGATAGTCTCTCGATTGGTTTGTAATGGCTACCCTGAGTAGCTAAACTCTCCAATAGGATTGAATGTAGTCGATTCAATCCCCAATTGTATTTGAATTCTTTTTATTATTTATGAATCCCTGTTTTTATAATTTTGGTGTTTTTAATGTTTTTAATGCTTAGCTTTCGCCTTTGTGCCGGAGTTATGAATTGGTTTTATGGGACGCACTGAGAGGTGATTTTATAAAATCATGAGCGAGTTTGGGGGAGCCTAAACATAGGAAACTTGAATTCTGATTTGTGAAAATACTCAATTCGCGACTGTGGAGACAAGGGTGAATTGATATCTTTAACAAATAGATCTCTAATCTGGGGTAGTTTATCACTGTGGAGACCAGGGTAGATTATTTCTGAGTATTTCATATTTGTGGAGACCTTTGTGAAATAACTTTAATTTGTGCTTCAATATTATAATGCATATTCATAAATATTATTGTGTTTCAAATATGAAAGGGGTGCGATAGATGAAGTTCAATCCTAGTTCTAGTAACTGCTCAGCCTCATCTCAATTTACTGTTTTTATTTTACTATTGCAATCTACACAAACAACCATCTTCTCTCACTTGATAAGTGTGACCACTAGGATTTACAATTGAATCGTTCCCTGTAGATACGACAAACCCCTTTACTTACTTTTATACTACTGTGATTTAGGTGCGCTTGCCAGAATTTTAACAAGTATTTTTGGCGCTGTTGCCGGGGAACGGTGTCTCAATTTAAATTCTTAGGAGGTCTATATTATCAAGTTGTATATATTTTATTTTTATTTTTTTTAGGATTTTTAGAAGAAAAAAAATTGGTTTTTTTTATTATTATTATTTTGCTCTTCTCTCACTCTTGCGCAAGCTTCTTGATTTATGGTCTTGCGAGGACAGGTGTCCCAAAATCAATTGTTGTTTGATCCAGAAATAGAAAGGACATTCAGGAGGAACAGGAGTAGAAATAGAAGAAGAAGAAGAAGACAAGGGAGAAATTAAGAAGAAAACAAAAATATGGCTGAAGAACAACAACCAATTCCACAAAGGAGAGTCTTAGGAAACTATGTTATGTACCAAGGGCCTCGATATTTTTCAAGCATAGCAGAACCAGTTACAGCAAAATCTTTGGAGATGAAGCCCGCATATTTGAGTCTTATTGGTGCCCACCAACTCACAGGTTGGATCATGAAGATCCACATACACATCTTTCTACCTTTTATGAATTGATTGGTACCATGGGCTTTGAGGAAGGTGATTTGGAATCTGTCTATTTACAATTGTTTTCCTTTTTCTTTAATAGGTAAGGCAAAGGAGTGGCTGAAATCACATCCCAATCAAAGTCTGACCAGTTGGAGCGTAGTGGAAGACAAGTTCCTTAAAAGATTCTTTCCACCATCGCTCTACATTCAAGCCAAGTCAGACATCTCCATATTCAGGCAAGGAGAAGATGAACCATTATGTGAAGCTTGGGAAAGATTCAAGTCCTTGCTTCAAAAGTGTCTAAACCATGGTTTTGAAGATGTTGCTCAACTGAACATCTTTCGCAATGGACTCAGACCCGATTCAAAGTCATTCATAGATGTTGTAGCAGGAGGAACAATTATGATAGTACATGCAGAGCGTGCTATTGCAATAATTGATAATTTTGCACAGAATGATCAACAGGCTCAATATAGGAGACATCCAGTCCAGAAGAAGGGGGATACTAGAGCTAAATAGCAATGATGCACTGTTAGCAGAAAATAAGCTCGTCAAATGACAGTTATAGGCACTTACCAAGAAAATGGACGCACTTCCTCAGCAGTTGCAAGCAGTGCAATCTTAACCTAGCCAACCCCCACAGTTGATTTGTGATTTTTGTGGAGGTGACCATCCCAATGGTCACTGTTCCAATCCGGATACTCAAGCAGAATAGGTCAACTATATGGGAAATCAAGGAAGGCAAGGTAATTTCTCCAACAACAATCAATATTCACAAGGATGGAGAAATATTCAAAACAACAATTCTAGCTGGAGACAATAAGGAGGCAACAGGCAAATGCCTTATCAGCAGTAGAAACAACAAAGTTATCCTTCAGTGCATGACAAACTATCAAAAATGGATGAGAAAATTGATGCTCTCGTGCAATCTATTGAAGGCTATAAAAAGACTATAGATGCAACCATCGGACTTTTGGAGACACAAGTTGGCCAATTAGCAAAGGACATGGTAGAGCACAACAGAGGCCAATTTACAGCAAACACTCAAACTAATCCCAAGGAGAAATGCAATGCAGTTACAACTGGAGGTAACACATCAGAAGAGAGTGATCTAGAGGACAACATAACATCTGAAGAGAAGTTGCTCACAAAGGAGATTGTGCAAAGGAGTGTTTAGTTAAAAGAGAATCCAGAAGTAATTCTGAAAGAAGAGGAAGAGTTAGAAAGGGTATACATCTCAGAAAAACCAGATGATCCAGGATAATTCACAGGTACCAGTCAATGTTGGTACTCAACCAATCACAAAAGCCCTGCTAGATCTTGGGGCAAGCATCAATCTGATGTCGTTATCATTTTTCAAAAGATTGGGAATTTTGAAGGTAAAACCTGCAGATGTAACTCTACAGCTTGCAAACAAGTCCACACAACATCCATATGGAATATTTGAATATTTGCCTATAAGGGTGGACAAGTTTGTATATGTTGCAGACTTTTTCATTGCTGAAATGGAAGATGATACTGATATCCCCTTAATTTTAGGAAGACCATTCATGAAAGCTGCAAAAATGATAATTGATGTTGATCGGGGAAAATTTCAACTCAGCTCTCAAGATGAGAGTATAATTTTCCATTTGGATAGAAGGATTCCCCACCAAGCTGAACCACCAGATCGATTAGAGTTAGATCCTACTAATGGGATCTATATAACTCATTCTGAACCACAGCTGCAGAGAGTAAGAAGAAAAGAAATTTCCTGTCAAAATTTTCCCGAGCATAGAAAGAAGAAGGTTCCCAACATTCTGAGGAAACCAACAAGAAGAAAGAAGCAGTTGCGGGAATCTATGGTGGAGTTCTGGTTCAAAAGAGAAAAAAGATCAACATCAGATGAAGAAGGAGATAGTGAGGAAAGTGATGACAAGACAAGAAGCTGGTATGGAGGATGGCTCAAGGCAACAAGTGGATCAGCTGAATTTACTATCATCCTCCAGTTAATACCACCATAAGTAAACCAGGCGTCAAGCTACTGACGTTAAACGAGAACTTCCTGGGAGGCAACCCAGTGTTTTATGTATTAAATTTTCATTCGCGTGTTCAGGATAGTTTATTTTATGCCTATTTAGTTTAGAAATTGTTAGGAAGAGGACCAATAGAAATATGGAAGGGGAACATGAACTTTGAAAGTTGGAAGCAGCAGAAAATAGAAAATTGCATTCTATTTTCTGCGCTTCACCTGAGCGCAGGTGAAGCGCAGAATTTCAAAATTTAGTTCTGTGTGCATGAGCTCGCTCCAGGGATAACTGCAACATGCGCTCCACCTGCGCTGAGCGCAAGTGGAGCGCAGTTGCCCGTTCCAGCATAAATTTAAAATTCTGGATAGGGGAGGGTTTATTTTCACCCTTCCCCTGTTTTTCTTGAGCGTTTTCTCTGGTTTCCTAACCTTCCAAATCCTTTCTTTCACTCATAAGCCTCTTCCTTACATTTCTCTTGCTACTCCAGGTATGTTTTTACAGTTTTTAAAAAAGATTTTACCGATATTAAAAGCCTTAGTTCTTTGTTTCATTGAGAAAACCTTAGGATAGAAGACTTAGGCTCTTAGAATCATATGAGTTTAGGATTAACTGCCAATAGAGCCTTAGTATAAAATGTTGGTTGTGGTTATATGTTTGGTGGAAATTTTTGAAATGCTCAGTAAGTCTCTGCAAATTATATGCGCTTGAATTATGTGAAATTTTGCATTGATTATTGCATGAATAATTGTGCATTATTGCATGTCTTTAAGCATGTTATTTGAGCATAATACTGTGTACCATTTAATGCCCTGTTTAGAAGTTTATTAGGACTTGCTTTAACTGATCACTTTAGCCTGCTCTTAAGAAATTAATAAATTGGCATTGGGTAATATGGTATTCAAGATCTTGTGTTAATGAACCTAACATTGCATGTTGAATGATTGCTCTGAGTTTCGAATTAAGATGGCCACCATGTATGTGATTTGCATGCATGGCTTAGTACACTGATCATGAGTTGATATTGTTTATATGCATTGGAATAATCCTGGTTCTATTTATCTTGCAGATGATTCACTTCAAGACCACCATTGCACCTGGTTCCTCAAAGAAAGGCAAGGGTGCTAAGAGAGCTCGAGATGTACCAGAGTTTGATCCACTGAAGTTCAAGAGTCCTCTTGCTTTTGAGGCATATAGTTCACTGATGAACTTTAATTTCATCTTGGAGAGGCCAGTTGCACTGAAGCCTGGAGAGTTTGATGACTTCCTGGATGAGATTATCAGGAGGCGGTGGAGGCGTCTTGCAGAGCCAGACCGATACTTTGATCCAGAGCTGGTCAGAGAGTTCTATGCCAACGCCATTGGAGACCATGGCGTTGATGTACACAGAAGGACCTATGTGCGATGACAGTGGATTTCTTATGATCGCGACGCGATCAACACATATTTGGGGCAACCTGGACCAGATGATGAGCAGATGATGCCTTGCCAGTATCATGAGCTGGTAAATGAGGTAGGCATCAATGGCAATGATCCCTTGGACATTAGGACTGCTGAGTGTCTATGCTTGGGAGGGCGTACCTTTGAGAGGAACTCTTACAGACAGGCTGCCAGGATCTACAGGAATGATATGCGAGACATTGCCAGGATGTGGACGGTCTTGGTGTTGGCTAACACCCAGCCAACCAACCATGTTTCAGATGTCACCATGAAGACCGACCATCTCATCTATTGCATCCTGACTGGGCAGGACATTGATATTGCCAAGGTCATATCTCATAAGATATTCATGACGGCATCCTCTGTTGGGCGACGGAGCACACAGTCGAGGATCAGCTTAAGATTCCCTTCTCTCATTACTGCATTATGCCATTCTCGGGGAATTGAAGTTTACCCTACTGAGCGTATTAAGACCCCTATGACTAAGGGGTACATTGAGGCTAACTGCATCCCCGATGAGGAGGAGGAGGAGGAGGAGGAGGAGGAGCTACCAGCACCAGAGCAGCCACCACCACCACAGCTACCACAGTAGCAGCAGCCACCACCAACTGATGGACACATCCCGTTTTGGGCGGAGCATCTATTTTAGTAGAACTCCACCCTTCACTGCGGATTAGTTCATCTCCAGGATTATTTGTACCAGACCAGACCGGACCCCTACCCAGGCATGCTACCGGACCAGTTTAGGACTTATCTGCAGAGTGGCCTGGGGACAGGCCTATTGTTCCGGGAGAGGGAGGAGCAGCTGCTGAAGGAGATTATGATATGGATGACGAGGATTGATTTTGGTGTTTTCTTTTCTTTTTTTTTTCTTTTTCATTTTTCATTTTTTTCTTTATTTTTTTCATTGGATTTGTACTGTATCTGATATTACTGACTTATCATTCCTATGGAGTGTGGATTCCAGTATGTTTAGGATTTAGTTTTAGGATAATTATTTTAGTAATTTAGGAATTTAATTTTTAGGACTCTAGAAATAGGGTTTTAAGGAAATAAATTTAAAATCTCAAAGATAGGCAGTCTAACTAACTGAATTAGGAAAGAAATAGGAATTGTGATTGAATCCTTAATCAGTTAGGATTAGGATATTATGCAGGAAAATATATCAAGGTGGTTAATTAATTTCAATAAGTGAATTCATCAAGGAAATTAGCCAAAAAGTCGATGAGTTGTGAGACCAAACACTTGATATGAGAGTTTTCACTGTTCCTTGTCAACTGTTATTGCTTGACTTTTTGGATTTTATTCTTCACATGGAAAATATAGAAGTGATAAAGGCAAATTTGTGATTATGAATTATTAGATTAGTGCTAAAAGGCCAACCCATGAAAATTTTTTTCCATTTTTTTGTAACCCATTTGAGCTTTAATGTTTCTTTTCTTATGCACCCCAGCCAAAATAATGTCTACATCATGTCCCTTACACACTTGGGATAGAGAGCAAGGTGCAGTGTGATAAAATGGGTGAATTGGTTGGTTACTTGAAAGTGAAGTGGATAGTGAAGAAATACAAAAAGCAGGCACAAGCAAGCAAAGTGAATCACTCCCTCAAGAATATAAAAAGAAAAGCAAAAAGTGAATGAAAGAAAAAAGGGAGTGAATCACCAAATAAAGAAGAAGAGGCCAGCTAAATAATGCAAAATCAAGAATAAAATGGAGAATGGAGAGAAAGTTCAAGAAAAAGAAAAATTCAAAAATGCTCTCTATTCCAGTGTTTCGTTGCATATCCAGAAAAACCATGAATTCTTGATAGCCCAGCCTCATTACAACTAAGAAAGACCATTTGATCCATGATTTACCATGTGCATGTTTATTAACCAGAAGCGACTATCAATTTTAGTTGTTCAACTGCTGTGAAAAATTGAGGGAAACACTTACTCGTGAGCATGAGAGAATTCCTTGATTTATCACTTGTTGTTTTGGTTACTACTTTTGAAAAATTTTGAATGTGTTTTTATCCTCTTCTGATTGAATCTTGGAAACACCACTTAATTCTGATTTTCAATCTGATATTTGGAAAGTGGCAGCTGCCTAGCAAGATGTGATGAAATTATTTCCCTATTCAGTGAGAATCATGATTGGGAATTGAATTCATTTGATTGCAAAAGGTTTTCTTGCTTGAGTACAAGCAAGAAGCTAAGTTGGGGGGGAATTTGATAAGTTCTAAATTAATGATAAATTTCCATATAATTACAGCACTTATCAAGGGTAAAATGTTAGATTTATTCCCCAATTTATCTCTTTTTAGTTTAAATTGCAGATCTTGTGAATATCTAATTCAAGTTTGAATTTGATGCTATTTTGATAAGAAATCTGTTAATTTTGCAGATAAAAAGGAAAGTTTTAAATAGAGTAATAAGATAGCAGCAAATAAGGATAATATCAGCAAGAGATCAAGCTAAAAAGAAGGAAATCAGGAAAGCAAAGCAAATAAAGATAAGATCAACAAGAGATCAAGCCAGAAAAGAGGAAATTAGGAATGCTGAAAACGGAGATCTGCGCTCCACCTGCGCTGAGCGCAAGTGGAGCGCAGGAATTAAATTCCTTTCTGTTTCCTGCGCTTCATCTGCGCTGAGCGCAGGTTGGAGCGCAGGAGCACGGAACCCTAATTTCTAATGGGCCAAAGCAAGATTTCAACGGGCTTTCCAAAGTTCTATTTAAATGACCTTTTGCATAGATCAATGGGAGGAGACGGCGAAGCAGAGCTGGAGCTGGAGAAAAGTGTGACAGTCTCTTGATTGGTTTGTAATGGCTACCATGAGTAGCTAAACTCTCCAATAGGATTGAATGTAGTCGATTCAATCCCCAATTGTATTTGAATTCTCTTTATTATTTATGAATCCCTGTTTTTATAATATTGGTGTTTTTAATCTGTTCTTAATGCTTAGCTTCCGCTTTTGTGCTGGAGTTATGAATTGATTTTATGGGGCGCACTGAGAGGTGGTTTATAAAATCATGAGCGAGTTTGGGGGAGCCTAGACATAGGAAACTTGAATTCTGATTGGCTAAAACACTCAATTCGCGACTGTGGAGACCAGGGTAAATTGATAGCTTTAACAAATAGATCTTAATTTGGGGGTAGTTTATCACTGTGGAGACCAGGGTAGATTATTTCTGAGTATTTCATATTTGTGGAGACCTTTGTGAAATAACTTTAATTTGTGCTTCAATATTATAATTGCATATTCATAAATATTATTAGGTTTCAAATACGAAAGGGGTGCGATAGACGAAGTTCAATCCTAGTTCTAGTAACTGCTCAGCCTCATCTCAATTATTGCTTTTTATTTGTTATTGCAATCTACACAAACAACCATCTTCTCTCACTTGATAAGTGTGACCACTAGGATTTACAATTGAATCGTTCCCTTTGTATACGACAAACCCCTTTACTTACTATTATACTGTTGTGATTTTGGTACGCTTGCTAGAATTTCAACAAGTATTTTTGCCGTCGTAGCCGGGGAACAGTGTCTTAATTTAAATTCTTAGGAGGTCTATCCTATCAAGTTGTATATATTTTATTTTTATTTTTATTAGGATTTTAGAAGAAAAAAAATTAGTTTTTTTTATTTATTATTATTTTGCTCTTCTCTCACTCTTGCGCAAGCTTCTTGATTTATGCTCTTGCGAGGACAGATGTCCCAAAATCAATTGCTGTTTGATCCAGAAATAGAAACGACATTTAGGAGGAACAGGAGAAGAAGAAGAAGAAGAAGAAGAAGAAGAAGAAGACAAGGGAGAAATCAAGAAGAAAACAAAAATATGGCTGAAGAACAACAACCAATTCCACAAAGGAGAGTCTTAGGAAACTATGTCATGCACCAAGGGCCTCGATATTTTTCATGTATAGCAGAACCAGTTACAACAAAATCTTTGGAGATGAAGCCCGCATATTTGAGTCTCATTAGTGCCCACCAATTCACAGGATTGGATCATGAAGATCCACATACACATCTTTCTACCTTTTATGAATTGATTAGTACCATGGGCTTTGAGGAAGGTGATTTGGAATCTATTTATTTACAATTGTTTCCTTTTTCTTTAATAGGTAAGGCAAAGGAGTGGCTGAAATCACATCCCAATCAAAGTCTAACCAGTTGGAGCGTAGTGGAAGACAAGTTCTTGAAAAGATTCTTTCCACCATCGCTCTACATTCAAGCCAAGTCATACATCTCCACATTCAGGCAAGGAGAAGATGAACCATTATGTGAAGCCTTGGAAAGATTCAAGTCCTTGCTTCAAAAGTGTCTAAACCATGTTTTGAAGATATTGCTCAACTGAACATCTTTTTCAATGGACTCAGACCCGATTCAAAGTCATTCATAGATTCTGCAGCAGGAGGAACAATTATGACAGTAGATGCAGAGCGTGCTATTGCAATAATTGATAAATTTGCACATAATGATCAGCAGGCTCAATATGGGAGACAACCAGTCCAGAAGAAGGGGATACTAGAGCTAAATATCTGAAGAACTCTCAAGTCAAGAAGCTTAGATAATTGGGTAGAAGATTGATATACACTCATGGAGTTTATCTGCACAAACAAGGTGTTATCGTTCTAAACTTAGTTTTCTATATTTGTTTTTGATTTGTATTGTCTCATGAATAGGGAATTCATAGAGAAGTGCATTGTGTGATATCTCAAGAACAGGGTGTTCATTGAGATTCTTTGTGAAATCTTGTGACGGGGTGTCATAAGTAAGGTTGTTGTTCGAGTGACGGGGTGTCACGGATGAACATGCTCTTGTGGGGTTCAAGAGTCAAACCTTTTGTTTGTTAGAAAGTCTTTCTTTAGGATTGATTGTGCATGGTGTTTGTAATCAATTCTTAAGTGAAAGCATATTTAGTGGTGTGCTAGATCTAAACTGGATGTAGGTCCCTTTTTGTGGCTGAACCAGCATAAATCATTGTGTAATCTTCTCTATCCGTACTCTATCTTGAGTTGTGATTCTTGGTTATATGATTATGGTTCTTGATCATTAAAATAACAGAAAGTTTCTTAGATAAATTGATTGGTTTCTGATATTTTGAATTGTATATTGAAATTCAAATCATTAACCTTGTGGAATCAATCTTGATAATTTCCAAATTGGTAATCAATTACGCACTGAATTGGTAATCAATTGCCTACCGCAATATCTTTGATCTGATGCACATAACTCTTGATTTTTAAACTCTGATAATTGATATTTGAAAACATATTTGAAAGAATTATAAAGGCAATTTTTTTAAGGGAAAAACGAATTTGAAAATTAAAAAAGCAAAAAGTTTTCAGTGAATCTATTCAACCCCCCTTTCTAGATTCCCTCTTAGACCAACACCTTCAACAGATCAAACAAATTTTAGCTTCACCTCCAGTTTTAATCGAACCCGTTCAAGGAGAATCTGATAGCCGGATAGGTGTAGGATCTAGAATTGAGCAAAACCATCCGATTAGAATCAAAATTAAGCAATTAATTGCGAAATATAGGTGTTGGAACAGCAGCTATATTCACGCAAGAAAGTGAAGGAAATGAGAGAAAATGAAAGAAAAAGTGGAGAGGAAGAAATGGGAAGGACGCCACTGAAGCAAGAGTCCACTTGCAGCAGATAAGTCCAATGCCAGACGCCACTAATTCAGGAGAATTAGATAAGTCTCAGTATGGTTTGAGCAACAACCACCAAGCCTCACTCAACTCACAAAGGGAGGAGAAAATTTGGCATAATGCCTTTACTTCAAAATTCAATGTGTTCATTACAAGAGGAGATGACTCCTATTTATAGGAAAAGAGGGGGAGAGGGGCGGATTTTTAGGAGAGTGAAAAAGAAAGAAAATAAAAGGTGAGTGAAAACACTCCTAAGTGGGTCTTGAACCCATGACCCCCAAGGTTTATGGCTAAGCTAAGTCTTAAGCCAATAAACCTCTCAAAATGGCACCCCACTCATGAAAACAAATAAAAAGATGAATAAATTCTATCCTGTGTGGGAATTGAACCCAAGACTCCTAAGCCTTTTAGCAAGGCAACCTACTAGCCAATAAACTCATACATGTAGCGCCCAAGTAGAAAGGAAAATAAAAGAAATTACAAAAAATAAAGAAAATACAAGAGAGTCCTAATTAAGGGTGGTCCATAGGACAAGGGTCCTATCCAGGGTCAAGGTGTCCTTTTGTAGGGTAGTGACCTTTATTTTGTAGGGTACTGTCCCTTTATTTGTAGGACACTAATTTCTCCAACTCTTCCTTGCTTGAAGTTGGTGCATATCCTCCAATGTAGGTCTTGCAGGTCCAAGCTCCTAGCAGAGTGTTATCATTCCCTCCCCCTTGAAAAGGATTTGACCTCAAATCTGAAAATTCAGAAAGAAGCTTTAAGAGTAATGAACTGGGTAGAAGAAGGGGATGATGAAAAAATTTAGGAAGTAAGAAGATACTTCCCTTAGCCCTTGGAGAGTAGAGTTAGAGGTCCACAAGTTGAACATCTTCCTTGAGCCTAGGCAACAAGAAGAAGACCCATAAGTATTATTCCAAAGCAAGCAAAGTGAAGGCTCATAACAAAAATACTTGGGGATCATAAAGATTGGCAAAAGAAAAACATAGGAGATAAACAAGAGGTATTTGAGATAAGGGTTAGAAAACTCCCTTAATGAAGATTGAGCCCTCTTGTCTACGTACTTTGTGGATTTAGATCCTGGATCAAAGACTAATCTTTTGAAGCCCTCCCTTGCAAATAAGAGAAGTAAGTGGTCATGGAGAAGGCTTAGGAAATAAATTCCACATAAGTACAAAATGTGTTTCAATGTGCAACATTCATCAAAATATTCTACACTATGTTCCCAAATAAATGCACAAGTGAAACTATGTGGCATGAATGTTTTAATATTTTTTATTAACATCCCAACATTTTTATTGAACATAACACATGCATCTTGAGTATGATTGTCAAAAGTGTAGTGCATATGTTCATGCCATGAGGTATTTATGCAAGTCTTTTCAAGAGGCCTATTTATTCTAATGCACTCACTCAAGTAATATGTCACCTTTTGCATATTATCATATGTGTTCATGTAAGGTGAAACATAAAAAGAATTATTTTGAGTGTGCATATCAAGAAGCATATCATTATATGAATTAGATGTCAAACAAGTTTTCCCATATGTGATAGCTTCATCAAAATTTTTATTCTTTTCACTAACTAGTTCAAGAGCATAATACACATCTTTATATGAAATAATTATTTTAGGCCCAAAATGTGTATTCAATTTATAAACACAAACCAAAGGTGCATGCATATTCAATCCAGCTTTGTTATCATTCATATCATGCAATCTAATTTGATCAAAGGAATTAACTAAACATGCATCTCTAGTAAGTTTCATGGTACTCTTAAACTTAGTTGCCTTTTCTAAACATGTAATAGATTTCAAAGCATCATCAACATTGTTTATTTCTTTCAAACATGTAATGCTTTGAGGCATATAATTGTGCATAGAAGAAGGCATTTCATGCATAAAGAAAGTTAGTTTAGGAAACTCCCTTTCAACTGCTTGAGTTGTCCTTTTTGCAATACTAGGAATGCGACACCCTTAGTTGTACCGCTAAGAGTATCACATTACGAACGTAACTGATGACTCTCGTTTATGTTAAATGTATGCTTAGAAAATACGGGAATATTTTTTTTTTTTTTTTTTGAAAAGAGTTTAATCATTATCAACTAATCTCATTCTAATTCCATTTTAGATATTTGTAAAAGCATCCCTTCCTTAATTCTGAAATACGTTTTCGGAAAGCATCTAGTCGATTCAATCATTCCGCATACATACACAACACACACGCAAATATAAAGTAGAGACTAGGGAAGAAGCGTGAAAAATATACATGTACATAACCACAGTGTCAAGTGATCCCCGAGATACCACACCATCATACAAAATGAGAGTTCTGGCAGTAAAATAAATAAAACCTCTATCAATACAACCAAAATAAGAGGTCACTAATCAGAGCTACTACTGCTAGACTCATGACTACCCCAAACACACTCCTCTACTCATCGTCATCTGACCTAGCAGGGGCAACCCTACAACTCCTCCTCCTGGCATCCGGGAGGGTAATCATCCTGAATTCCTCTGAAGGAATACCGTCAGAAGAATCCTCCCTCAGCTCCTCGTCCTCGGGGTCCTCCTCAGGGTCCTCCTCTGGATCCTCCTCCTCGGATGAAGTATCATCAATGACGACCAGATCAGGCCCAATGGCGGTAGGACGACCGAATGCACTGAAACGCATGGTCGGTGGGGATGACGACTCTGGTCCAGGAGTGTAGCGAGGGGAATCCGGCTCTCCTATAGTGGCTATCCGAGAGGACTGGGAAGAAGCAGATGGAACGGGACGATGACGACGGTTAAGGAAAGTGGTATGACGACGAAGTCCTGGTGGTGTCTCGAACTCCAGAATCACGGGCACAGTGAAGACGACCTCTGGCACAAGGGGAAGGTTAGGGTGAGAGATCGTGACGTGTACTTCCCCTGTGAATATACAGCGTCTAGGAATGTCGGTGACCCGCCACTGTCCTCGTGGCCCCCATCTCAGTGTAATCCTCATGGCCGACATCTTGAAGCTCCCCAAACCCGACTGGCGATGGAGAAAGAGCGCGACGACAGAGAATAGAAGCAGAGAAGAAAGGGTGAGAACATCATATGAACTCATAACAAGTAGAACATAGTAACTAGAGCACTAATAAAATATTCACAAACATCCACATAATCTCAATCACAAGTATGTAGCTGATACTACCATGCTATATGTATATAATGCATGAGGGCCCCGGGAAAACAACACCAAAAGCAGAGCACACAGCAACTGCTCGACCATATATGTACAATATATCAGGAGTATAGTCTGTACTAGCAAATAGTACGAAGAGCATTGCTCAATCTCTGGCCAAGACGATTTTCCGACTTCCAGACAAACTCACTGATTATGAAAACTTGAGAGCGACAGGATAGTCAAGCCTGTACCCCCGTTTGCACGACAGTAGGGGGCGAACCTACGCCACTTATGCCATTCCGGGACCTGACTCATCCTCAGGGCTGGTCTCCTTTACCGGACCGCTGGTGTTCTTTGCAAAACCCAGTGCACCCGTCCCCATCCAGTTTCACACTGTACTAGAGTGGTATTGCCATATAGGTCATAAGGTTTTCAACCTTGATCATCATTAATGCTTTATGATGCATGTCACACAATCAATGCTTTCAGCATCTCATCCTTACAGGCAAAGCCCATTGAATCATTTCTACGTCACCACTTTACCGTGGCATGGCCCGATTCAATGTCTTTCCTTCAAGGAAAACCAAACAATGCTTTCTCAGCATACACAGTCCTTACAAGCAAAGCACATTAAATCATTCTACGTCACCACTTTACCATGGTACGGCCCGATTTAATGTCTTTCCTTCAAGGAAAACCAAACCCTATCTTGGGTTGGAACCGCACTCTCTCACTAAGCTTCTCAAGTCTTATGTAGAAAGAGTGTGTTGGTTATGATCTTTTAAGGTAGTTTGTACTAATGTTCTCCTTTTAAGAATCAATAATCATTTTCACTTGAGTCCTATAATTTACTAAGACTTATCGTATCTTATGGATGACATTACCTACCCTAATTCGTCTTGTATGTCTAATTAGGATTAGGTTTAACCCTTAATTATAATTAGTCTTCGTTAACTAAACTATAATTAATCTTAATCCTCCTTAATTAAGTCTTAATCCTTACTTAAGATCCTAATTAATTCCTAATTATCCCTTAATCTCTTCCTTAACCTTGGATTAAGCTTTTAATTATATTTGATTAAGGTTAATCATAATTAATTAGTTCTTATTCATCATTAAGGCTTAATTATCTAATTAATACCTCATTAGTAATTATTGACTAAGATTAAGATTAATCTTCATTAATGTTAATTAACTTAATTAATTTAGGCTAATCAACTTAGGTGATTAAATTAGTTAAGTCTACTAATTAATCCTAAGTTTAATTTTCACAACTTAGATTAGTGTTTGAAGTTCAACCCTAATCTAAACCTAAGCCCATAAATTATTTTAGTTGTCTTTTAAATTGAGTTTTGACTCTCTTTTTGAAGGCTTTGGGACTAAACAAAAGCCTAAAGGTTATTGGACCCATGAGAGCCCATTTTTATTCATAATAAATAAAAATATGAATTTTAAATAGATTTTTATTTTAGTTAAAATAAAAATCCGAATTTAATTACTTAATTTAAAAACTTATCTTATTTGCAACTTAGTCCTTTTTGTTACAAATTTATTCTTTAGTCCTTTTGGGCCAATTTAGCCCAAAAACATGTTTTAAACATTCTTTTGATCTTTTTAGGATCAAAAGGACATTCTTGATGAGTTTCATCAAGAACACTCATGAACATCAAGAACAACCTTGAATGTTCATCCAAAACTTCAAATTTTTCACAACATCCCAATCTTCACCAAAACTTCACACATTCATCAATAAACAATCCAAATGCCAAATATCATACTAATCCACTCAAAATCATTCACATGCACATTAAAGTTCATAACTTCCATTTTCAAGTTCAAAACATCATTATTTTCAAGATAAATCACCAAATCAATTTTTCCACTTAAGATCAACCACATGCATGTACATATATCCATCATATAATCTCATCCAAAACCATCAAAATAATTTTTGCACACATGCAGCCACTTCTTCCTCTCTTGGCCGAGAGCTTAAGGGGAAAAAGGTGGGATTTTTCAACAAAAATCCTTCCTTGGCTTGCATGCAACACAACCCAACCATCAACAACAATCCAACCAAGATTAAAGACATGCAAACAGCCACAATAACCCAGCTCATCAAGACCGAAATATTTTCTCAAAAACAAGCTCAAAGGTTTGATTTTTCAAGAGAAAAACAAGGGAAAAAGCAAGGATTCAAGGGCAAATCCTTGACTCTAGTTACATGGCCTACTAGAGTTCAAGTTCTCCCCCCCTTTACCTTAGATCTTCAAGGAATAAGTGCAGATTTTTCCTCCTCTAACAGCCCCTTCAAGCTCCTCCTTCAAGCCTCCAACAAGTGGATTTTGGTAGAAAGTATGTATTTTTATTTTTCTTTAGCTTAAATCCAAGAATGGGACTTAAGCTTGGTTGGTGATTTGGGTGGAGATGAAGAAATTTTGGGGAGGAAGAGGGTGGTGTTGCGCGGCCAGCAAGGGAGGAAGAAGAAGAAGAAGAGAGAAAATGGTAGGTTAAGGAAATGGCTAAGTGAAAAATGGCCAAAAAGTGGAGTTTTCTCCTTTATATAGGCTTAATGGTGTGAAGGAAAACATGGACAAGTGGCACACATGCACCCTGCTGTGCAGGCGAAATTTTCAGAGGGAGGAAATAAGGTTTGTGCAATTTTTCTGGCCCGGATCAAGAGTATTCGGGCCCGGGTCGGGGTACCGGAGGGGCAAAAAAGGTCAATTTTTGCAGAAAAATCCCAAAAATTCCCAGAAAATTCCTAAAATAGGAAATTTAATACTGAATCCAAAAATATAAATTTTGACAATTAAAAATAATTTTTAATCATTTAAAATCCATTAAAACGCTTAAACAAACAGCAAAAACGGGAAAAACGGGTAAATCGGAAAAATACGGGTGTTACAATCCTCCCCTACTAAAAGAAATTTCGTCCTCGAAATTTGCGTACCTTCTTGAAATAATTGAGGGTGAGACTTTCTCATCTGCTCTTCTACTTCCCAGGTCGCGTTACCCTCGTCGGTCGTACTCCAGATGACTTTTACTAATGAAATCTCCTTCCCTCTCAGCTGCTTTACCCTTCGGTCTCCGATTCTCACAGGTAACGCCTCATAAGTTAGGTTTTCTTTTAATTGTATTATATCGGGTTCTATGACATGTGAAGGGTCAGGGACATATTTCCGGAGTTTGTGACACATGAAACACATTATGTAGGTTTGAAAGAAAAGGTGGCAAAGCAATCTGGTAAGCGACAGGGCCAATTTTTTTCAAAATTTGGTAGGGACCAATGAATTTAGGTGTAAGCTTTCGAGATCGCATTGCCCTGCCAACCCCAGTTGTTGGTGTAACTCTCAAAAACACGTGATCTTCCTTCTTTGAATTTCTAGGGGTTTCCTCCTCCGATCATAGTAGCTTTTCTGCCTGCTCTGTGATATTCTCATCTTTTCCTGTATCATTTTGATCTTTTCCGTGGTTTGCTGGATCATCTCAGGCCCTAAAACTAAGCCATCGCCAGACTCGAACCAGCATAAAGGCGTTCTACACTTTCTACCATACAGGGCTTCAAAAGGTGCCATTCCAATACTAGAATGGAAACTATTGTTGTAGGTGAACTCAATCAGTGCCAACAGCTGATCCCAACTCCCTTGGTGTTCTAACACACATGCTCTCAGCAAATCTTCTAGGGATTGGATAGTCCGCTCGGACTGACCATCGGTTTGAGGGTGATTAGGCTGAACTAAGCCTCAACTTGGTTCCTAGAGCTTGTTGCAGACTAACCCAAAATCTGGATGTAAACCTAGGATCTCTATCTGACACAATGCTAGATGGAACCCCATGCATCTTATTACTTCCTTTATGTATAGTTGGGTCAACTTTTCTAGGGAAAACTTGATGTTGATGGGTAGGAAATGGGCAGATTTTGTTAACCTATCAACGATTACCCATATAGCATCAAAACCTGCCGGAGTCCTAGGTAAACCTACCACGAAATCCATAGATATGCTATCCCATTTCCATTCAGGGACATCCAAGGGTTGTAACTCTCCTGATGGTCTCTGATGTTCAATCTTGGCCTTCTGGCAAACCAAACAAGATGCTACATAACCAGCTACTTCCTTTTTCATCCTAGACCACCAAACATCTTCTTCAGGTCTTGGTACATCTTTGTTGCCCCAGGGTGAATACTCAGCCTACTCTTATGAGCTTCCTCTAAGATCAGTTTCCTTAACTCCATATCATCAGGTACACATATCCTACCTTTGAATCTAACAATACCATCAGTACCCTTATGAAACTCAGATTCTCCTTTCTTAGGAATTAGGTCCTTCAAAACTTGCAAAGATTGATCCTTTTCCTGAGCTACTCGGATTTGTTCCAGAAATCACTTGAAATCTTCAAGGTTCCTAGAATTATACTCTTAGGGCTAAATCTAACATCCAGGTTCAGGTCTCTAAATCCTTCTATTAATTCTAGTTCTTTAACCATCATTGTTGACATATGCAAGGATTTCCTACTCAAGGCATCAGCCACCACATTGGCTTTCCCAGGGTGGTATTGCAAGGCTAAAATCATAGTCCTTTAAAAATTCCATCCATCTCCTCTGCCTCATATTCAACTCTTTCTGATCAAACAGATACTTCAGGCTCTTATGATCGCTAAGACTTCAAACCTGGCGCCATACAGATGGTGCCTCCAAATCTTCAGGGCAAAAACTATAGCTGCCAACTCTAGATCATGTGTAGGATAGTTTACTTCGTGTGTTCGCAGTTGCCTAGAGGCATACGCCACTACTTTCCCTTTTTGCATCAACACACAGCCTAATCCTTGCTTCGAAGCATCACAATATACTTCAAAACTCTCTTGTGGGTCGGTGTAAACTAAGATTGGCGCAGAAGTTAACCTCCTCTTCAGCTCTTTGAAAACTATCCTCACACTTCTGGCTCCAAACGAAGGGTTGATCCTTTCTAATCAGACGGGTTAACGGAGTTGCTATTCTAGAAAATTCTCAATGAACTTACGGTAGTAACCGGCTAACCCCAAAAGCTCCCTTATCTCCGTTACAGACTTTGGTGCTTCCCATCGTAACACAGTCTCTACTTTAGCTGGGTCTACGCTAACTCCTCCACTAGAGATCACATGACCTAGGAAGTTTACTTCCTTCAACCAGAATTCACACTTAGACAACTTAGCATATAACTTTCTGTCCTTTAAGGTCTGTAAAGTTATCCTAAGATGTTCCGCATTGCTCTTCCTCACTCTTGGAGTATATGAGGATGTCGTCTATGAAGACCACAACGAACTTGTCCAAGTAAGGATGGAAAACTCGGTTCATATAGTCCATGAAACTGCAGGTGCGTTGGTTACACCAAACGGCATTACTAAATACTCATAATGCCCGTAGCGTGTTCTGAAGCTGTCTTCGGGATATCCTCAGACTTAACACGTATTTGGTGGTAACCTGACTTAAGGTCAATTTTCGAGAACACAGTTGCTCCTCTTAACTGATCCATCAAGTCATCTATCCTAGGCAAAGGATACCTATTCTTTATCGTCACCTTATTAAGCTGACGATAATCTACACACAACCTCATGCTACCGTCTTTCTTCTTTACTAATAACACCGGGGCTCCCCAAGGGGACACGCTAGGCCTAACAAACTGTTTTTCTAACAACTCTTCCAGCTGTTTCTTCAACTCAGCCAACTCTAAAGGGGACATCCTATACGGGGCTATAGAAATAGGTCCGGTTCCAGGCACTAACTCTATGTTAAACTCTACCTCTCGTTCTGGCGGCAAACCAGGAATATCACCAGGGAATACTTCAGGAAATTCTTTCACCACAGGCAGTTTGCTAATGTCGGATTCCCGCTCTTCCTCCAAAGAAGAAAGTATCATGTAGATTTGAGCTCCTTCTCTCAAAGAAGCATTCACTTGGTTGGCAGACAAGAATCTCGTACTTACAGAATCAAGAGTAGAGGGAGAAAAAGGATTAAACACAACAGTTCTATTATAACAGTCAAGCTGGACTCGGTTGGAAGACAACCAGTCCATTCCCAAAACAATATCAAGTTGAGAAAGAGGTAAACAGATCAAATTAGCAGAGAAAGTTTTATCACCAATGGTGATTGGACAGTTCAAACAAGCTGTTGAGGTAATAACAGGCTTAGCAGTAGGAGTAGAAACAACCAAGTCATAGGGTAATCTAACCACAGGCAAATTTAATTGTTTCACACACTCCAGAGAAACAAAAGAATGCGTCGCACCCGAATCATACAATACAATTAAAGGAATTCCACTTATGACGCACTTACCTTGGATCAGATCCTCGGATTTTGCAGCCTCAGCACCGCTCATGGTAAACACTCTGCCTCTGGTTCTGGGCCTCCCAGCTTGTGCATTCAGGTTCGGGACAGGGGCGCTTGCAGCACTGCTACCACTACCATTACCGCTTCCCTTCCAAACAGGGCAGTCTCTCTTAATATGGCCACTTTGTCTGCAATGGAAACAAACCCTTTCCGTTGGTATAGTCGCCTAGGATTGATTCTTATATGGGCAATCCCTCAAGAGATGATTCTTCTTGCAGCGTGGACAACTGACAGAGTTGTTGCCAGTACTGCTTGCCGGGCTTGCTCTGGGCTAGCAACCACCGATTGTGGTCTTGCGGCGCTTCCTGACGATGAACCAGAGTTATTCCTTGGGGCAAAATATGGCTTCCTCCTTTCTTGTGAGAATTTAGGTTGTTCCTCTGTGGACCAGATTCTTCCACTGAGCTTGTCTTGCTTTGGTGTCATCTTCAAAGATCCGACACATATTCACCATCTTTGAGAACTCAGGTAACTTGTTGGTATCCACAGCCTGTTTAATTTCTGGCCTCAGTCCCACTTTCAAACTTGGAACACTTAGACTCTTCATCTATGGTAGTTCTGGAAGTAGGAGGGGCAGAACTTTGACAGTTCCTCAAACTTTGCCGCATATTCGCCAACAGTCATGTTTCCTTGCTCCAACTTCAAGAATTCTATCCTCTTTGCGTTTTTTCTCAGATCCGTGGAAAATACTTTTGGAGAAAAGTTTCCTTGAACAGTCTCCAGGTGACCCAGTCTCCCAGTAGCTTCTAATTGACGTCTCGCGTACTCCCACCAATGCTGCCGCTTCTCCAACCATCATAAACGCTGCAAAGGTTACCTTCTGTTCATCTGGGCATCCCATAGCTAGGAAAATCTTCTCCAATTCCTCCAGCCAAAGCTGAGATCCATCGGGATCGTGACCCCCTTTGAACTGTGGTGGGTTATTCTTCTTAAAAGTAGATAGTCCGCGATAGGCATCGGGGACGTTGTTCTGATTGCGAGCTTGGTTCATCTCGTTTATGGTCTGTTGCTGATTTTCCAGGACATCCGCGATCCTTCCCAGGATGTCGTTCAGTTACAGGATTATTCCTTCCTGCCATGGAGTCCTACATTCACGGGTACGTTTAGTTCTTCATGTTTATCATGCAGGACCATTTAAGCAAGAACAAATATCTATACACACAATTCTTACATTACGAAGGTGGTAAATATAGAGCAAAACAATCCACACAAGGCAATCAATCTACACAACAACAAGCAATCCTCACAGAGTAAGCACAGGGGAAGAGTATTTATAGGCCATACCCGAGGCCAAAAGGAAAGAACAGCTCTGTACCACTAATGCGACACCCTTAGTTGTACCGCTAAGAGTATCACATTACGAACGTAACTGATGACTCTCGTTTCTGTTAATGTATGCTTAGAAAATACGGGAATATTTTTTTTTTTTTTTTTTTGAAAAGAGTTTAATCATTATCAACTAATCTCATTCTAATTCCATTTTAGATATTTGTAAAGCATCCCTTCCTTAATTCTGAAATACGTTTCGGAAAGCATCTAGTCGATTCATCATTCCGCATACATACACAACACACACCAAATATAAAGTAGAGACTAGGGAAGAAGCGTGAAAAATATAACATGTACCTACCCACAGTGTCAAGTGATCCCCGAGATACCACACCATCATACAAAATGAGAGTTCTGGCAGTAAAAATAAATAAAAACCTCTATCAATACACACCAAAATAAGAGGTCACTATCAGAGGCTACTACTGCTAGACTCATGACTACCCCAAACACACTCCTCTACTCATCGTCATCTGACCTAGCAGGGGGCAACCCTACAACTCCTCCTCCTGGCATCCGGAGGGTAATCATCCTGAATTCCTCTGAAGGAATACCGTCAGAAGAATCCTCCCTCAGCTCCTCGTCCTCGGGGTCCTCCTCAGGGTCCTCTCTGGATCCTCCTCCTCGGACTGAAGTATCATCAATGACGACCAGATCAGGCCCAATGGCGTAGGACGACCGAATGCACTGAAACGCATGGTCGGTGGGGATGACGACTCTGGTCCAGGAGTGTAGCGAGGGGAATCCGGCTCTCCTATAGTGGCTATCCGAGAGGACTGGGGAAGAAGAGCAGATGGAACGGGACGATGACGACGGTTAAGGAAAGTGGTATGACGACGAAAGTTCCTGGTGGTGTCTCGAACTCCAGAATCACGGGCACAGTGAAGACGACCTCTGGCACAAGGGGAAGGTTAGGGTGAGAGATCGTGACGTGTACTTCCCCTGTGAATATACAGCGCTTCTAGGAATGTCGGTGACCCGCCACTGTCCTCGTGGCCCCCATCTCAGCGTAATCCTCATGGCCGGACATCTTGAAGCTCCCCAACCCCGACTGGCGATGGCGAAAGAGCGCGACGACAGAGAATAGAAGCAGAGAAGAAAGGTGAGAACATCATATGAACTCATAACAAGTAGAACATAGTAACTAGAGCACTAATAAAATATTCACAACATCCACATAATCTCAATCACAAGTATGTAGCTGATACTACCATGCTATATGTATATAATGCATGAGGGCCCGGGAAAACACACCAAAAGCAGAGCACCAGCAACTGCTCGACCATATATGTACAATATATCAGGAGTATAGTCCTGTACTAGCAAATAGTACGAAGAGCATTGCTCAATCTCTGGCCAAGACGATTTTTCCGACTTCCAGACAAACTCACTGATTATGAAAACTTGAGAGCGACAGGATAGTCAAGCCTGTACCCCCGTTTGCACGACAGTAGGGGGCGAACCTACGCCACTTATGCCATTCCGGGACCTGACTTCATCCTCAGGGCTGGTCTCCTTTACCGGACCGCTGGTGTTCTTTGCCAAAACCCAGTGCACCCGTCCCATCCAGTTTCACACTGTACTAGAGTGGTATTGCCATATAGGTCATAAGGTTTTCAACCTTGATATCATTAATGCTTTATGATGCATGTCACACAATCAATGCCTTTCAGCATCTCATCCTTACAGGCAAAGCCCATTGAATCATTCTACGTCACCACTTTACCGTGGCATGGCCCGATTCAATGTCTTTCCTTCAAGGAAAACCAAACAATGCTTTCTCAGCATACACAGTCCTTACAAGCAAAGCACATTAAATCATTCTACGTCACCACTTTACCATGGTACGGCCCGATTTAATGTCTTTCCTTCAAGGAAAACCAAACCCTATCTTGGGTTGGAACCGCACTCTCTCACTAAGCTTCTCAAGTCTTATGTAGAAAGAGTGTGTTGGTTATGATCTTTTAAGGTAGTTTGTACTAATGTTCTCCTTTTAAGAATCAATAATCATTTTCACTTGAGTCCTATAATTTACTAAGACTTATCGTATCTTATGGATGACATTACCTACCCTAATTCGTCTTGTATGTCTAATTAGGATTAGGTTTAACCCTTAATTATAATTAGTCTTCGTTAACTAAACTATAATTAATCTTAATCCTCCTTAATTAAGTCTTAATCCTTACTTAAGATCCTAATTAATTCCTAATTATCCCTTAATCTCTTCCTTAACCTTGGATTAAGCTTTTAATTATATTTGATTAAGGTTATCATAATTAATTAGTTCTTATTCATCATTAAGGCTTAATTATCTAATTAATACCTCATTAGTAATTATTGACTAAGATTAAGATTAATCTTCATTAATGTTAATTAACTTAATTAATTTAGGCTAATCAACTTAGGTGATTAAATTAGTTAAGTCTACTAATTAATCCTAAGTTTAATTTTCACAACTTAGATTAGTGTTTGAAGTTCAACCCTAATCTAAACCTAAGCCCATAAATTATTTTAGTTGTCTTTTAAATTGAGTTTTGACTCTCTTTTTGAAGGCTTTGGGACTAAACAAAAGCCTAAGGTTATTGGACCCATGAGAGCCCATTTTATTCATAATAAATAAAAATATGAATTTTTAAATAGATTTTTATTTTAGTTAAAATAAAAATCCGAATTTAATTACTTAATTTAAAAACTTATCTTATTTGCAACTTAGTCCCTTTTTTGTTACAAATTTATTCTTTAGTCCTTTTGGGCCAATTTAGCCCAAAAACATGTTTTTAAACATTCTTTTGATCTTTTTAGGATCAAAAGGACATTCTTGATGAGTTTCATCAAGACACTCATGAACATCAGAACAACCTTGAATGTTCATCCAAAACTTCAAATTTTCACAACATCCAATCTTCACCAAAAACTTCACTACATTCATCATAAACAATCCAAATGCCCAATATCATACTAATCCACTCAAAATCATTCACATGCACATTAAAGTTCATAACTTCATTTTCAAGTCAAAACATCATTATTTTCAAGATAAATCCACCAAACTCAATTTTTCCACTTAAGATCAACCACATGCATGTACATATATCCCATCATATAATCTCATCCAAACCATCAAAATAATTTTTGCACACATGCAGCCACTTCTTCCTCTCTTGGCCGAGAGCTTAAGGGAAAAAAGGTGGGATTTTTCAACCAAAAATCCTTCCTTGGCTTGCATGCAACACAACCCAACCATCAACAACAATCCAACCAAGATTAAAGACATGCAAACAGCCACAATAACCCAGCTCATCAAGACCGAAATATTTTTCTCAAAAACAAGCTCAAAGGTTTGATTTTTCAAGAGAAAAACAAGGGAAAAAAGCAAGGATTCAAGGGCAAATCCCTTGACTCTAGTTACATGGCCTACTAGAGTTCAGTTCTCCCCCCTTTACCTTAGATCTTCAAAGGAAATAAGTGCAGATTTTTCCTCCTCTAACAGCCCCTTCAAGCTCCTCCTTCAAGCCTTCCAACAAGTGGATTTTGGTAGAAAGTATGTATTTTTATTTTTCTTTAGCTTAAATCCAAGAATGGGACTTAAGCTTGGTTGGTGATTTGGGTGGAGATGAAGAAATTTGGGGAGGAAGAGGGTGGGTGTGCGCGGCCAGCAAGGGAGGAAGAAGAAGAAGAAGAGAGAAAATGGTAGGTTAAGGAAATGGCTAAGTGAAAAATGGCCAAAAAGTGGAGTTTTCTCCTTTATATAGGCTTAATGGTGTGAAGGAAAACATGGACAAGTGGCACACATGCACCCTGCTGTGCAGCGAAATTTTCAGAGGAGGAAATAAGGTTTGTGCAATTTTTCTGGCCCGGATCAAGAGTATTCGGGCCCGGGTCGGGGTACCGGAGGGCAAAAAGGTCAATTTTTGCAGAAAAATCCCAAAAAGAAAAAAAAAATCCCAAAATCTAAAATTTTGACAATTAAAAATATTTAATCATTTAAAATCCATTAAACGCTTAAAACAGCAAAACGGGAAAAACGGGTAAATCGGAAAAAGGTGTGTTAAGGAATGTTTGCCATCAACCTATTCATGCTTTCACTAGAAGAGTTTAGCATTCAATGATCACAAGATAAACATGCTTTCTCTTCTTGCATCTTAATTCTTCCTCACTTTTCTTTAAGTGTCTTTCTTCTCTTTTCTAATTGTTCTCTTTTCTTTTTCTATTAACCTCTTAAGTGTGGTTTGATCTTCTTTTATTTCACTAGAGGTCATAGGCATTAAGGTGAATTTAACCCCTTGGTGGCGGAGGAACTTATAGGTGTTGGAAACCCATCATGTTTCACCCTCTCTCATATTGCCATGGTCTTCCTAAAAGGATGTGAGAGGCTTCTAAGGGTATGACATCAAAGGTCATTTATTGGGTATCCCCAAACTTTGAACCTAAGCTCACTTGCCTATCCACCATAAATTTATTCCTATCACTCACCCATTGAAGTGTATAAGGTTCTGGATGGGGGTAGTAGGTAGGTTTAGCTTGTAACTAACCTAAGGTAGCTAAGTTGCTACTACTTCCTCCATCTAGGTATAAACATACCTTATCTTCAATTGGCACCTAGTGTGGATAGGTTCTCTCTTGGCTTCTTTCTTCAACCAAGGTGTTTCTAAGGCTTTCCTAAACAAACATGGTTGCCCTTTCCCTTGCCTCCTTCCTTCCATTCTCAATGATTTTGTTAAAACTTTTAAGGACCTTCCCACTCAACTAAGTGTTACACTCAAAGGAATGTAACACTCGTGTATGTCACTCTTTGAGTTTATAATGAAAACTCTTGCCTCTTCTACTAGTGTGGAGGTGATAGAAGTTTCAAAGCCAAGTGAGTCTAAGTCTTAACCCTTACCCAAATGAAGCGCACTAACAAAGAAAATACCTACTGGAAGAGAGTGGAAAAATCCTAAGACAAAACAAAAGAATTGATGATGACAAACAAGAAAAGTTGGCTAAACAAGTCTACACAAGAGCAGACAACAAACAGACAAGACGGAAGAAATTGCAAAGAGAATTGTTTTGGTGATTTTTTGAAAAAAGAGTGCCAAATGTCGTTTTAAGAAAACAGCAAATACAACTCAATTACGGTATACAGGAAATGAAACGGAAATTACAGTAAAATGTTACTGTATTTTGGATATCTTGTTTTTGTTTTTCTATTTTCTGAATTTTTTTTTGAATTTTGATCTTTTGGGTGGTGTCTTTTGACTTTTTTCTTCCTTGTTGTTGACTTTTGCACCCTTTTTTTTGCTTTTTACACCTCTTTTTGTATTTTGGCACGTACGTACCTTTTATATTTTTCTTGCCTTTTCTTTCTTTTTTTGTCTTTTTCCCCAACAGAAAATACAGAAATTTGTACACAATGAAAAGAAATTAACTGTACCTACTGTAATATTTTTGGAATTTTCTGACAGTAAACTGGTCCAAGTGGCCCAGAAAAGCAAAAATAATGAATAAACTGATTTCTAAAAACTGTAAAAACGTGATGGCAACTTGATTTCAAAAATGGCCAAAAAAATTGCTTAGCACTTCCTTGTTGATTATACAAAACCGGTATGGTCACAGAAACGCGCTTGGTTCAATTTTAAGATTGGAATTCAAATTTGAAGGAAAATCAACAATTAGAATTTGTTGATCTACTTCCAATACTATGAACCAAAAAAAGATCCTATGGTGAGCGTTTTGCACAATCAACAGGGAAAGTCCAAGGTTAAGATAGCAGTCAATCCAAGTTTGCAATCAGAATGTGAATCAAACAGACATAACAAGAGTAGGAAATTGAACAACACAAGAGCCCAAAAATGCGCAAAAATGGCAAAAATAAGAAGGAAAAATTGCGCAAAAATAAATGGCAAGAAATTAAAGGGGAAACTAAATTAAAGGATGGGAGGATAGAAATGTAAATGGCAGAAAGTAAAGGGTATATGGCAGAAAGTAAAAGGATTGGAGAGCATAAATGTAAAGGGGAAGCGGAAATTAAAAGTGGGGAGGACTGAAAGTAAAGGGGCGGAAATTAAAAGGATGGGAGAGCAGAAATGTAAATGGCAGAATGTAAAGGGGAGAGCAGAAATTAAAAGGATGGGGAGAAGCGGAAATTAAATGGCGGAAAATTAAAAGCGGAAAGTAAAGAGATGAATATGGGGGATGAACAATTAATGGTGAAGGGGAGAAATGTAGGTGAACGATCTTTGGAAAAATGAAGACAACAATGCCTCTCTTACCACACTTCACCACAACAAGCAGTTATATCAAGCAGTTTGCAAGAATTACTCAAGAACAAGTATAAGCAATTAAAGAGGCATTTTAAACAAACACCTAGGGGGTGGGAATTAGCGGCCCAAAACAGCCCCCAAACTAGCAAGAAATCAACCAATTCAATCAAGACAGACAAGTGCTCATAGCAGCAGAAAGGCACCTCGGGCCCGGGAAACAGTCCAAGTCCAAATTACAATTGAAAAGAGGGATGGAATTACACTAAATGAGTGAAAATTCTGCACAAAATAGGTGCAGTTTTGCGCGCCCAAACAGCCCCAATTTGCTCCAAATTTGCTCAAATTCAACAAGCTCTGATGACCAATTGATAGTCGGATAGGTGTAGGATCTAGAATTGAGCAAAACCATCCGATTAGAATCAAAATTAAGCAATTAATTGCGAAATATAGGTGCTGGAACAGCAGCTATATTCACGCAAAAAGTGAAGGAAAATGAGAGAAAAGAAAGAAAAAGTGGAGAGGAAGAAATGGGAAGGACGCCACTGAAGCAAGAGTCCACTTCAGCAGATAAGTCCAATGCCAGACGCCACTAATTCAGGAGAATTAGATAAGTCTCAGTATGGTTTGAGCAACAACCACCAAGCCTCACTCAACTCACAAAGGGAGGAGAAAATTTGGCATAATGCCTTTACTTCAAAATTCAATGTGTCATTACAAGAGGAGAGGACTCCTATTTATAGGAAAAGAGGGGGAGAGGGGCGGATTTTTAGGAGAGTGAAAAAGAAAGAAAATAAAAGGTGAGTGAAAACACTCCTAAGTGGGTCTTGAACCCATGACCCCCAAGGTTTATGGCTAAGCTAAGTCTTAAGCCAATAAACCTCTCAAAATGGCACCCCACTCATGAAAACAAATAAAAATGATAAAATTCTATCATGTGTGGGAATTGAACCCAAGACTCCTAAGCCTTTCAGCAAGGCAACCTACTAGCCATAAACTCATACATGTAGCGCCCAAGTAGGAAGGAAAATAAAAGAAATTACAAAAAATAAAGAAATACAAGAGAGTCCTAATTAAGGGTGGTCCATAGACAAGGTCCTATCCAGGGTCAAGGTGTCCTTCTGTAGGGTAGTGACCTTTATTTTGTAGGGTAGTGTCCCTTTATTTGTAGGACACTAATTTCTCCAACTCTTCCTTGCTTGAAGTTGGGCATATCCTCCAATGTAGGTCTTGCAGGTCCAAGCTCCTAGCAGAGTGTTATCAGAATCACTATTTCTTTACCTCTCAATTGCAAATGAAGCTATTAGGCATTAGTGCGAGAATCTGACAAAGTACAATTTCCCATTTTTTATGTCAGTAAGGCTTTACAAGGTCCAGCTTCATTATCCGAAAGTTGAGAAAGTGGCTCTAGCCTTGCTCACTACAGCACGGCGACTCTAACAATACTTTCTAGGCCCATCAATACATCGTCAGGACGAACCAGCCTATTTGGCAAATACTCCATTGTCCCAATCTGGTAGGAATAATGGTGGCATGGGAAGTTGAACTATCAGAATTTGGGATTCTATATGAACCACGACATACAATTGATCGAGGTCGTACCCAATCAAATAATATGAATTAAGTGTAGTGAGGGTTAGATAACCTAAAGTCGTCTCTTAAGGAATTCAATAGCAACTTTAGATGACAGCTTTCAGAAAGAACTTCAGAGAGTTTTAAACTTCAGCAAGTTGAACTTCAGCAAGTTCACTCCAGCAAGTTCACTTCAGCAAGTTGAACTTCAACAAGTTCACTTAAGAAGGTTCTTGAAATGCAGAATTTCAGAAACTCTCTTAATAGTTCAGAAACGTAACAAAAAATAGGGGGTTTGATTGTTATTTCGAAACAGAGTTTCGCAAGTAAAGAAGAAGGAATAAAACGATGTAAGAAAACATATTGATTCTCTTGTTCATTCACAATTGGATCCTTCATCGGTTAAAAATACATCGAACTCAATTTCCAAAATAGATTCGAATTAACCGAACAAGCGTCAATTAATTCAACAATAATCTCACTCAAGAACTAAGCGAACTTGCAAACCAGACTATGCGTACTGGTTATGAGATTTCTAATCCTTTACCTCCTGAATTAAGCAAACAATTGGTTATTCAGAGTTAAGCAAACTAAACCAGAATTCTTAGTGAAGAACATAATTGAATCATCAACAAGCGTTCAAATCCAATTCAAGATTCAAAACCAAAATTTTAAAGGAGAAGATGAAATTGAATCTATTGCAGAAATTGAAACACGAATTTGAATAGAAATAAACCTCAGAATCCGATTGGAAATCACTCAAGAATCACTCCTAAGAAAATTAACCTTCCATGAGAGGAAGAACAACAAACGAAGAGAGAAGAAGAACGAAACCTAGAAAAACCAGAGAGAAAAGAGAGCAAGCGTCTCTAAAACTTCCCTCCGTGTAAAATAATGAGTAATGTGAAAGTTGCCCTAACAGAATCAATATTGACTCTATTTATACTATTCTCCTAACCACAAGATCAATTTAATGGCAGAGGTAAACATGGGCCTAGACTAACAGGTTTCAGGCCCAAAATACTAAAACTACTTCAGCAACTGCTTAAGAAACTTGTTGTTCCCGCTCGCTTCAGATAGCTTCTAAACGTCAACTTCAAACTTAAAACTGCACCTCGTCTCTTAGTGGAATATAGGCATATAGCATATCAAATTAAAGCCCCGGATCGTAGCTTTCCAATGCCACTGGAATCACTCAAATCGGACACCTATAGCTCCAGATATCATCAAAACAAGACAGGTAGTTCAGTAGGCTTAAAAATCCGAATTTAAACATTTCTAGTTAAAGCCCAATTAAGTCCAATTTGGTAAATTCCAATTAAAATAGTGGATTTAATCACAATTATAGTTCAAGAAAGCTAAGATTAAATATGCAATGTGTGAATAAAATGTGCTTATCAAATTCCCCACACTTGCCCTTTTGCACTCCGGGCAAAACCACCATATGAAACCAAAGATTAATTAGGAGCAAGATGCAAATACATATGGCATAATAATAAGAGATCGAAGGAATGCATAGGAGTAGGCAAAATACAACATCCAAGGAATCATGGAGTCAAGAAACATATGAATGGAATTCCCAGTTCTTTAGCAAACAAGAGGGTAGATCAAATCAAAGGGGTGAATCAGAATGATAGAATCCTCACAGGAAAAACTCTCTAACTCTCAAGTGTTTAGGCTTGTTTATATACACTCAAGGCACTCATGTAAGCAAACACTACCATAGGCTTGACAAGACTCTAATATCCACAACAATTGAAACACAAGCAAGCAAAGATCAAGAGGACTTCATAAAGGATGTAATGGGGGTCAAGGTAAAGGTAGGGAAAATGAAGGATAAGAAGCTGTAAACCAAAGAAGATAGAGGAGCAATGGGGAATAAATCCAAGAAGAAATGCAAGTAGCATACATCTCAAGATTACAATTAAACTCCTCTTTTCTACCTTGACCCATTTTGTTTTCAAGAACACTTTATTCTTTGCTTCTTTTCTTTTTATTAACACCTTTGTTTTGAGCTTTTCTTTATTCTTTCTTCTTTTTTTTTTTACTTTTCTTTCTTTCCTTTTCCATTTTTTTTTCTTTTGCAACTAGCCAAAGGTCAACAATATGTATTCACATGAGGAGATAGGATAAGAAATTCAAGTGCACCCCCACACTTATCAAGAACCTATTCCCAAAACAATTCCAAAGCTCCTTTATCCTCTAAGGCAAGGACAATCATGGTTTTTCACTTTTAAGGCTTGTAATGAGCTTTTAATAAACAGAAATGGGTTCCAAAGGCTCAAAGGGGCTAACAAATGGAAAATCATCAAGGTAGGCTAATATGGCTAGTAGCTCAAATATCAATAAAATTGCCTCAATCATCTCAATTCATGCATGTGAACAAAGTTGCAAATTAAAGAGTCAAGCCAAGTTCTAGAGCACATGCAAACAAGAGTGAAATCACACAAGAAAAAGAGAGAATGGCATAGAATGGTCCATCCATCAATAAGGCTCAAATCTCACCAAGGACAACTTTATCACAAAAGATTTAACCCAATAATTATCAAAACCAACTTATTCACCAAATTATAAGGAATCCAATCAATAAAAGTCATGGAACCAATTATCCAAGAATGATGAAAATGCAAACCACTAAAACAAATCCTAAAAATCCAATGAAAACATGCAAAATGTATTTTTCTACTATCAAAAATCTGTTTTTGCTGTTAAAATAAATTCTACTGTCAAGGAAAAACGTACTGTCTGAAATTCTGCTGTAAACAGCAGCAGAAAAACGCACAAACAGCATACAGTAACAGTAAACAGCATTTTCAGACAGCAAACAGTAAAATTCAGACAGCAGTAGCTACAGAATAGCTACGCAACAGCTAACAGCTTCAGAAACAGCAAATTTCAGCAAGTAGCAAATTTCAGCAAACAGTAATTTTCAGACATTTTTTTTACTGCAGAAAAGCAAACAATTTTTATTTTTTAGAAAAAACAGCAAACATTATTTATTTTTCCTAACAACATACTAATTCCTAAAGTCCTAAACTACAAATCTCCTCCCACACACTTAAATCACACATTGTGCTCAATGTAAAAATAATCAAATTATAGATCAACAGACAAAGTGTAATGAAAATGTGAGAAAAGAGAACTCCCTCTTCATCCAACTCCTGTCCTGGGAATTCTTGAATCATTTGGCACCACCTGTATTAGGCTCATCCAAGTGTTGTCTGAAATAGAATATAAAACGCCAATGTTCAGCAACTTGGTGAGCTCCCTTATCACTTGCAGCAGAGAGTTCTCATTTTGTTCATCCTCCACGCATGCATGCTCAAAATAGCTAGGCAGTGGCTTCTCCAAGAACGGTGGCTGCACCAGATGGGAGAACATGGTAGTAGGAGGTGATTCTGCAACCTGCACATCAACAAAGTTAGATTTATCTGTAATTGCTGTAATCAAGCCTGTGTATTCTGACTCTGTTGAATCAGCAGCTATTGTATCAACTCTAAGACATGTAGAATCACTACCAGTATTAACAAACTTGTCAATTTCAACACATGCACTACACATAAAGAATCAGTACATCAATCACAAGTGTAAACATTGCTGAAATCAGACAAGAATGGGAAATCAAGCACTCCTACAAACTCAGACAAATTTTTATCAACAACAAGTTCAACATACAAATTATGATACAATACAGAATGGTCCTCAATAGGATCTAAACTCATAGCATGTGAATCCATAACATCTGCAATCATAGAATCTGAACACACTGCATCTGAAATCATAACATTTGGACTCATGGGATTTGAACTCATAGAATCTGAATCCATAGCATCTGAATCCTATGATTGCATTTGATGCAAGGTAGTGGCCAATTGCCCAATTTGAATTTCCAGATTTTGAAATGTTTTCTTCTATTTGTTGCTGGAAATTCAAATTGTCAGTTGCCATTTGCCTTATCAACTCTTCTAGAGAAGGCTCACTCTTGGAAGGTGCAACAGCTTGTGGTAGGTACTGTTGATGTTGCTGCAAAGGTGGGGGCTAGTATGGCCAGCTTGGTTCAGCAACCTGAAAATGAAATTGATTAGGCACATAAAACTGTTGCTGAGGAGGTACATATTACCATAAATATCTACAACATAAGGTTGAGGAGAGAAAATAATTGTCAGACTCATGCAAAGTGGGGCAGGAATCTGTGGGATGCTCAGGTGATGTGCAAACCCCACACCACTCCACATGTGTCTGAGGTACTGCCAACTGATTGATCAAAGAAGCTAAATCATCCATCCTATTCTCTACTTGTCTATGATCAACAACATGTGATATATCCTCCTCATGAACTCCCATAGGAAAATCATTGAGTTGTTTCTGGAACTAAATTCTTGATTATATGAAGCCATGCACTCAATGAGTTCTCTAAAAGTCAATTTAGCCATAATATTAAAATTATAATCAATAAAATCAGAATGAAAATAAAATGAAGAAACAAAAATAGAAGCAAAAACACAAACAGAAACAGACTCACACAATCAATCAACAAACTACACACTAACCAACAAAGACTCACTATCACTTAACCAAAATATGCATAAATGTAATCCTAGGTTACCTAACTTTCTTATGACATGCATGATTAGTTTCTAGATCAAATGGATATAGGGAACCTAAATTTGCTCTTGTCATACATCAAATGCACACAAAAATGCACAAAATGAGGTATACAACAACATGGCAGCATATAAAGGCAACCTATATCAAATGAGCAGAAACCAATGAACTGGGAACATGGAAAACACTATATTAACATAGGAAACAACCACAAAAAATTTCAGATCAAAATTCAAAGCCTAAGTACCAAAACTACCTAAGGTAAGAAAAGAAAAATACACCAATAAAAACTTAAAAATTCCTTTAAAGTAGAAAACTAACTTTTTTGGCTATTTTATGGTCCACCTCCAAAGAAACAGGGAGCATCACTCTAAGTAGCTTTTTCTACCCCAAAATAATATAAAATATGTGAAATTTTGACACTCCTAGCTCAAGTTATGCCCGATTGAAGCCAACAGGTCAAAACAAGTCAGTGCAAAGTGTAATCTCACAATCTGGAGTTATCTAACAGCAGCTGGGGTATCTAATATTCATTATTAATTCAAAGAAATATGGACACAAAAATTGGTACAAAAATTCAACCTCTAACTATGTTAACTAAATAAGTCAGATTCTATATTAGAAAGTCAACAGAAAAGTCAATAGAATTGTTCAGCAAGTACCCTCAACATTACCAAATCAATTCTAAATTAATTACAATGATGTTAGAACACGAATATATGACTAAACACACTACTTAAAAAGACTCAAACACAGATTATAGATCAAGGCTTTCAAACTCAGTTTCAGCAGCAAAATTGGTAAACAGAATTCTTACCAAAGAACTGAATTATGGAACCTCTCTCAAATCTGCACAAACTGAATGCTAGTTGAACAAAAACACTATGAAAATTGACTCTAAACTCATAAACACAAAACAGAAACGATTACACAAAACATAATAGAAAAACTCAAAAAGAGAAGTTCAGAAAGTTGCAAACAGAATTGAAAACTGTAATCGGAAATTGAATAGAATTCCCCGGCAATGGCGCCAAATTTGATCGAGGTCATACCCAATCAAATAATATGAATTAAGTGTAGTGAGGGTTAGATAACCCAAAGTCCTCTCTCAAGGAATTCAATAGCAACTTCAGATGACAGCTTTCAAAAAGAACTTCAGAGAGTTTAAACTTCAGCAAGTTGAACTTCAGCAAGTTCACTCCAGCAAGTTCACTTAGGAAGGTTCTTGAAATGTAGAATTTCAGAAACTCTCTTAATAGTGCAGAAACTTAACAGAAAATAGGGGTTTTGATTGTTGTTTAGAAACAGAGTTTCGCAAGTAAAGAAGAAGGAATAAAATGATGTAAGAAAACAGATTGATTCTCTTGTTCATTCACAATTAGATCCTTCATCGGTTAAAAATACATCAAACTCAATTTCCAGAATAGATTCGAATTAACCGAACAAGCGTCAATTAATTCAACAATAATCTCACTCAAGAACTAAGCGAACTTGTGAGACCAGACTAAGCGTATTGGTTATGAGATTTCTAATCCTTTACCTCCTGAATTAAGCAAATAGTTGGTTGTTCAGAATTAAGCAAACTAAACCAGAATTCTTAGTGAAGAACATAATTCACTAGTACAAAAAACACATTTTACATCAGTTAAAATTGACTTTCTACATCGGTTCTTCAAGCGATGTGTATAGGGCCGTTGTAGAATGTCAAAATATTCTACATCGGTTTTTTAATCGATGTAGAACATCACACTTTTGACATCAGTTAAGCAAGAAACCGATGTAAAAGTGACTGTTTGACTAGCAATTAGAGACGGAAAGGGTCGTAGCTAAGGTTTATAACAGCCAACTATTTCCCGATCAGCTACTATGACCAGAACGATATTTTTTCAAAACTAAACAACAAGAAACCCAAACTCCTTGCACATCATGACATAAACATGAGAAATGAAAGTGCAATAAAAGCAACGAATTATCAAACACAATCCATCTTACTTTACTTTTTTCCGAAGTCAAAATTGAGGTACAGAGAGACAAGTTCTAGGTTTACCTCAGTTACAATTCCTTTCATTCCATAGACTAGGACATGTGCTTTGCTTAATCTAAAACAACAAAATCACAAAAAAAAAAAAAAAAAGCAAAACAAAGAACATAAATTAGCAAAACAGAACAATGAATAAGATAGGTAATAGATGGTAAAAGAAAGCCAAGAAAAAAACTATATAATATTATGCTTGGTGATTCAGTCTCCAAAGATCACGTGTTATTTGTAGGCCGTTTTATCAATATACCTTAATCATCAAAGAGGTGGGGAAGATTGTCATAGAGAAAGCATATAATTAAAACACAATAGAGTTATAAACTTATCATGATATAACAATATGCTTCAGACCACTAAAATGCAATTGAACTCTTTGTTGAAGTTATATGCTTCCAAATAACATAAAAAAATAACAAGTCTATGTTCATTTATATTCAATACCATATAAGAATAGCTAATAATAATTTAGCAACGTGAAAGTGAAGGCATGTGGATCAATTGATATCTACCATTAAGCTTTTCAAAACAATTTTTAAAACCATTTACTGAAACTTTAATCAAGAATATATAATTATATGAACTCAAGTAAGGTGGACCTATAGGACAAAACTAAAAATTTAATACTTATAATTAAAAAATCAAAAAAAGTTAAAAGCTACAGCTTATGATGCTAGCTTAGCATCTTAAACTAGAGCAAGCAATTGAAGACTTAAATCAAGGATTATAATGCTTGTATAAGCTCAAATACTAAGAAGAATTTAAATAATTCATTCCAGATGCAAAGCTAGAGTAATGACATAAACTAAATTAAAAAGGAAAATACCTAATAATTAACCCAATTGAGAAATTCAAGTATTGTGGGCATGGCAAGTGAATATTTTAATTAACAATCTTTTACATCTAAATTTATAAAAATAATTACTATTTAATTTATATATTTTGTAAAGAAAAAATAGCTTTGAGCAATGAAAAGAACTTGATAGCAAACCAGAATGTTTTAGCATAATAGAACTTGAGCAATGAATAAAATATGACAGAAAATTGTATTTAATTTTTTAACAGCAAGTAAACACCACATTGTAAGTTAAAAATAAAGTGAAACATATATAAAATAAAGAGTCTACCACGTTACTTTTATTAGTTCTCCTTTGACAAATTTGTTTCATTGAACATATTATAATTTATAATCAACATGAAAAGTATAGGGATCAAACCGTAAATCCCAGGATAAATTGGAATATTGAACCAACAATTAGCTCCTTGGAGTTCCCTCATTATGTGCCTAAATTTCTGAAATTGAAATAAGCAGGATGCCAGGATTTAATATGGAAACTGACAATATACCCAAACTAACAGGCAATAACTAACACAGGATAAGTCTGTTAAGAGTTAACAGATACATAATAGCAGACAGGATAAAGAAAAATAATGTTGTCAATTCAAATATATAAGTTCAAACACTAACCAAGTAACATGGAAGTTTTCAACTCTTAGCAATAGTTTCTGAAGTAATTGTAGTTCAAAATGCAGATAGTTTACGAATTTAGATTACTTGATGTAATTTTATACACCTAAAAAGAGCCTGAGAGTGATATGTCTGATGAATTAAGATTTTGTCTGTTAATAAAGTAATGAACTTACATGTTCTATAAGATTCCGGTATTCTTGAGCATTTATAATAACTAATGTTGGTGCTAAATACACAAATGAGCTCCCTTGAACTAAAGGCAGTCAGGTACCAAAGTAGGAGTGCAGTATAGTTGTGATGCCAGAAAGAAACAGCATTGTAGAAATCACGGTAGCAGTATCCTTCTGTGATCAGTGATTAATGTAAATGTGAATAATAATAATATAAAAAACTACAAATTTTCTTAGAGGGTAAACAGTTAATAACAGCATACGTACATCTGTTCCACCCATGACCGGTACCATGACTAATGGGATCAATACAAGTGAGCCAGCCAATGATAGATAGTGTTGCAGGCCGTAATAGATAAGAGATACTGCAATTAAAGATGCTAAGGTGTAAGTAAAAATGAGATATTAATTTTGGGCAAGTTACAGACTTACAGCAACATGATTGTGCTAATTAATCTTGCTAATAATAAGATAGGAATTAGTTAAGAGTTAAGACCATGATTTGGAAATAATCACTGGGAAAAACATGTTCTTTCATAAAGGCCATCTTAAAACAACATGATAAATGACCAGAGAAAGAATTCATAACTAACAATTTTCAGTACTCTTGTAATACTGAAGAGCATTCTGAAATATAAACTGATATGAACCAAATTACCAAACAAAAATTCATAACCGACAGAAAATAATGAACACAAACTAACCAAAACCCGGATTTTCTTTAAGCCCGCACTTCAATCCTGATTGTCCCTGCCACCCTCCATTTGCAGGCTCCTCCCCTTCAGGATACACATTGACCTTGACTTCTCCTTGTGCCACATTCTCTCCTGCTCATTCTTTTCCTCTGGCACTGGAGCAACTGCAAAGATTCCATGGCCATTACCATTCTCATTCCCTCTAAAACCAACTTTCTTCTCACCATCAGGATTCAAAGCCAAAACAGGCTCATTCTCTGTTCTCCCCTTCCCCACTGTTGTCCATCCAAAATAGTGCAATTCCCAGTCCTTGTGGCTCCTCCATGCGAAGCTGGTTCGATCTCAATGCCCCTGTTGGGTCCTGTCCTCCCCAAGACCAGATCTATCTCTATCTTTGGAGAGGACCCTCCTCCTTTCTGCTCAAAAGATTCAAAATTTTCACTGACACTACACTAGTACCTGCTTCACCGGAGTAATCAGACACGAAACCAGTTCTCTTGGCACAAAAGGAACGCAACTGTTTGTTGTGAAATTAAAATTCCAATGCAGAATTGATAAGCATAATAACTACATACAATATTGTTTATAAAATTGAAAGCAATAATGTGAGCAATTTTAAACAAAACCAAGTAGCATGTTGATATTTTCAATGTTGAGCAGAGTTAATATACAGATAACATAATATATTTACAGAATAAACATTAAATTTGAGTGACTGGCCCATATTTCCTTGGTCTACCTCATTTCTTCTTAAATACTGATCCATCCAATCCCACACTCACTGGTGGTGAGACACCAATAGCTGTAGAAATTCTAAAGGAGAAGATGAAATTGAATCTACTGCAGAAATTGAAACACGAATTTGAATAGAAATAAACCTCAGAATCCGATTGGAAATCACTCAAGAATCACTCCTAAGAAAATTAACCTTCCATGAGAGAAACAACAACGAAATGCAGAAGAAGAAGAAGAAGAAGAAGAAAGAAGAAGAAAGAAGAACGAAACCTAGAAAAACCAGAGAGAAGAGAGAGCAAGCGTCTCTAAAACTTCCCTCCTTGTAAAATAATGAGTAAAGTGAAAGTTGCCCTAACAGAATCAATACTGACTCTATTTCTACTATTCTCCTAAACCACAAGATCAATCTAATGGAGAGGTAAACATGGGTCTAGACTAACAGGTTTCAGCCCAAAATACTAAAACTACTTCAGCAACTACTTAAGAAACTTGTTGTTCCCGCTCAGTTTTAGACAGCTTCTAAACGTCAACTTCAAACTAAAAATTGCACCTCGTCTCTCAGTGGAATATAGGCATATAGAATATCAATTAAGCCCCAGATCTTAGCTTTCCAATGCCACTAAAATCACTCAAATCGGACACTATAGCTCTAGATATCATCAAAACAAGACAGGTAGGTCAGTAGGCTTAAAATCCGAATTTAAACAACATTTCTAGTTAAAGCCCAATTAAGTCCAATTTGGTAAATTCCAATTAAAACAGTGGATTTAACCACAATTTGAGTCCAAGAAAGCTAAGATTAAATATGCAAAGTGTGAATAAAAATGTGCTCATCAACAATCAAAGCATAAGCTCTTGCCGATTTCATCGTTGAACTAACACCAACAACGACGAAACCTAGAGATTTCTAGGAGCTTTCATGTTGATGGTTCATCGAACACGAGGGTAGTGGCGCTAGAATTTTGTTGGAAGGACCTCAAAGGGTAGTGTTGAAACACTCACTCACATTTTCCTTCCCGACTATCAAATCCAAGTTGAATACGAGGTCGTGGTGGCAGGACTATGAATGGCAGTTGAAGTTGGAATCAGCCAGGTTCAGATTAATAGCAATTCTGAACTGGTTGTGTCACAAATCATGGGTGAATATCAAGTTAAGGAATCACTACTCTAGAAATATTTAGAAAAGGTTAGAGAATTGCTTCAAAGCTTTTCCGCATCTGATATAGTCGACATTCCTCGAGAAAGAAACTCAAGGGCAGACATCCTTTCCAAATTGGCAAGTAGCAGATCCTCCGGGAACAATAAATCTGTGATTCAAGAGGTAGTTCCGTTCCCAACAGTAGTCATGATAGTTGAGAAAATGATTGTTGGATTTCATACATACAGCAGTATTTGTCATTCGGGATCTTACCTTCTGATATCACTTTGGCCTAGCGTGTCCGACGTCAGGCTGCTCGTTTTGCATAATAAACGGAGTGTTATACCGAAGAGGCCTGGTCCAACCGTTGTTGAAATGTGTTGATAATGATGTAGCGACTTACATTATAGCCATGGTTCATGAAGGCATTTGTGGACATCATCATGGAGGAGATCTTTAGCTAGAAAGTTCTCCGAGCAGGATATTATTGCCGACTTTGGAAAGTGATTGCATAAAGTACATTAAGAAGTGTGAATCGTGTCAAAGAATGCTGATATTTTTCATGCTCCTCCCTAGGAGCTCTCTTCAATATCATCTCCTTGGCCTTTTTCTTGGTGGGGTATAGATTTCTTTGCTCGTTCCTAACAGCTCTCGGACAGCTGAATACCTCGTCATTGCTGTTGATTACTTCACCAAGTGGATCGAAGCAAAACCTCTTGCGAAGATCACGACTAAAAAGCTCAGTAAGTTTGTTTTAGGTTTATTATTTGTCGTTTCGGAATCCCAAACACCGTGGTCGCAGATAACGGAACACAATTTACTGACAAAGGATTTCGAGCTCAACTTGCAGATTTCCACATTAAACACAGATTTTCCTTGGTTGAACATCCCCAAACCAATGGTGAGGCTGAATCTGCGAACAAGGTTATTTTGAGAGGTTTGAAATGACTTTGGATACCGCCAAAGGTTTATGGTCTGAATAATTGTACAATGTCCTTTGGGCTTATCACACGACCCCCATTAAACCACGGGTGAGTGATAAGTGAAAATCATATGATAAATTAGAGCACTTTTAGTTCACTTATCAAGGATAAAATAGTATTTTGCCCTAAATTAATCCTTTTTTATTTATATTAGATAAATTGTATTTATTAATCTTGAATTTGAATTTGATGCTATTTTGATATAAATTGTGCTGATTTTTGCAGAATATTGCAAAGATTTGATATGAAGGAAGGATAGTATTAAATAAGGGAGATATCTGCAAGACTTGAAGTTTAATTGAAGGCAATTAATGAAGATTGGAAGATTATTTGTGAGCAATAATGAAGATTTGAAGATTTTTGAGAGCAATTAATGAATATATCACTGCCAATTAAACAAGGATTCTGCAGACAATCTTCCCAATTAAATCCAAGATTCTCAATAATGCAAGATCTCATCAAGAAAAGGGAAACAAGGAAAGACAATCAAACAAAACCAGTCTCGGGGAGATCATTAAAAAGAAAGATTTGAAGCTGTGCAAAACGCGTTGCGCGCTTCAACCTGCGCTGTAGCCAGGGTGAAGCGCAGTTCTCTGGTTTCTCTGCGCTGCAACCTGCGCTGTAGCGCAGGGTGAAGCGCATAACATGTGGTTCTTGCCCTGTTGTCGTTTTTTAGATAGATTTCTCCCCAATTTTCTTTGTCTTTCCTTAGCCTATAAATAGGAACCTCTTGCACCAGATCAGGTGTGCACGATTATTGTAATTCAGTCATATTTCAGTGATAATGCACCAGAGCTAATTTTAGATAGGAGAGGAGGAGCGCTTCACAAGGATTGAAGATGGTGACAACATCTTCAGTGGTTTGTATGTCTACCTTGTGTAGTTAACTCTCCATTAGGATTGGATGTAATTGATTCTATCCCTAAGTGTATGTAAACTCTATATTATTATTTCCTGAACTCTCTGTCTATAATATTGGTAATCTATTCTATGCTTAATTCCTAACTTTCGCGCTTGCGCCGGAGTTATAGGCTAGTTTCGACTAGGATTGAGGATGGGGGAGCGGATCTGAAGAAACCCTTCTCTGAGTGAATAAGAAGGACTCGGTAGCCAGTGAACCGAAACATGGGCGTTGCTAGTGATTGATGGGTAGTGTGAGTACTCTAATGAAGGGCGTCTACAGGATAGGCATGGTTATTAAATTACCAATAGCAAAGGTTAGTTGATTGTCAATCCAGGATTCGACGCAAGGATGTATTTAATGAGTGATGGGTAGTGACAGTACTCTAATGAAGGTGCGTCTATAGCTTTAGGCCTCGTTTATCAACTAGTTCTTTTACAAACGGAATAAAAGAAAGCAAAATAAGCCGAGGGTAAGTCTGTCGCCTGGGAGAGCCCGTATGGATTACCTTTGAGTGTGTGAGGCCGCTGGTAACTCGGGGTCTTAGCAATATAGTTTGTCTACAGTATTATAGAGTAAACCTAAAATAATAGATAGTTTTTACATGCACGAAAGGTGTGATGATATGAAGTCCAATCCTAATCCAAGTAAAGTGTCTCTAACTCTTCCTTTCTAAATTCAATTTATTATTTATTTACGTTTTTCGCACAACAATATTCTCAAAACCCGTTGTTTCCCTTGATAATTAGATCACGAGTTTACGTGAATTGACCGTTTCCTGTGGATACGATACTTTTCTTACTATTATACTACTGGATTTTGGTTCGCTTGCTAGAAACCCATCAAGTATTTTGGCGCTGTTGCCAGGGAACGGTTTCCAATTCTTGTAGACCTTGGCGGTCTAGTTATCAAGAATATCTATCTTAGGATTTCTTTTATTCTTATCTATCTTAGGATTTCCTTTAATTATTCTTTTTGTTATTTTAGGAAATTTTATTATTTTAGGAAATTTATTGTTTTTCATTATTATTAAAATTTTCTTCCACACTTACCTTTTTCAAGGTTTCTTGTTTATGTTTTTGATAGGCCAGGTGTCCCCCAATCAATTACAATTCGACCGAAAATCGAGAGGACATCTCGGAGGAACAGAGGCGGAAACAAGAGAAGGAGACAAGGGAAAAGTCGAGAAGAAAACAAAAATATTTGATTTTTAATTATTTTTCTTAAAAAAAATTATTATGTTTTTTATTTTGTTTTTCTCTTTGTTTGAGCATCTTGATTATTTCTCTTGAGAAAACAGGTAACAGAAAAAGGGGGCAAGGATAAGCTTAAGGAGACAATCTCAACACTCTCTATTCAACTACCCCAAGTGAAGTAAATGTTGAATGGCTTCTGAATGGCAAAATCCACCAAGAAGAATGCTTGGAGATTATCAAAATCCATCAAGAAGAACCCTTGGAGATTATGTTAGACAGCAAGAACCAGAGTATTTCTCCCATACACCGATTCAAGGTAACTTCTCTAATTACAACAATTATTCTAACAATTTTTCACAGGATTGGGGAAGTTACCAGAATCAGAATTTCGGATGGCACCAAGATGATGTTTCACTCCGCATGCAACCTTCTTTTCAACACAGCAGCAACGTTACTCAAAATATGATGAGTTTTTGGAAGAACTCAATCGATACAATATACAATTTCAGAAGGAGAGAGAAGAAGCAAGAAGAAAAAAATAATGCTTTGATAGCGCAACTAGCAGAACAAAGGGATTTAAGACTTCAGAAGGAAAAGAGAAGAAGCAAAAAGAAACACTGACACCTTGCTGGAGCAATTAACAGAAACACAAGCCAACCAACAGTCAGAACAAATCTCAGCAAGGCATTCAGATAGTGACGATTTTATTGAAGAAAAGTGGGATGAATTTATACAATTTCAGCTGTATTGTGAAAGAGAAGGACTACCCGCTGACCTCGTACTAGATGAGATAGACAGTATGATCAACTGTTGGAACACGCAATTTTCAGCAAACGCACTATCCAACCCTGAAGAACAGTGTGACGACATTGTTCAGCTGATAAGGGAGGAAATCAATGACAATCTGGCTGATGAAGAAGATGAAATCGAAGAAGAAATACAAGAAGGGAATCAGACGAAGTTGATGAAGAAGACAAGAAGAAGAAGAAGAGAAGAAGAAGAAGAAGAAGAAGAAGAAGAAGAAGAAGAAGAAGAAGAAGAAGAGAAGAAGAAGAGAAGAAGAAAAGAAGAAGAAGAAAGAAGAAGAAGAAGAAAGAAGAAAAAGGAGAGGAGGAAACATAAAAGATGGTGCTAGAAGAAGAGAATGACTGTGAAAGGGAGGTAGAGAATACAACATATGAGGGTGTACATGATGAAAAAGATCAAGAAAATGAGAAAAAGAGTGAACATGGAGATGGAGAATCAAAGCCCGAGGAAGGAAGGGAAGTAGTAGTACCAAGACCAAAGACCTTGCCTTATCCAACCAGTCCTCCAGAGGAAGATCAAGAAAGGAATGGTACAAGTGATAAACCTTTCAGACCTCACAAAAGAAAGGCCTGCAATCACACTGACCAGGACAAGGCAAGGAGAAGAAAAGTCAAGCTAGAATCAAATTCAGAGCCTAGAGCCAGATTGAAGATCAAGTGGTCAGGTGTGTTCCATATCAAAGACCCCCCTGAAGCAAAGAAATTGAGAGCAATCAATTGTAAATCATCAAAGCTTCACAATACAGGTTGTTCCAAGGCAAGATTATGGGGAGGTATATGGTCCGAAAAAAGGAAGGGTGCAGCACAAGCTCACCAAAATATTTCAGTTTCAACCACCTTGAGAGAACAGGCGTCGAGCTATCAGACGTTAAACAAGCGCTTTCTGGGAGGCAACCCAGAGATTTTTAAAGTCTTTAATTAATTTTAGTTTTGTTTATTTTCTAGTTGTTAATTAGGATTCTTCATTTTTTAGAATTTAATAAATTTTCAAAATTGATTGGAATAAGTTTGTGGAAAATAAAATTTTTAAATAATAGGAAGCAGCAGAAAAACGTGACTGAAAATTGCAAAATTACATTCTGTCTTCTGCGCTTCACATGCGTTGTAGCGCAGGTAAAGCAGAAATGCAATTTTAGTCACTGTCTTTTGTGCTTCATTTGCGCTGAAGCGCAGGTGAAACACAGCAGTACGAAATTTAAAAAAAAAATCTCTTGTTTTTTCATGTACTGTTTCTCTACTTCCTAAGCTTTTCTTTTCACTTTTTCCACTCACAAATCTCCATCAATTTTGAAACTTTCAAGTTTTATTTTTTCCAATTGAAATCTCATTACTCTATGATTTGAATTTTAGGATAGCAACTTTAGGATTATGAATGTGTATAATATTGATAATTGCTATCTTGAATATGATTATGACTATGTGGAACATGAAGAACAATTTGCTTGATTGGAATGCCCTTTGTTTTGTGAGTCGTTGAATTTGAAAGTGTTATGCTCTGTTTCTTTCAAAAATATTGAACTTTCACTTTCTATGGATTGATTGAATGCTTGCAAAATAAATGAGTATGATTTGTTTTTAGGAAGTCATTACTAAGTGCACTGAACTTTTGTTGTGAAAATATTAATTCTTTGAATTCTGCATGCAAATTGGTTAATGATAGGTTTCCATGTTCTTCATGAATTGCATAGATTGTTGCAAAGTATAAAGACCAGTTGACCTCAAACCAATCAGGAGTACTAGACCCATACCCAAGCATGCTGCTTGAAGAGTTCCGGATATTCTTGCAGTGGCCTGGGGACATGCCTATTCATCCAGGGGGGGGGAGCAGCAGCACGACAAGGACTTACGGGATACAGAGGATGAAGATTGATACTGGTGTTTCTTTCTTTTAGTTTTTCTTTTAATTTCTATTATTTTATAGAATTTTATTAGAATTTTTGTTTTGTATTTCATTTTTTTTTAATTTTTAGAATTTTTAAAATTTTTAGAACCTTAGGAAATTAGGATTTAAGGCAACTTTTTCAAAAATCTCTGTAATTAAGTAGTTTAACTAACCAGATTTGGAAAGATGATAGGGTTTTGTGATTAATTCCATAATCAGTTATGTTTAGGATACTTCTCAGGAGAACCTATCAGGATAGTTAATTAAAACCAGTAAGTGCTTTATCAAGGAATTTTAGCCAATAACCAGTGAGCTGTGAGCCCAAACACTAAAATTGAGAGTTTTTCACCGCTTCTTGTCAACTGTTATTGCTTGAGTTTCTGAATTTTGTCTTGCTAGTGGAAGATATGGAAGTGACAAAGGCATATTTTGTGATTAAATATTTTGCTCAGTGCCAAATAGCCAACCTTGATTATATTTTTCCAATTTTCTTGAGAGCCCAGTTGAGCCTTTAATGTTTCTTTTGATGCACCCCAGCCATACTTAATGATTATATCCTGTCCCTTCACACTTGGGATAGAGAGCAAGGTGCAACACAACAAGATGGGACAAAAGGTTGGTGGATTGAAGGATCAAAGAATTTTCAAAGAGCAGCGCACAAGAAATCAAAAAGAAGAGTACTCCCTCATGAATAAATTCTCTATGTTATTGTTTAAAAAAAATCTGCACAAAGATGTGGATACTGAATAAGATGGGGGGAGTACTTCTTCAAACAAAGAGGCCAGCTGAAAAAGGGTGAAAGTTCAAGAATAACTTAGTGAATTGAGAGAAGTTCCAAAGCACAACCACAAGATGCTCTCTATTCAAAGTGTTCTTTGCATATCTAGAAAAACCATGATTTCTTGATAGCTCAGCCTCATTACAACCAAAGAAAAGACCTTTTGATCCATAATTAACTGCTTGCAGGTTCAGATGTTGGAAACAACTATCAATTCTAGTTGTTCAACAGTGGTGAAAAAGATTGAGGGAAACACTTACCCGTGAGAATGAGAGATTTCCTTGGTTTATCACTTACTGCTTTAATTGTTATTTGTGAGAAGTTTGACTGATGTTTGTGTTCTATTCTGATTGAGGATTGGTAACATCTCTTAATCCTGATTTTTTTCTTATGTTTGGAAAGTGACTGCTGCTTAACAAGGAGATGATGAAGAGTTCCTTGAATTTGTTTTGAATTGTTTGAATTACACAGGGGATAGAATTGATTTTTGATTGCAAAGAGGTCTCTTGCTTGAGGACAAGCAAGAAGTTAAGTTGGGGGGTATTTGACAAGTGAAAATCATATGATAAATTAGAGCACTTTTTAGTTCACTTATCAAGGATAAAATAGTATTTTTGCCCTAAATTAATCCCTTTTTATTTAATATTAGATAAATTGTATTTATTAATCTTGAATTTGAATTTGATGCTATTTTGATATAAATTGTGCTGATTTTTGCAGAATATTGCAAAGATTTGATATGAAGGAAGGATAGTATTAAATAAGGGAGATATCTGCAAGACTTGAAGTTTAATTGAAGGCAATTAATGAAGATTGGAAGATTATTTGTGAGCAATAATGAAGATTTGAAGATTATTTGAGAGCAATTAATGAATATATCACTGCCAATTAAACAAGGATTCTGCAGACAATCTTCCCAATTAAATCCAAGATTCTCAATAAATGCAAGATCTCATCAAGAAAAGGGAAACAAGGAAAGACAATCAAACAAAACCAGTCTCGGGGAGAGATCAAGTTAAAAAGAGAAAGATTGAAGCTGTGCAAAACGCGTTGCGCGCTTCAACCTGCGCTGTAGCGCAGGGTGAAGCGCAGTTCTCTGGTTTCTGCGCTGCAACCTGCGCTGTAGCGCAGGGTGAAGCGCATAACATGTGGTTCTTGCCCTGTTGTCGTTTTTAGATAGATTCTCCCCAATTTTCTTTGTCTTCCTTAGCCTATAAATAGGAACCTCTTGCACCAGATCAGGTGTGCACGATTATTGTAATTCAGTCATATTTCAGTGATAATGCACCAGAGCTAATTTTAGAGTAGGAGAGGAGGAGCGCTTCACAAGGATTGAAGATGGTGACAACATCTTCAGTGGTTTGTATGTCTACCTTGTGTAGTTAACTCTCCATTAGGATTGGATGTAATTGATTCTATCCCTAAGTGTATGTAAACTCTATATTATTATTTCCTGAACTCTCTGTCTATAATATTGGTAATCTTATTCTATGCTTAATTCCTAACTTGCGCGCTTGCGCCGGAGTTATAGGCTAGTTTCGACTAGGATAGGATGAGGATGGGGGAGCGGATTCTGAAGAAACCCATTCTCTGAGTGAATAAGAGGACTCGGTAGCCAGTGAACCGAAACATGGGCGTTGCTAGTGATTGATGGGTAGTGTGAGTACTCTAATGAAGGGCGTCTACAGGATAGGCATGGTTATTAAATTACCAATAGCAAAGGTTAGTTGATTGTCAATCCAGGATTCGACGCAAGGATGTATCTAATGAGTGATGGGTAGTGACAGTACTCTAATGAAGGTGCGTCTATAGCTTTAGGCCTCGTTTATCAACTAGTTCTTTTACAAACGGAATAAAAGAAAGCAAAATAAGCCGAGGGTAAGTCTGTCGCCTGGGAGAGCCCGTATGGATTACCTTTGAGTGTGTGAGGCCGCTGGTAACTCGGGGTCTTAGCAATATAGTTTGTCTACAGTATTATAGAGTAAACCTAAAATAATAGATAGTTTTTACATGCACGAAAGGTGTGATGATATGAAGTCCAATCCTAATCCAAGTAAAGTGTCTCTAACTCTTCCTTTCTAAATTCAATTGATTATTTATTTACGTTTTTCGCACAACAATATTCTCAAAACCCGTTGTTTCCCTTGATAATTAGATCATTGGTTTACGTGAATTGACTGTTCCCTGTGGATACGATACTTTTCTTACTATTATACTACTGGATTTTTGGTTCGCTTGCCAGAAACCCATCAGTGAGACCCCATTTCGCCTTGCATATGGAGTAGAGGCCATTATTCCAGTAGAAATCGAGGAACCTAGCTTTCGAACACAAGCCTACGATGTTGTAGTCAACAATTCGAAGATGGAGAAGAACTTGAATTAGTTAAAGAAATCCGAGATAGAGCAGCAATACGGGAAGCTGTAATAAAACGCCAATCAGCCTGTCAATACAACTTAAAATTCATCCCCAGATCTTTCGAAGTCGGCGATCTCGTTCTACGAAGAGCGGACGTCGGAATAAGAATGCTTCGCGGGGTCTCATCTAAAGACCGAGTTTGAGGAGATCCCACATCAGCAAATGTCGAGATCTCCAATGTGCATTGAACAAAATAGCAGATCGGGAAATAAGCAACCTGAATATTGTTTCAAAAGGAATCAAGTTGAAAACACTTTGAAATTAAAGTATACTGATCATGTTAAAGAAACCAAGAAATTACATATCCAAACGGCATCCCGGGTCTTTCATTTTTTCTTGTTTTCTGCAGCAGCATTCTCATTCATTGGGGTGTTTTCAGTCACTTCCTGAGCATCATCTTCTGCTTTTTTGGGGTAGACTCGAGCTAGCCGATTCCTCATCTCTAGGAGAACATTCAACATTTCCATTAGCCTCAGCCTGGAACCATTTGCCAACTTCAATGATGCACAAGGTTGACATACCCCGAGACTTGAGTTCAACCCCGGGATTAAGATACTTAATTTGCTTAATGGCTGCATGAAAATATACTTCCGAGGATTCCTTCCACAACTTACCTAGCTTTTCAATTTCACCTTCTAGTTCTTTTTCTCTCTGCTTATGCCTCTCAATTTCAGCAACAAGATCTTCAGAAACCCTTTTTATCTCAGCTACAACCTGTAGATTTTCAGCTTTTTCCGTAACGAGTTGTTGCTGTTGAAGGATGTTGCTAGCATTTAGTTTGTCTCGTTCCTCGGTCAGGGCAGTGACTTGTGCTATTGCCTCATTCATCTTTACCTCATCATTTTGTAATTTAGTGGCCACCTCATGAAAGTTGTTTTTTAATCTTAGGGAGCACGACGAGGTAGGCAACAGCGCCAAAAAGAACTAGGCCATCATAGCCCCTCAAAGGAACCAGTCAGATAAGGAATTCAGATAGTTATTCATCTCTGCTTTCGTTCTATTTTTGAAGAATGCTTTTCCTTAAAGAAGAAGCTGCTCTTTAACCTCGGCTTCCGCCTTACCTTTTAGGTTTGAAGTAGACGATGTCCCTTGAGCCCCAGAATGAGGAACCTGGTGTGAAGAAGGATCAACATGAATTTTCGCTCTTTTTGACTTTGGAATTTCGAACTTTAAATCAGAAGCTTTTCCAGAGGCTTCCTCGGAGGGAACTTGATTTTTGGCGGCAACAGCAGCTTTCTTGGCTAATCTCTTAGCCATTTCCTACTGGCTTTGGGAAGCCATTCCTTCTACAAAAAAGAAGAAAACAGAAAACACTCACAGTCTTTCGAAAATCAATATGAAAAGTAGTTTACGTATTCGTTCCCAGGTGATAGCTCCTTCTAAGGAAAGCAAACTATGGCAGGTCACCACCCCGTTCTGTTTGGTAAATTTTTGAAGAGCCTCAACTACCCCCTTCTCGGCAGCAAATAATTTATCATAATCAATTACGTAATCTTTGGGCTTCCTGGAAAAATGATCCAAGTTCTAGTACGAGTTAAATCTTCTCATGAAACCTTTCCTGAGTATATTTTCCCGACCTTCCCCAAAAAGGCAGAGAAGAACAAATCGCTCTTTAAAATGTTTGTAGGAGGATTGATAAATTTTAAACACCGACCCGCCCGGGGCTGATCGGAGAGCCAACCACGAATACTTGTCGTCGTCCTGTAGAAACAAACAGGGAAACACTAGAAAGGGGTTAAATAGTGTTTCAATAAACTTTAATGTTTTTGGAAACCTTTTCGTAAACAGGGACTTTTCGTAAAAGCTTTCAAATGAAGAACTAAGATCTGAAGATTAGCATTCCGTCTGAAGCACCTTCAAACCGATAAACTTATTTTTCTGAAAACTGAGTTTACGTTAAAAGCTTTTATATCTACCAATCCAAATCCCCTCTTGTTAGCTTTAAATTGAATTTAAAGTGGTTAGAGAAGAGAGAACTTAGCCAAAGGATTTAGCCTAGTTCACTCACAACCATAGTGAGCTACGTCCAGTCCCAGAGCAAAACACAACACCTGGATTTTCACTAATCTTCAGAAGATTACAAGTATTCTTTTCTGTCAAGCCTTTTCAGGCTCTACAACAACAAGTATTGTTTCCCAACAAGCCTCTTCAGGCTCAACAACCAAGTATTGTTTAACAAACAAGCCTCTCCAGGATAAACACCCAAGTGTTTTAAAAAATGAAAGATTTTGTTCAAGCTAAAGAACTACAAATAGTTCAGAGCTTAAACTAAAAGATGTACAAATAAATGAGTAAGACTCCTGGGGAAAGTACTTCTCGAAGAACGCCCTCTTGAAGTTATCCCAGCTCGACGCGATGCCCTCATCGATCATCCTCTGATAATTGCTCTGCCATCAGAACCCGACATCCCTTGATAACATGAACGCAGCCAACGTAACCTTTTACACCAACGACAGTCCATCGTTCTAAAAATCTTCTCGATCTCGAAGATCCAGTTAGCAGCACCATCGGGATCATAACCCCCATGAAAAGTAGGTGGATGGTTCCTCTGGAACCGAGCAAGCCAATCCACCTCATGATGTTGGTTCAGGTTGCCAACAGCCTGTGCCATAGCCATTAAGGCTTCAGCAATCACACAATCATTCCTACCTCTTCTATCCATCACTTTTCTTGGTTCACAGAAAAGTAGGGGAGTCAAACAAACAATCCAATCAAGACAACACAATTCAATCAATCAATCATCACAATTATATAATTTAATAATCATATCATCATTCACACATAAAATTTTATTTAAAATTTTCTTTCTTAAAACATTTCGCAAAGATTTTCTTCTAGCAATGTTATTGACAAAATACTCTCCTCAAGATGTTACTTCTTCTCTTATCATGTTCAAATCATTAGGGTGGCCAGTCCCAATCACTTGAAGCAAGATAATCAAAGACTTACCAACCTTGCAGGACACTGAAAATCTAGAAAAATCAATAATACACCTTACTCAATCTACATCACAATTTAGCACCACAAAAGCACAACAAATACATAACTCAAAGTCGATGAACCAACCAATCAAACAAACAATTAAGCCAAAGCAACACAATTCACTCAAACAATCAATCAATCAATCAATCAATCAGATTAACACATCAAAAGCATAGTAAACTCATAACTCAAGGCCGGTGAACCGACCTCCTCTGATACCAACTAATGTGACACCCTTCTACCCCATACTCTTATATATTTAAGAAATCGTAGTTTAGAAAAGGGAAAGTCCCACGTTAGGTAAAAAGGTTCACAATTACTCTTATAACATCTCATAATTTGAAAATGACTTTATTAAAAGAAAATAAACTTTCGAATATAATTTAAATAGTAAGCAGCGGAATCTCCAATTCATAAAAAGAACTACTATTAGTCTACTGGCATACAAGGCATCCAGAAGTTCATAAAAATACTCCTAATCTAGGAACATGGTAAAACCCCCAAGCACACCCTGATGTCACGTCTATCAGAGCATACCCTTTTATTCATAATTGACACCAGTTGTGTCCTCATCAGCACCTGTAAAATATATCCACAGAATACAGTGAGGAAAAGGGATACTACCCATACATACACATAGAGAATACCCATCCTCACCCACAACATCATTACATCATACCATCAATACATTAAAATCACCAATCAATAACATTCATCTAAAACTCAACATATAATCAATCTTCTATATCAACATATACATGTCATGCCATCATTCCTATTCGCAATACATAGACATATCCTTTATACATTCACCAAGCTCATCATCATCATAATCTCATTCATATATCATCATACTCATTATCGTCGTAACATCATTCATATATCATCATACTCATTATCATCATAACATCATTCATATATCATCATACTCATTATCATCATAACATCATTCATATATCATTATACTCATTATCATCATACATCATTCAGATATTATCATACTCATTATCATCATACATCATTCATATATCATAATACTAATTATCATCAAACATCAATACTCCTCTCATCATCTACCCAAAGATCATGACTTGGAACTCCACACAATGGGCGCACCTCGTCAATCACTCTAGTTAGTACCAAGATAGGCTATCGGTGTTACCACACACTATCCGATAGGTTGTACCCTCTCTATGGGCCCGTACAATCACTCCTAGGTTGCACCCCCTCTATGGGCCCGTTCATCGAACGCCCCATCTTGATCCCCTGAGTTGTACCCTCTCTATGGGCCCACACAACTCAGTTCACCTCCCGAATTGTACCCCCTCTATGGGCCCGCACAATTCAGGTCTCATCACATAGGCTCAATGCATCTCTCCTAAGTTGTACCCCCTCTATGGGCCCGCACAACTTAGATAACATCATCATCAAAAGGTGACATACACCATCATCATAAATCATCATTATCATGCATTAACATGCTCATCATCAAACATCATCATTATAAAGTGATATACACTTATCATCATCATCATTCACTAATATGCTCATCATCAAACATCATCATAATAAAGTGATCTACACTTATCATCATTCACATCATCATCATAAGTGACATGCACTATCATCAATAACATCATCATCATAAGTGACATGCACTATCATCAATAACATCATCATCATAAGTGATACACACTATCATCATTTACATCATCATCATAAGTGATACACACTATCATCATTTACATCATCATCATAGTCATCATAAACAACATCAAACATCGTCAATCATCATCATTATACATCATCACACTCATCATCAAATATCATCATAATATATCATCACACTCATCATCAAATATCATCATTATTCATCATCATAAGCATCACAATCCTCATCAAACATCATTAATCATCGACAAAAAACTCATTATAAAGTACTCTCAAACACATCAATCATCATCAAACAGTTAGGATCTCAAAATCCACTCTGGTAATCGATTACCAAACTTATGTAATCGATTACCCGCAAACAAGGTCTCTGGTAATCGATTACAACCACCTTGTAATCGATTACCTGCAAGCAAACTCTCTGGTAATCGATTACAGCACCCCTGTAATCGATTACCCGCAAACAAACTCTCTGGTAATCGGTTACAGCACCCCCATAATCGATTATCAGCAAGCCAACAGTGCTTCTGGGTTGCCCAGAACACTCTGGTAATCGATTACCACATCTGGTAATCAATTACCCGCGACGCAGATCACAGATTTCACGATTTCTCACCTCTCTAAACCCATCCAATCAATCCCTAATCAGTCTTTTTCGTCTAAACATCATCCATACTCATTAATAACATCCAATACTCAATAAATCATCAATCTATTACAGATTATAGCATCCATTCATCAAAATCGCAATTTCTCAATCCCTAATCACCTTTTTTTTTCAATTATCTTCAATATCTTCTTTACTCATTCAATAATTCGTCAATACACAAACAATAAATCATCAATCACTAGATTATATCATCATTCTCAGTTATTCATTCATAAATTCGAATTATACATCTTAGATTACTACCCCTCTACATGCATATACAGGCAATACCCTCTCCCCCACTGTACCTTAAGCGAAGCTTGATCACAGCAAGGAAGTCCTTTCTTGAATTCTTGGCGTTCATTCCTCAGCAGTTCTCTCTTGAGACTCCCTTTCTCCCCTCCTTAGCGTTTCGCTTACTGACGAATGATACGAATAAGGATTAGGGTGCTCTGTTAACCCCTCCTTACTGAAATAACTAATTGGGCTTGGGCCCACTCTCATCCCCTTATTCTATTTTCAATTAAAATTACCTTTACGAAACAAAACTAATAATAATAACACTCCTATTATTTATTTCCCATTAAATTAATTATTTTCTTAATTAATCTATTTAATTTAATTAATATTTATCCTAATAAAATTTAGGATGTTACATAAGGGCTCTTTCTTTCTCAGATAGTTCTCTATCTTGCAAGGACGTGCATGAAGCTTTTTATACTTTGCTGGAGAAAAAGTCCGTTGAAATCACCATTGAGAAATAGCATTTAATGTTATTAATCCCGTTGTAAAATAGCTTTTGATAGCTTCTGACACAGTACAAGGTAGATGGTGCAGTACTGTCTCTGTTATGAGCACTACAAAGACTGCGTTGCAGACATTTCCTTTCTGGTGCATGTATTTCAAATATGCAGGAAAGTCTCTGAGCTGCTTGCCTTAATAAGGTTACACCAAAGACTTGTTTCAGAAGGCGTTGAACTGACTCGAGTCTTTATTAGAGATCTTTAGAGGGCTTCACTCTTCAGATGGTTTCTATCTTCATACAATATGCCACGTAACATGTCTTCAAATGGTCTTCATGTCTTTAGATGATATCATGCTTCAGATGAATGAACCACTTCAGATGATCCTACTTCTTCAGACTATAGATCGCTTCAGATGATCATCTTGCTGAAACATAAAAAACACATTAAAAGCAAAGGAATTTTTTGGAATAAATACTTTAACAGAATTTGTTACTCATTAAAACTTAGGAAAGTGAGACTCAATCATTATTAAATACTTAACGATATTTTTTAAACTAAACACGTCGTTCATCACTAAGGGCCGAAACATGTAAAAGAATACATCTACGAACAATAGCAAGTTCAGGACGGAACACAAAACAATAAAACTCCTAATAAATCCCCATGTGTTGGGATGAATTTGTGAAGGAGCAACCTGGAGATACTGAAGAACACCAACTTTAAAGTCGAAGAATGGGAGTCGGAATCCCAAATTCTCAAATAGAGTCATATACATCGGTAGGAAAAGATTGTCGTGATAATCACCTTGAGAGCAGATCTGGGCCTCTTCCCCCGGGAGCTCAAGATCCCATTCTTCTTCGTGAGCCTCATCAACCCAGTCGACATTATTAAAAGCTAATTCTAGCTCTTCTTCTGAGCTATACCAACACGGTGTCCCGATAACTTCGGTATTGACCCATGTCATCTGCGCTAAATGCGCTAGAACAGGAAAGGCGATTAAAGGGGGGTGTATGGATTTTCCGCTTGCCCATCTCGAACTTGTCCAAAACTCCGAATATTTCATCGTCAGAATCCGAAGATGATGAAACCATATGGGAATAAAAAGGGCCTACCCCAGCAAATTTAGCGGCTTCTACTTCAGGAACCTCTCGACCAAAACTTATTGACACCGCTCTTTTTAGAACTTTGATTTGTTCGGGATTGGAAACTTCTATGAAGTTGCTACAGGGTCCAACTTCCCGATTAGTAATTACATGTTCAAAAATGGGGTTAGTTGGAGGGTGAGGTGAACTCACTGAGCGCCTACGGTTTAACACTAAACTTTCAATACTAGGGTCTTCAGCCTCATCAGAAACTATCAGCCTATTATTGTTGAACGCAATTGACCTGGCCCTAGACCTAGTTACCATTTTTCAAAGAAAAATATAAACTTTGCTAAAGAGAGTACAGAAAGCAGAGCCAGTGAGATACCTTGCGGAAGGAAGGTTGCACAGAACTGTTGAAGGAAGTTGAGGAGTTCACAGGCCACAAGTTGCATAAAAAAATCGAAGCTTTGCCAGAACGATTCTCAAGAACAAGCTCACAGTAATGGAGAGTGTAGGACTTCAGGAGAACGAAAGAGCAAACGGCTGCCTAGAATTACTCCAACCTTTTTATAGGGAAATTTTGAGTAACTGTTACTCTCAGAGATTTAGACACTTGTCCAGGCCCATTGGCCAATTCATGGAGATTCATGCATGTGTCCCACAATGGTCAATCAACTGTCACATCCACCAATCAGAATACAGAACGACACCAAATATCTACAAATCAGAAACTCTTTCTTAAAGTCGGCTCCTCTCGTAGAGAGTACCCAACAAGGGGGAAATTATTCTGGACCGACATTGAGGATGTTCCATGCCAACTTGCATTATCATCGGTGTTAGCATGTCTTAGCAAGATCGCCTTATTCTAACAAAGAACACATGCGGCCGAGGTCATTATGATTGCAAACCGACTTGGAGACTATTATAAGATAACGTTAGAGTAATACGTCGCTGACATATCTCGGGTACTTGACAATTATCTCAGAGGCATGTCATAATACATCAATTGTAGTTTTTCCTGAGAGAGCGTGAAAAACACCCAGCACAAGCGTGTGATAGCAATGTACAATTTATGTTACAACTGCCTAGCAGAATTTCCCGCCTCTTTATACTTATAAATAGACGTCCATTGGATTTGAGTTAGGTACGCTTTCATTCATTCTTACTAAAACTCTCCTGAGATCTTTACTGACTTGAGCGTCGGAGTCTCTGCAGGTACATCACCATCGTGCTCCTCCATCAACCATCGCACGAGTTCGCCGGAATCCTCCATTGAAGGTTTCTACTCGGTCAGTAAGTATGGGCCTCAAATCTGAATTTTTTCCTTTAGATGCCCAAACTCAAGCGAAAGATATTAAAATTAGCGGAAATATTAAACCACCCTTGGTTTCTTTTGTCATTTTTGTTGAGTCTCAATATATCATTAAGAATTTAATAATGATTGAGCCACATATTTCCAAGTTTTAATGAACAACAAATTTGACTAAGTTACAAGAATAACTGCCTATGTTATTAACGTATACTTTGAATTCAGCAGGTTGATCTCTTTATGTCATGAAGACTTTCTGACGTGGCAACTGTCTGAAGAAGTTGGACTATCTGAAATGGTCATCTGTCTGAAAAAGTGAAGTCGTCTAAAGATTTAAGTTGTCTGAAGATTAAAGTCATCAGATGGTTGAAGTGTCCTACTGTTTGAAGAAGTAGGATCATCTGAAATGGTTGTTCATCTGAAGCATTTTATCATCTGAAGCTCAGAAGAACAATCTGAAATGGTCTATCATCTGAAACGTAACATCCATCTGAAGAAGATGTTTTGTCTGAAGTGAAATATCGTCTGAAGTCAAGAGACCATCTGAAGACATTGTCTGTAACTGTTTATCTGAGATCAAGTTTCGTCTGAAGAGGAGAGCCTCTGAAGAGATCTTATGAAAATATTTCTCTGTCAACGCCTTCTGAAACAAGATTGTGGTCTAACCTATTTAAGGCAGACAGAACGGGAACTTTTCTGGATATTCAAATTTCTATCACTTAAGAGGAAAGTTCTGAGCGTCGTAGCATTTGCAGAAGTCAGAACAGGCCTGCGCTGTTCTGCATCCTTGTATTGTGTCAGAAGCTATCAGAGATCATTTCACAATGAGATTGTTTGCATCTCTAACGGTTGCATTGAGTGTGTCTCATTCCTGTGCTTATAAATAGCTTCGTTCAAGACCAATACGAGTGAGAGCTGGCTGGTAGGAAAACTAAGAAAAAGCTCAATTGAAAATCAAAAAGAGCCGAAACGCTGCATCAATTTTTCTCTGAAAAACTTACTCTGTTTTCATTGTAATTGTACTCATGTTTTCATATCCGGAGTCCTACTCAATTATCTTGTACAATGCTGAGTTTAAGCTCTGAACTTGTTCATAGTTGCTTAGCTTAAACTTATTCCTTGTAAACATTTGGGATTGAGCCTGGAGAGGCTTTCTTATTAAAGAATACTTAGGTTACACTTGGATAAGTGTCTGAGAGCCTGAAGAGGCTTGGTGGAAGAAAGAATACTTGTGGTAGAGTCTGAAGAGGCTTGACAGAAAAGAATACTTGGTGTAGAGTCTGGAGAGGCTTAACAGAAAAGAATACTTGTTGTAGATCCTGAAGAGGCTTGACAGAAAAGAATACTTGGTGTAGAACCTGGAGAGGCTTGACAATAAAGAATACTTGGTGTAGAGCCTGAAAAGCTCTCTTTGTGAAAAGGTTTCCATAATACATCAAGTTATATATAAAAACACTATTCAACCCCCCTTCTAGTGTTTCCTGTGTGTCCAACAGTTGGTATCAGAGCTTAACCTCGGGTTAAGCATCTAACAGTGCTGAGGGAGAAGATCCTGATGGAAACCTCCACAACCTAAAGTCACTATATCACAAAGGGAGCGTCAGTGACAAGGCCTCCATCATTCAATGGAGTGGATTACCACTACTGGAGAGATCGAATTAAGTTGTTTATTGAGAGCAACAACATTGATCTTTGGGATGTAGTCACTGATGGTGATTATATTCCCATGCAAGGTGGTGTGCGCATTCCTAAGTCTGAATGGACCTACAAGCAAAAAGTAAGGGTGCAACTTAATGCCAAAGCCAAACTCTACTTTGTTTGTTCTTTGAACAAGGCAGAGTATGAAAAGGTTCATGGCTGCAATTCTGCCAAGGAGATCTGGGATACTTTGGCGTCAGCTCATGAGGGGACTGAGAACATCAAACAATCTAAGATTAGCATGCTTGTTCATCAATATGAGATGTTCAAGATGCATGAGTCTGAGACTATAGACCAGATGTATGGTAGGTTTCAGACCAGATGTATGGACTGAAGTCATTAGGAAAGACCTATGAATCTGGAGATAATAATCGAAAGATTCTAAGGAGTCTCCCTAAGGCTTGGAGACCAAAAGTAACTACCATTCAAGAGGCTAAGGACCTTAACTCTCTTAGAATGGAAGAACTGTTGGGTTCTCTGAAAGTCCATGAGTTAGAACTTGGAGAAGATGCACCTAAGAAAGGATCCCTAGCTTTGAGCTCCAGGTCTAAGCAACTTAGGGATAGCAGCATGAGATCCAAGCAAGAAGAAGTCTCAGAAGGTGAAGAGGATTCAGATGATGATTTTGAAGATGACGAGGATCTTGCCTCGTTGGACAGAAGGATCAAGAGAATGCTTCAGAATAGAAGAAGATTCTCCAAGTCCAAATCTTGTAAGACAGGTAAAGACCTTATCTCATCTGATAAATTAACTTGTTATGAATGTAAACAGGAAGGGCACATGAGAGTTAATTGCCCCAAGCTAAAGAAGTCATTAAAGAAGAAGAAAAAGAAAAGTCTCATAGTAACATGGAAGATTTGGATGACTCTACATCAGAAGAGGAAGAAGAATCTTCAGATGAAGCGAACCTCTGCTTGATGGCAAACCTTTTAGCATCAGAAAGTCCAGAATCTGAGGTAATCCCTCAAACTCTTCAAGAGCAAGTTGATGATTTGTTTGAAAGTTCCAAGGAACTTTTCAAAGAGTATAAGGAACTCTCTAAAGCATACACTGAAGTATGTAACAAAAATGAAGCTTTTCAAACAGAGAACCTTATGCTTAAATAAAAGCTTCTGGAACAAGAAGTTAGTAGCTCCAAAGACCTATCTGAAGAAAATAAAAAACTTCAGAGAAAGGTTGAGGAACTTACTAAAGATCTAGCCAATTTTGTAGAAGGAACTAATAATCTGTAGGAACACAGGGAAACACTAGAAGGGGGGTTGAATAGTGTTTCTGAATATTTTAGAAAGCTTTTCACAAACAGGTGTTAAAAACACGATTTCAGACAGGCTCTTAAAGGACTGTCTGAAGTTTTCAGACGGCCTAAAAATACTGATTTTAAAAGATGTTTTTGTGCCTTTATAAAATATCAGATTAATTATTCTAACCCCTTGATTAGTATAAAAAGAATTGACAAGAGATAAGGGTAAGAAAACTTAGCCAAGGAATTTATCCTGGTTCACTCACTACCACTGTGAGCTACGTCCAGTCCCAATGCCAACTAGCACTTGGATTTTCTTTTAATCTTTCAAGATTACAAGTATTCTTTTACAGTCAAGCTTCTTCAGGCTCTACACCTAAGTATTCTTTTGCAGTCAAGCCTCTCCAGGCTCTACAACCAAGTATTCTTTTATCAACCAAGCCTCTCCAGGCTCTACAACCAAGTATTCTTTTATCAACCAAGCCTCTCCAGGCTCTACAACCAAGTATTCTTTTATCAACCAAGCCTCTCCAGGCTCTATAACCAAGTATTCTTTTATCAACCAAGCCTCTCCAGGCTCTAAATTAAACTATACGAGTTTGAAGCTCAAACCAATACAATGTACAATAAAATCTGAGGTATGCTCAGGATATACAAATGTGTACAGCGAATTTTATCAGAGAGTTTTTACAGAGTAAAAACTTGCAGCGTGATGTTTCTCTGGGCTTTCTTGTATACTTAATTTTTTCTTTTTCACTACACTCTATTGCTTTAATGGTCTTCATGGAGGGGTATTTATACCCAAACTTCAATCCGTTGAAATACCACCGTTTAGAGATAGCATTAAATGTTATTTAATCCGTTGTGAGACATGCTTCTGAGAGCTCTGATGTTTCTGACACGGTGCAAGGTTTCTCTTGCCATAAGGCTGCTGCAAATGTTGCTGCAGAGACTGCGTTGCAGAGATTTCCTCAGTGGTGTATGAAATTCAAAATCACCAGGAAAGGTCTCTGTGTTCCTTGCTATAAACGTGTTTGAAAAGGTACGTGCAGCAGAGGTTCAGAAAAGTCTTCACAAGCTTCAGCAGAGGGTGCCACGTCATAAGTGAGACTTCAGACGGCACTGATACTTCAGACGGGTTGAACTACTTCAGACAGCTTCAACTCTTCAGACGAGTTCTGCTTCTTCAGACAGCTTCAACACTTAGTCTTTTTATGTAGGCTCATAGTGACTCTTGCTGAAATCATAGATGAAACATTAAAGCATGTGTGTATCTATGATAAGTAATTTAAGTCAAATTTGTCAACCATTAAAACTTTGGGAATCTAGTTGTCTTAAAACATCATAAACAACCTTATGATATTTTTGAGACTCAACATAATCTTAACATATTACTGGGAACTCAGAAAAAGTTTAAAGACAAAAGTGGCTTAGGTCTCTCTGATAGCAAATCATCAAACTCTTCAAATTTTGTTAAGGCTAAAAAGGAAACAAAGAAAGGTAATGGGTATTTCCATCTTGACAAACCTGGACATCATATGTCTGAGTGTAAGCACAAAAGGAAGGAGAAACCCAAAACTAATAAAGGTGGACCCAAGAAAATATGGGTACCAAAGAACTTTATTGTTTCTCTTGCCGATGTCTTAGATAAATCAAAGAAAACACCAAGAATCACCACAGAGGGATGGATGTGTGCAACCCTTGATGGAAGGAAGGTGTATGTGCCAAGACCTTAGATTCAAGGTTATTGGAATGGCCACCCTCGGCAAAGATTAGCAAAGGTAAGATCACTGGTGAAGGAAATGTTGAGTCTCAGCAAGAGCAATATTCAGCGCAACAGAAAGCTATTCATAGCCCCTATGGGTAACATATAAATTAGTTGTTGAATATTATTGGCTGATCTAGTTTTCTGTCTGAACTCATTTTCATTTTCCATCTGAACCATGCATTATCTGAATTAAGTATGCTTTTATGTAAAAACATGCATTGTCTGAGCATGACTTCTGTCTAAAGCACACTGGTGCAGTGGCAATCTGAGACATTTGTCAATCTATCATTTCAAACATAAGCTTTCCATTGAAAAGTGATTCTCTGCAAGGAAGCCAAGTTCAGAAGCTGAACAAGCTTTGAAGGAGATTCCTGCTGAAGATGCTGCTCTAGGTCAGTCTGAGGCCATCCTGATCTTGAACTTCAACATGTGGCTGCCTGAGCAAATGCCTTGAAAGAAGCTAAGAAAGTCAAGGAGTAAGAAGCTCGAGACCATTCACTTACTGGTGCAATACAACAAGCAATCTTAAAAAATGAGAGGTTGGAGCAAGCTACCTCTAGTCTGAAGAAAGTAAAAGCTAGAAGAATTTTTTTTTTCAGAACAACATTGGGCAAGAAGAGTTTAATGCATCTATCAAATCCCAGATTCTCAAGGCCAAGGAAGATCTATTTGCACTGATCAAGAAAAAGCCTTGTTGGAAAAGGATTGATAGTCCATGATGTGTTGCCACACACATTGTGTCTAAAACCGTGTTTGCTCAGATAATAACATGAGTTGTCTAAATGTTTGCATTATCTTATTGATGTCCATTCATAAAGGTGGTATATTAATATATGTTCATGATTATCTTATATGCATGAATTTTATGTGCTCTAATACTTGCACTCTGATATGCTTTCTATCATTACTTTGATACATTCAGTAATTATTTGATGCGCTAAGTTTATAATCCTTTGCTCTGACGCACTTCACCTTAAAAGCAGTGATTTGGTTTGGTTATGTTTTGATCACCCTTTTGATTAATGACAAAAGGGGAAGTATTAAACTAACCAAAATATGAAGTGTTAGTGTTTTTCAGAAAGCAAAAGGAAGTGCCTGACTCTGGGGAAGCCAGGGGGAGCAACGAAAAACTTAAGTTGTCTTAAGTATAACTCATGATATGAGTCATCTGATTGAGGGGGAGGAATTTCTAAACTCTTATCTTATTAAAAACCTCTTTCAGATTTGTTAAGTTTAAAGAAAATTTTTCATCATTAAAAAGGGGGAGAATGTTGAGTCTCAATATATCATTAAGAATTTAATAATGATTGAGCCACATATTTCCAAGTTTTAATGAACAACAAATTTGACTAAGTTACAAGAATAACTGCCTATGCTATTAACGTATACTTTGAATTCAGCAAGCTAATCTCTTTACGTCATGAAGACTTTCTGACGTGGCAACTGTCTGAAGAAGTTGGATTATCTGAAATGGTCATCTGTCTGAAAAAGAGAAGCTGTATAAAGATTCAAGCTGTCTGAAGATTAAAGTCATCAGAAGGTTGAAGTGTCCTACTGTTTGGAGAAGTAGGATCATCTGAAGTGGTTGATCATCTGAAGTGGTTATTCATCTTAAGCATGTTATCATCTGAAGCTCAGAAGAACAATCTGAAATGGTTTATCATCTGAAGTGTAACATCCATCTGAAGAAGATGTTTTGTCTGAAGTGAAATATCGTTTGAAGTCAAGAGACCATCTGAAGACATTGCCTGTAACTGTTTATCTGAGATCAAGTTTCGTCTGAAGAGGAGAAGCCTCTGAAGAGATCTGATGAAGATATTTCTCTGTCAACGCCTTCTGAAACAAGACTGTGGTCTAACCTATTTAAGGCAAACAGAACGGGAACTTTTCTGGATATTCAAATTTCTATCACTTAAGAGGAAAGTTCTGAACGTCGCAGCATTTGCAGAAGTCAGAACAGGCCTGCGTTGTTTTGCATCCTTGTACTGTGTCAGAAGCTATCAGAGATCATTTCACAACGGGATTATTTGCATCTCTAACGGTTGCATTGAGTGTGTCTCATTCTTGTGCTTATAAATAGCTTCGTTCAAGACCAATACGAGTGAGAGTTGGCTGGTAGGAAAACTAAGAAAAAGCTCACAAGAAAATCAAAAAGAGCCGAAACGCTGCATCAGTTTTTCTCTGAAAAACTTACTCTGTTTTCATTGTAATTGTACTCATATTTTTATATCCTGAGTTCTACTCAGTTATCTTGTACAATTCTGAGTTTAAGCTCTGAACTTGTTCATAGTTGCTTAGCTTAAACTTATTCCTTGTAAACATTTGGGATTGAGCCTGGAGAGGCTTGCTTATTAAAGAATACTTGGGTTACACTTGGATAAGTGTCTGAGAGCCTGAAGAGGCTTGGTGGAAGAAAGAATACTTATGGTAGAGCCTGAAGAGGCTTGACAGAAAAGAATACTTGGTGTAGAGCCTGGAGAGGCTTAACAGAAAAGAATACTTGTAGAGCCTGAAGAGGCTTGACAGAAAAGAATACTTGGTGTACAGCCTGGAGAGGCTTGACATAAAAGAATACTTGGTGTAGAGCCTGAAGAGGCTTGACAGAAAAGAATACTTGTAATCTTGCGGGATTAGTGAAAATCCAGTAGCGTGTTTGCACTGGGACTGGACGTAGCTCACGGTTGAGTGGGTGAACCAGGATAAATTATTTGGCTAAGTATCTCTATCCCTTATATCTTTCAATTCATTTTATATACTAACTTTAAGGGGATTGAACTTGTATTTATTTAAACTGAACGTTTAAACATTTTCAAGAAAATCAGTTTTCATATTGTCTGAAACCTTTCAGGAAGAAGACGAACTTCAGACAAAGCATTGTCTGAACAGAAAGTGAATCTTCAGATTGTACTTCATCTGAAAACGTTCAGACAAAAGACAAAAAAAATTCAGATAAACATTCCAGTGTCTGAAACTTTATCTGAAAAGCTTTCTTTGTGAAAAGGTTTCCATAATACGTCAAGTTATATATAAAAACACTATTCAACCCCCCTTCTAGTGTTTCCTGTGTGTCCAACAATTTTTCTTGGGATATTTCACTAGCTTGTACACATTTTACTTCTTTTTATTCTAGATGAGAGCCAAAGATATATTATCTCCAAATCATCCAATTCTTTTATCGAACACAGAAAACCCTTTTTCTGTTGCACTTTTTTCAAAGAAAGTATCCTAATCATTTTAGTCAATGTAACTTTAAAAACTAACAAAAATAAATTAAATAGCCTATATGTAACATCCTAATTCCCGATATTAAAGAATTATGCCTGTTGGAAGCATAAGTCCCAAATTTAGGGAATTATTTTCGCGACATTAATAATATCAATAATAGTAAATCCAACAAGTATAATCCAATACATGGTTCCATGGGAACTTGTCCTGTGAATAATTACAAACATCTGAGTCATGGATATTACAATACATGTGCCCTAACAAAGCGGAAGCATAAAGATACACATGTACTAAATGAATTTGGATTCTCTGTAGTTGACTTCAGTGCAGTCAGAAAATCTGGACCGTTGATGGAGATCGGATGGTCCAGAGGCCGAGATGGTGTAATAATCATCTCGGCCTCTGGATCGTCTGATCTCCATCGGACAGTCCGAATTCGCTGACCGCGTGAATGCAGGGGAAAATTGACTGTAGGGAATCCGGGTCCGTACTAAATATCCACCAAAATAATCAAAATACATAAGTTCCAAGGAACTACTTAGTCAATACAAAATAATAATATCCAACATAAAAGGCTTTCCGCCCCGATATGTCTCTAGCTCCTATTTGGGAGCAAGTCCTCAGCGACCTGCCTGTGGATCTAAAACATAAACCCATGAAGGGGTGAGACTAATGCCTCAGTGAGCAAAGCAGTGTATACAGGTATGTTGAACACAAGTAGACATGGCATCAAATAATGTGGATAACATTCAGAAGTCTAAAACTTAGTACTTTAACCACGACATGAACATGAGTAGCTTTCCCTGCAGTAGGGTTCTTTTCACTTGACATGCAGTTAGACTGAGCTCAGACTACAAGGGATATCTCCCTTGGGGACATAAAGTTACCACCGTTACCTGACGGTCGAAGCCTAGTTTTAACATGAATCATAATTGGTCCAAGACTCATGATGGCCGAAGCCTTAACATGAATCTTTCACTTGAATCTTTAAGTAACTTGATTACATGAGTAGTTTTCCATGAACTTGAAACATTAAACTTAAAGCATGAACATTCAAGGTTTCCCTAACATAGGGTTTCCCATATTCATAATAAATCAAGATTTCCAAGCATTAACAAGGTATAGACATACAAACTAGTTCAAACATACACAAATAGAAAGGGAATAACAAGATAAGGGCTCATGCACCATCTACAAGAAAAGGAGAAACTGTTTTGGGTGAGCTCCACTCACCTAAGAAAGAACCAAGAAGAAGATGAAAGTTGGGGAGGAGTTTGATGGTGGAACTCTTGCCTTGGGGCCTTCTTTCAAGCTTCAAGGAGAACTTCTCTCTCTAGGATTCTTCTCTCTCTATAGTGTTTTAAAGAGGTGCATTAAATGAAAATGAATTTGGGCTTTCTGTTTTAAAAAAACTGATTTCGCGTATTCTTGCTCAAGCAAGAAGTTCTCGCATGAGCGAGGCAGCCAAAAAATCCCCAAAATCGTATTCTCGCTTAAGCGAGAAGCCTCTCGCATGGGCGAAAATCTTCCAGAGAGCTCATAAAACCACCCCTATTTTCGCTTGAGTGAGGGCCTCCTCGCCCAAGCGAATTTATCATAACATAGATTATAAAAAATGGTTAGAACTTGGGATGTTAAACTATAAGTGTGGGCCTCACATTAAAAAACGTTTTGCCTTTAAATGCCTAGAAATCAAGTAAAATATATGAAATTTTTGGAAAAAGACCAAACCATACTTGGCTTCTTCTCTCATTTACAAGCATTTACTTGGGATAGTTGTGTTATTTCACTAGATTCTATATATTTTATTCAATTTTATTCTTGATGGAGATTAGAGGTATACTGTCACCAAATAATCAACTCTAATATTGTAACAGATAAAATCTTCTTTCTAACACACCTTTTTAAAACAAATTTCCTCCATCTTTCAGTGGATGTAAGTTTGAAAAACTATATATAATAAAGCAAACAGACTATAAGTGTGACCTTACATCTAAAAAGTCGTTGCCCTTAGATCCCGAAAAAAATCAGGTGAAAGATGTGAAGTTGGGGGAAAAGATCAACCTACCCCTAGATTTTTCTCTCATTTATGATTATTTCTTTGGGATATTTGTGTTATTTCACAAGTTTGGACTTATTTTATTAAATTTTATTCTTGTTTAGAATCGAAGATATATTATCTCTTTCCGTAAAAAAAAAAAGAAGAAGATATATTATCTCCAAATAAGAGGAGAAAAATCCTTTACTTTTCTTTTTTTCCCTTTTTTATCAAAAAGTCTATAATATTACCTTTTTTTTCCTTTTCTCCATTGTTTTTTTACTAATTTAAAATAACCTTACCTTATCTTTCTTAAACAACTTTAATGAAAATAATGTACGATAAAGAGTAATTCAACTTTTTAAATCAACTAAAAAGTCATTATGTTGATCTTATAAAGAATTTTTAATTTTTAGTTATATAGGTGATGTTAAATTTTTTCATCTATATACAAATTACAAGGCTAAATAATTGATAGATAAATTGAATCAATTTAATGTCATTGATGGAGCTATAAATTGATGACATATTTTATAATTGAAAGACTAACTTCATATTAATTTTATTATGTGTTGGATAACATCAGCACTATGGGCTAAGGATAAAATCATTTAAAATAGAACAAAATCATTTAAAATAGAAAGTTTTTTATCTAAAAGGAAAGTATTTATTATATAAAAACATAAAAGTACAATAAATACTTTTATTTTTAATAAAAATATTACTATATCTTGAATTTTTATCGTCAACCCCTTTGACTGTTGTTATCAAAACTGATTTTATTAAATGATTAATTTAATATTACTTTTTATGTCAATGAACTAGGTTAACCTTAAAATTCTTTGAATGAAAAAAAAATGATGTTTCATATCCATATAAGAAAAAAATAATTAACTCAAAAATCAAAGAGATTATAAATTCATTTATTATAAACAAGACTTTAAAAAATAGAAGAGATTCAAGCCATTTCAAAATTACCAAAGTAGTAAAAAGTAAAATAAAAAAGCCCTTTTATAGGGATAAGCATTAATTGAAGAAAATATGTGAAAAATGAAATGATTAAAAGATGTGGGGCTTTTTTCTTTATTGACATCTTTGCCATATCACAAGGTTTGTTCTCTTTGTTGTTCTCAACTTTTTTCCTGGATTCACTCCGTTTTGTAATAAACACTTTGACATTTTTGCACCGTTTCATTACATTTGAGAGTTCACTACTAACACTACATTCTCACTTTAGTTTCTTCTCTCTTCCAATCAAATGATTATCATTTTCAATATCTCCAAGGGTCAATCTTTACCATTACATATCACCTAAAGAATTCTTCGGAGACACTTCTTTTATTTCTTTTTCTTCATCCTTAGAGTTTAATTGTGATATATTACCCATATAAAACTTTTTTATAATGTCAGTGACTCTTACACTAACATATTATTTGATAAATTTTTCTACATTACTGTTTGAGCATCATTTATTTTTATATTAATGAAAAATAGATGCTAAAAGTGTATAACTGAATAGGTCCACCTAGTTTGACTAGCATTAATTAGGATGTGAGAATCTCAAATATAAAGTAACAAATTTAATGCTAGAATAGACAAATAATAAAAACAAAATAAATAGGAATTCTTTTCTCATTACTCTATTTAATACAAAAACTCATAGTTCTTAACATAAATTATCGAACCATATTCATCTATTAACAACTAACATAAAGAATTTGAAAAGAAAATTTAAAGTCATGTGACATATGTGTCAAGAAATAGTCACATGGCATTACACTGTGTAACTCTACAAACCACGAGTTACAGAAACAACAACGGTGGAGCCCTCATCTTCATAACCCAATTCTCACCTCATTTGTTGCACCTTTCTATCCCTTTCTACATCTTCCTCTGTTAAGGTTTCTCTCTTTCTTTCTCTCTCTTCTTCTATCTCTCTTTCTTTGTCTCTACAGGTTGATGTTATTTCATCAGAGACAGGTATGGCTAAGAAGTGGTTGAACATCGTAGTTGACGGCAACATAACCTTGGCATCTGACTGGCCTCTAATTGTTTCAAAGTACCTTGAAAAGATTTCCAGGTTTTAAATATATATCTCCCCTATCATAAATCTTCTGCACAATAATTTTCTACACACACATTGTATTTTCTTTCATATGCATGCAAGTCCCAGTGTTTGTCTTTGAAATACAAGACTGACAGGCGTTAGGTACTCAAGTTTAATTACTATTTGAATGGTATCCATTTCATGCAAAAAAATAATGTTGTAGAACTATACCTATTATCAATCAAAAGTGAATTAGTTTTTTTCTCATGTGTAAGTGTTATGCTAAAGATGAGTTTTTTCTTTTTTTTTATTTTTTTTGTGAGAAGGGGATCTTCAGACCTAAATTAATTAGTGGGAAAGAAAATAGCCTAAAGAATAAATAAAAGAGAGGCTGAGCGAATTTTCAACACAGAGTAAATAGTTTCAAAGAAAGTTTTCAAGAGTTGACGTCACGTCAACAAAATTTCTTATTTGGGCTTTAAAGTCCGGGGGATTCTAATATACACAGAAAAATATTGTGCAATGATACACAAGTGATCTCTCACCGGGAACAATAGGTTCCCTGATTATCACAAAAAGGTTGAGAATGTAACACCGATCAATCAAGTTTGCTTCGATCCAACCTTGGGCCTTTGTGCGAGCCAAACCACCGTTGTCACAAGTTGTCCATCTTTGACAACATCATGTCTTCAACGTGAGCTCGCTGTTACAGATGTGTTGTTCTTCAACCCTTTCTCTGTGTATGCGATCCAAACCACCATCGTGCCATTACTTCTAGAGGGAGAATTTAGGGACAGGTTGGGCTTTTGGTGGCAAAATGGTTTCCGATCTCTCACCGGGAACAATAGGTTCCCTGATTATCACAAAAAGGTTGAGAATGACACACCGATCGATCAAGATAGCTTCGATCCAACCTTAGGCCTTTGTGCGAGCCAAACCACCGCTATCACAAGTTGTCCATCTTTGTCGACATCATGTCTTCAACGTGAGCTCGCTGTTACAGATGTGTTGTTCTTCAGCCCTTTCTCTGTGTATGCAAGCCAAACCACCATCGTGCCATTACTTCCAGAGGGAGAATCCAGGGACAGGTTGGGCTTCTGGTGGCGAAATGGTTGCCAATTAGCTTCACAAGATTAGGAGTCAAAGAAGTTGCTGGAGGAGATGACAATGGAGTGGGTATGACTACCAGTGATGTTGTTCTGGTTGAAGGAGTGGTGAGAGGTGGACTTGCAAGGGGTGGGTTGAATGGAAGAAGAGACGAAAGGGTGGAATAGCGGGGGGAGGGGGAGATGATGAAAAATGAAATTGGTGGAGACACTTACGAAGTTGAAGATTTAACGTGTGGGGAAATAAAACATAGCTTCCTTCTTCTCTTGTTCTTGCTCTTTATCAGTTTTGTTCCAATGTTTTTGAGGTGTTGGTTTCACTGGTGTGGGAAGCATAGTGGTGGTGGAATGATGGTCGACAAACCTGCTACTGACTTTAAATCTGGAACGTTGAATAAAAAAATAATATATCTAACAGTTCCAAATACTTGTGCACCATTACACAAATTTTTTATTTGTGTATATTAGAACTCCTCTTCAAATCCACGTTAACATCCAAACATTATTTTCTAAATAGAACAAGGTCTCATGACTCATGCTTCTCAGAGAAAACACAAAGAGACAAGGTAATTAAATGTTTGTTTCTCTCTCCCTTTTCTTTCAACAACAAATCAAAATGGGAAATAATCATACATTTATACCATTTTGTCTTTCATTCTCTTTATATTTTTTCTTTTTCTATTTCTATTTCCTTTTTATCATATTATTTATTATATTATTTCTACCATTTTTCATTTTCTTCTCTTTGTACATTTATTTAACGGTTTGTCAACCATAATATATGTTATGAAATAAAAGATATAGCAGAATTTATTTTATTTTTGGTTAAATATTCATTTGAGATGCTTTGAATGGATAAATAAACATGCACTAAGGAGTAAATATTTTATTTTTGTGTCTTTGACTGATAGTGGAGTTTTCTAAAATATTATTAATAATCCTGATTCGGTTAATTGATTCAAATATTGAATATTCAATATAACAAATAAGAAAAGGTTTTAAGGTTTGTTGTAATTTTTAAATACAGTTAAAACTACACTATAAAAGAATAAAAAATTATTAATTTGTACATGTTACTTTTTCATGACATATATGTTGAAAAATATTAAGTTTGACGTTTTTGAATCGTGTGCATAAAGCTTCTCACCGTAAAATAATTTCCTTTTGTAAGAAACTAAAAAAAAATCTTTTGAACAAGTGCTTCAAAAATAGACAATTGTCGTTTGTTGTCGATAAAATTTAAGATAAACATTAATTATTATAAAACTAACTAGTAGTACACACCATTCCCTTCATAGTAAAGAATTAAGGTTACCGATATCAATTTTTTTATTAAATGGTTAATTTTGATATTTTTTGCATAATATATATCTTTATTTTAACTTGAATTTACTATAATTGATATTTTTGCATAATATATATCTTTAGTCTCATGGACACTTAGAACCCTTAACGTTAGTCTTATTGGAGTGAATTTATGAGTTATAACATAATTTTTGTAAAGTGTGCCCTGTTAGACTTCAACCAAGGTTATTGCGTAATTTTGGGTTTTAAGCCTAATGACCTTGGTGCATTAATTCGATAATATCTAGAGTTAAGGGTGTCCAATTAAAGTGATTTCACTTGCATTAGAAAGCTAAGATCTGGGGCTTCAGTTTGATATGTTATATGATAGTATTCCGATCTCATTCACTCCTTCAAACAGACTCATTCTCGCTCAAGCGAGAATTTGCTCGCTTGAGCGAAAAATATCAACAGAAATAGGATTCGAAATGCTGTCAATTTCGCTTGAGCGAGAATCTTCTCGCTCAAGCGAAAATCTGGCAGGAATGTCACGTTTTTAATTTCGCTTGAGCGAGAATACGCGAGACCAGTTTTTAAAAACGGAGATCTAGGGCTTCCAACCCTTATTTCCTCTCATTTCTCTCATTCTAGAGAGAGGAACTAGAGAGAGGGGGAGATTGAAGGAGGAATCATGGATTGGAGCCACCCACACCATTCAAGGAGTTTGGATCTTCATCCTCATCTCTCCATTCTTCTCTATTTCCTCCATTAGAGGTGAGTGTGATTCTCACTCACTTTCATTATTGTTGATAATCCATGTATGACCCCTATTCCTACTCCCCCTTTTCTATTATTGTTGATTGTGAGTGATCATAAACATGCCTAGGGTGGATTGTTGAATTAATTGGTTGTATGTGCTTGGATTCCAAACCCTAGGGTAATAGATTTGAGTATTTTTGCACTATTGAGTTATTGACTGTATTCATAACCATTCATGGGCTTTTGGCCATCATTTAACATATTGCAAGGGTCCTTGGACCATCATAGTGCCTTCGGGCTATCATAGGGTCTCCGGACCATCACAGGCCTTCGGGCATTCATGTTTAAGAAAGACAAGGTGATCTCATCGACCTCTCGGGCAAGGGGAAGATGGGGGATCCTCACCCCAAAAATAATCAAAGTCATGATCCATTCATGCTTAATAAAACTTAATCATAGGTGGCCTTGGACGACGGTCTTTGGTCACATGGTCGAGCGCTCAATCACAGTCATGTTACATCGAAAAGACCCCGGGTGTCGGGTAAAAACACATCACAGACATGTTGCGTCATTTCATAGACATTGTATATGTACTGGAATTTCTGATTATGTTTACTTATTCTCGTGTATGTGTACTCTTGATGTAATTATGAAATGTATATGTATGCTTGTTGCTTCTCAATTGTCTGACTCCCCACACCGCACACACTTTTATCGCACTCACTGCGACGTAGTCTCATCCAACAATGTGGGAATTATATTCAGTTGTGCAGGTTGTTGTCTGGGTGTTTGGCGGAAGAGTTGAGGACTTAATTGAGTGGAATGTTGTAGTCTTGTAAATGTAAATGAAATTCTGGACTTGTGGGGTATTGCATAGGATGTGACTATTTGGGGGAGGATATTATGATGTTTTGAGAAACTACATTATACTATTATATATTGTATTGGCTGGATTTTTCTGGGTTTCGGGTTGAGATGGAATTTTCAGAAATGTCCAGTTTATAGGGGAGACTCTACTGGATTTCCGGTAGGAGTGTTATAAACTATAACATCCCAAACTGTAATTTAGTTTCATAAATTGAGAATAGGGATTTTCTCCTGATTGTAATGGTGTATGAATAATGTGGAAGCTTAAGCAAACGTTAGATTGCCTAATCAATTATGTGGTTTGTATGATGATATTGATAATAGTATGAAATAATTTCATAAACTTAAAAAAGTGTCTCTAACGGACATTATTTATAGGTTCACGGAATTAGGACGTTACATTAAGAACTAAGGTTACCTATGTTAAAATTATTTGTATAACATAGCTACACAAAATACTCATAAAATTATGAGTTGCACTTCACCTGAGAAACCCATGTGAGTGGTCCAAGGAACATAAAATAGTGGGTTCCACTTCACTTATGAAACCATGTGGGTGATTGAAAGAACATGACACGTAGTAAGGTTTATTGATGTAAGTGACACATAGACCTTAATTTGTTAAATGTAAGATTTAAATATGTAATAGTTCATAAATTAAAATTCATTCTCATATGCATTACGTTTTTCTGGTTGATTATGCAGGCACTTCATGGGAAACTACCATGAAGAGGTAATTTTAGAGCTTGAATAATGATTAATATTTTTTGCATATGAATTTTTTATATTATGATCTTTTTATGTAAATTAGTAATCAAATTGATTGATTTCGTAATTTAGTTTAATTTTTTTTGTTTATCATATACCACTTATATCAATTATCCAATGCTTTACTAGAAAAAATGATTCAAAATCGTATGTTCGTCCTACATTAATGTGTTCCGATATAATGGTAAGCAATCTATTCTCAAGTCCACAAGTGAAACATGTCTTGCCTTACCGTTTATCACTTGTTGTCTACAGGAAGCTTATCTTGGAATAGTACTTTATAATGTAAACTCTGATGTAGGTATGACTTTTATCTCCATTCTCTCCACCCTATAATATGTCTTTTCATTAAAATGATATAATTTTATTGTGCACTAACTATTATGAATTTTAATTATGATGTATAATGTCAATTATTTGAAACATTCATTTAGGGAGCACACATTGTACATAGATTAGCTTCTTATTAGGAAAGGTTTACCTCAACATATACATGGTTTTGAGGGCACAAATTCTGAGTCTTTTTCTTTTTTATTCAATATGCAGGCTTTGACCTCCAATTTTTCGATTGGACAAGGGATGTGAATAGATTCTTAGAAATCCTATCTTGCTTACATTTCAACGAGAATGATCAAAATCAATATGCCATGGCAGAGGGCCTAGCAGAGGCCCAGATGGTATGTGAACACATATATTCATTGTGCTTCATATTCAGTTATTAATTAATTAATCTGGTTTTCTAAAACAGGATTTCTAGGTGATAGCAGGGAAGTATAGGATCTAGAATTGAGCAAAAACAACCGGTTAGAATCAATTTATAGCAATTAAAATGCGAAAAATAGGTGCAGGGCAGCAGCTATTTCACGCAAGAAAATGAGAGAAAATGAAAGAAAAAGTGGAAGAGAAAGAGATGGTTGGGACGCCACTGAAGCAGGAATCCACCCACAGCAGATAAGTCCAATCGATAGACGCCACTGATTCAGGAGAATCAGATAAGTCTCTGGTTGGTTTAAGTAAGAACCACCAAACCTACTCTCAACTCACACTTGAGGAGAAAAATGGGCATAATGCCTTTACTCGTTCATCAAAGTTGTAATACAAGGGGGGTGGCCTCCTATTTATAGGAAAAGGAGGTGGCTAGGTGGGAAGGAAAAATAGAAGATGAGTGAAAAACTATCCTAATTGAGTCTTGAACCCATGACTACTAAGCCTTATAGCAAGGCAACCTCCTAACCAAAAATCCACTTAAAAATAGCGCCCCTCATTAGGAGGAGGATTAAGAAAATTACAAATAAGTCCTAATTACAATTAAAACTCTAATTAAGTTCCTAATTAAGTGGAGCCTTCATGTTGACTTGGGTCAATTGGTCAAAGTCAAAGGTTGACCATGGGAGGGTTGACCCAACATGGTTGACCAAGGCTTGACCCAGGTCCAAGCATCCCTCAACAGGTCCAACTTGCCATTAGCTCCCCAGCTCCCAGTTGCCAGCTCAGAAGTCCACTGACAGATGTCATCACTTGGGCTTGATCCTCATTAATACTCATTAATACACATTTAGATAGAGAATCCTAAAGAGAGGAAGGGTGCCCAACTTGTAGATGGAGAAGAGAAGGAGATCTTGCTCATCCTCATCCTCACCTCCTCATCTATTCCTCATCTTTGATTGCTTCCATGTGAGTATAGCTCACACACTCCACCCCCATTGTGTATGAGATCTCCCTTATGAACCCTAATCTCTTTTATCCTTTCTTCTTTGCTTGTGAATGAATTAGTTGTCATGCTTGTTGTGAAATGTTCATTGTGTGCCCTAGTTATTCCCTCTACTTGGGCTTTTATGTTGTGAATGATATTCTAAATTCTAAGTTAGGGTTTGATATTATGGGGGTTTGAGGGACTATGAGAGCTTCATGTTACATAGGTTCATACAATGCTATATACTTTCATGATTTATGTTAATTTCAAATAAAACTACTCATGTATCATGTTATCAAGTAAACCAACATTACAAGAAAATGGGTTTTTAGCGACGATCCACCAACCGTTGCTAAAAGCCTCGTCGTTAATGTAGTAGCGACGACATTTTACAACCGACGCTATGTAGCGACGGCCTGGTCGTCGCTAAAAGCCGACTCTAGTTCCATGGCTGTCACAACATAGCGACGACCTGGCCGTCACTAAAAATTTTTTCAAGAAAATCCTTTCTCCCCAGATTTATCAATTGTGAGAATCAAACCCACAACCTACATGATACCAAGAAGAAGCATTATTATTACGCTATGTTTGTTTCTTGAAATATATAGTGCAAAATATTATATACAGAGCGAAAAATAACAAGAAATTAGCGTCGGTCAGACCGACACTAACTTTACGAAGGCCGACGCTAAAAATTTTTTTGCCGGCCAACGCTAAATAAAATTTTTTAAAAAAATATTATTTTACAATTAGCGTCGGTTTGGCCGACGCTACATAAAAAATGTAAAAAATAAAATTCAACTTAGCGTTAGCCTTACGTCGGCCTGGCCGACGCTACTAGCGACGATGTCGTGGCCGACGCTACCCATTTGCATCTAAAATCGCTAATTTCTTATAGTGCAAGAATCAAGTGTCTCATGGTAGGCTTTGGCCATCACGAGTCTAGAACCATCAGGTTAAGTGTTTTAAGATGTAGCTTCGGCCTTCAGGTAATGGCAGCGACTATATGTCCCTAAGGGAGATATCCCTTATAGTTTGAGCCCAGGTCTAGCTGCAGGAAAGTGATAAGACCCCTACTGTTGGGTTACCATTTCATGTCAAGTCAAGTTTCAAGTTATTATTGTTCATGAGATGCAAATTTATCTTCAATGACATGTTGTACAGTTGCATATCATTAGCATGTAATCCTACACTTGTATGATAAGCTTTATTCACTGAGGCATTAGTCTTACCACAATTTTGTGGATTTACATTTTAGATCCCTAGGATCCTGCCCAAGCTGTTTGTTGAGGACCAAGGAGCTGTTGGAGCTTGTTGATATACCTAGCTTATGGAGCTGTATTTATTTAGTTCTATTTTGCTAAACATTGTTATGTATATTCTTTTGATGGATATTTAGTACGTGTGTTGCCCATGTTGGGAGTCTCTTTTGTTAGGACACATGTATTGTAATATCCATGCCCTTGTGATGTATGTGACTACACGGGTTATGTTTAATTAAATGTTAGATTAGTTAAACCAGTCTTTATTAAGTTCTATCGATATCGTTAATATCACGAAAAATAATTCCCTAAAGTTGGGTCTTATGTCTCCAATGCACATAAATCCTAGATTTCCGAAATTAGGACGTTACAATAAAACAATACATTAAGCATCAATTAATATTTTTATTTGTTACCTTTTTTGTTTTTAATATATATTTTCTTAATAAATATTATGTTATCAATAGAATACATCACGCTCCGTAGATTGCACGGACATGTGACTAGAGGTGTAAATGGTTACGATAAATAGGAATAAAAATATTACATGAAAATACACAAATATCATGGTTATATATATATCAAGATCATTGACCTTTTATATTTTAATATAGATTAATTGTTTTCAAATGTTCTCTCATTTGCAATTCCAATAAAATAAAAATAATGGGTAATCATTTAAATTACATGTTAAATTATAAAAGAAGTCTTAATAATATTTAATAAATGGGATTAAATTAAATCACGTGGGAATGAAAAAAATTTAAAAGACTTATTTATATGGGCCACAAAAGATATAACAATAGCAGTAATTAATCTTATGCCTCATCAAACATTATCCTTTTCATTCTCTATTTTCTTTTCTTTTCTTTTTTATTTTAATTTTTATTACTTTTTTTATTCTTAAGTTTTACATTCTTATGAAAAAAACCTGATCAAAATAGGGCATTCACAATCCTTTTACTTACAATGAATTTACATTTGAAAAACATCCAACAATTAAATAAAAAACAAGTTGTAAGTATGGGCCTCAAATCTGAAATTTTCCTTTAGATGCCCAAAACTCAAGTGAAAGATGTTAAAATTAAGAGAAATATAAAACCACTATTGGTTTCATTTTTTATTTACAGGCTTTTTCTTGGGATATTTGTGTTATTTCACTATCTTGCACACATTTTACTTCTTTTTATTCTAGATGAGAGTCAAAGATATATTATCTACAAATCATCCAACTCTTTTATGCAACACAGAAAACCCTCTCTCCGTTGCACTTTTTTCAAAGAAAGTATCTTAATCCTTTTAGTCAACGTAACTTTATAAAAACTAACAAAAATAAATTAAATAGACTATAAGTGTGGGCCTCATGTTAAAAAACGTTTTGCCTTTAAATGCCTAGAAATCAAGTAAAAGATATGAAATTTTGGAAAAAGACCAAACCATACTTGGCTTCTTCTCTCATTTACAAGCATTTACTTGGGATAGTTGTGTTATTTCACTAGATTCTATATATTTTATTCAATTTTATTCTAGTTGGAGATTAGAGGTATGCTGTCACCAAATAATCAACTCTAATATTGTAACAAATAAAATATTATTTCTATCACACCTTTTTAAAACAAATTTCCTTCATCTTTCAATGGATGTAAGTTTGAAAAACTATGAATAATAAAGTAAACAGGTTATAAGTGTGACGTCACATCTAAAAAGTTGTTGTCTCCAGACCTCGAAAAAAATAAGGTGAAAGATGTAAAGTCGAGGGAAAAGATCAACCTACCCCTAGATTTTTCTCTCATTTATGATTATTTCTTTGGGATATTTGTGTTATTTCACAAGTTTTTACTTATTTTATTAAATTTTATTCTTGTTTAGAATAAAAGTTTCTTTACTTTATTTTTTCCCTTTTTAGCTAAAAGTCTATATAATATTACCTTTTTTTCATTTTCTCCATTGTTTTTTTTACTAATTTAAAATAACCTTACATTATCTTTCTTAAACAACTTTAATGAAAATAAAGTACGATGAAGAGTAATTCTACTTTTTAAATCATTTTAAAAGTCATTACTTTGATCTTTTAAACAATTTTTAATTTTTAGTTATACAGGTGATATTAAATTTTTTTATTTATATACAATTTGTAAGGATAAATAATTAATAAATGAATTGAATCAATTTAATGTTACTCATGGAGCTATAAATTGATGAAGTGTTTTATTTTATTTTTTTTGAAAAAAAAAATTAGGGTGAGGGGATGGTGCCCCAGTCCAAGGCAGGGAAAGCCTCTGGGCTCTTTGAGCACTTACAGAGATACTTACATTTTACCTCACCCCAAGGGGACGAGTGGGGGTTCGAACCTGCGACCTATCAGATACGAGACCCTCTGACGTGTTTTATAATTAAAAGACTAACTTCATATTAATTTTATTATGGGTTGGATAACGTCAGCACTAATGGCTAAGGGTAAAATCAATTAAAATAGAAAAAATTATTTAAAATAGAAAGTTTTTTTTATCTAAAAGGTAAGTATTTATTATATAAAAAATATAAAAGTGTAATAAATACTTTTCATTTTAATAAAATTATTACTATATCTTGAATTTTTATCGTCAAGCCCTGTGACTGTTGTTATCAAAACTGATTTTATTAAATGATTAAATTAATGTTACTTTTTATGTCAATGAACTAAGTTAACCTTAAAATTCTTTGAATGAAAAAAATCATGTTTTATATCCTTATAAGAAAAAAATAATTAACTCAAAAATAAAAGATATTATAAATTCTTTTATTATAAACATGACTTGAAAAAATAGAAGAGATTCAAGCCATTTAAAATTACCAAAACAGTCAAAAATAAAATAGAAAAGCCCTTTTATAGGGATAAGCATCCATTGAAGAAAATGTGTGAAAATGAAATGACTAAAATATGTGGGGTTTTTTTCTTTATTGACATCTTTGCCACATCACAAGGTGATAGCCGGATAGGTGTAGGATCTAGAATTAAGCAAAACCAACCGATTAGAATCACAATTAAGCAATTAATTGCGAAATATAGGTGCTGGAATAGCAGCTATATTCACGCAAGAAAGTAAAGGAAAATGAGAGAAAATGAAAGAAAAAGTGGAGAGGAAGAAATGGGAAGGACGCCACTGAAGCAAGAGTCCACTTGCAGCAGATAAGTCCAATGTCAGACGCCACTAATTCAGGAGAATTAGATAAGTCTCAGTATGGTTTGAGCAATAACCACTAAGCCTCACTCAACTCACAAAGGGAGGAGAAAATTTGGCATAATGCCTTTACTTCAAAATTCAATGTGTGTTACAAGAGGAGAGGACTCCTATTTATAGGAAAAGAGGGGGAGAGGGGCGGATTTTTAGGGGCATCAAAAAGAAAGAAAATAAAAGGTGACTGAAAACACTCCTAAGTGGGTTTTGAACCCATGACCCCCAAGGTTTATGGCTAAGCTAAGTCTTAAGCCAATAAACCTCTCAAAATGGCGTCCACTCATGTAGGAAAATACAAGATGAATCAAATTTCTATCCTATGTGGGAATAAAACCCATGACCTCCTAAGCCTTATAGCAAGGCAACCTACTAACCAATAAACCCACTAAAAATAGTGCCCAAGTAGGAGGAATTAAAAGAAAATTACAATTAATAAAAGGAAAATATAAGAGAGTCCTAATTAAGGGTGGTCCATAGGACAAGGGTCCTATCCAGGGTCAAGGTGTCCTTCTGTAGGGTAGTGACCTTTATTTTGTAGGGTAGTGACCCTTTATTTGTAGGACACTAATTTCTCCAACTCTTCCTTGCTTGAAGCTCAGGCTTGAAGTTGGTGCATATCCTCCAATGTAGGTCTTGCAGGTCCAAGCTTCTAGCAGTGTGCCATCATTCCCTCCCCTTGAAAAGGATTTGACCTCAAATCTGAAAATTCAAAAAGAAGGCATAAGAATAATGAACTGGGCAGAAGAAGGAGATGGATGACAAAATTCAGGAAGTAAGAAGGTACTTCCCTTAGTCTTTGGAGAGTAGAGTCAGAGTTCCACAAGTTGAACATCTTCCTTGAGTCTAGACAACAAGAAGAAGACCCATAAGTATTATTCCAAAGCAAGCAAAGTGAAGGCTCATAACAAAAATACTTGGGGATCATAAAGATTAGCAACAGAAAAACATAGGAGATGATCAAGAGGTATTTGAGATAAGGGTTAGAAAACTCCCTTAATCAAGAGTGAACCATCTTGTCCATGTACTCTGTGGACTTAGATCCTGGATCAAAGAGTAATCTTTTGAAGCCCTCCCTTGCAAGTAAGATAAGTAAGTGGTCATGGAGAAGGCTTAGGAAATAAATTCCATACAAGTACAAAATATGTTTCAATGTGCGATATTCATCAAAATATTCTACACTGTGTTCCCAAATAAATGCACAAGTGAAACTATGTGGCATAAATGTCTTAATAATTTTCAATAACATCCCAACATGCCCTACAACTCTACCACATGCATCTTGCTTAGGAGCATATCGCACATGATTATGCCATGGATCATTTTTACAACTTATTTCAAGAGGCATATCAATATGAATGTACTTACTCAAATAGAAAGATGATATCACCTTAAAAGTATCATGATATTGCATGCAAGGTGAAACAATTAAGGATTCATAATGAGTAAGCATGTAAGGCATATCAACATGTGATGCGTTTGTCATACAAGTGTTTTTACATGTGATATCTCTAATCAAAATTTCATTCTTTTCCATAACTAGTTTAAGAGTATTATACACATCTTCATGAGATAAAAAGATTAATATAGAATGTGTATGCAAGTCATGTATACAAACCAATTGTTTTTGCATATCCAATCTATCATGCAAATCATGCAAGTCAACATGTCTAAATGGATTGGGTAAACATGCATTTTCAAAAGGTTTCATGGTACTCTCAAACTGAGTTGGCTCTTCTAAGCATGCAATAGGTTTCAAAGCATCATCGAAATTGTTAAATTTTTTTGGACAAGAATTGCTTTGTGGCATATAATTGTGCATAGATAGAGGCATGTCATGCATAAAGAAAGTTAGTTTAGGAAACTCCCTTTCAACCACTTGAGTTGTCCTCTTTGCAACATTTGAAGTACTTGCCATCAACCTATTCATGTCTTCACACAAAGGGTTAGCATTTACTTGTTGATTCAATGGAATTGGTTGCTTCCCTAAGTTTTCTTTGTCTTTCTTTTCTTCTATTTGCACTCCTTCTACCTCCTTTTCTTTTCCTCTCTTAAGCCCTTCTTCTTCTTCCCTTTCTAATTGTTCCTTCTTTTCTAATTTTCTTTTCTCTTCTATCTCAATTAAGGACTTTGAAAAGCATTTTGAAAATTTATCTTCTATTTCATTAGCAAATTTTTCTAACTTTCTTCCAATTCTATCTTCAAAAGAATCTTTTGTACTTTTCCTATTCTCTCTTTTATTATACCTTTGTCTTTCTTCTTCATACCTTCTAAATTTCTTTTCTTCCTCATACCTTCTCCTTTCATGGTTAGAGTTATCATAACTCCTTTCTTTCTTCTTACTATCTTCAAAATGATATCTACTTATTTCTCTCCTTTCTTGCCTATACCTTTCTTCAACTTTATCATGAGAAGAGTGTCTTCTTACTTCTTTTTCTCTTCTAAATTCTCTCTTATCTTCATTTAGCTCCTTTCTCCATATTCTATAGGACATCTTAAATTGATTTAATTTGAAAGCTTTTAAAGGACCTCACCACTCACTAAGTGTTTACACTCAATGGAATGTAATCACTCGTGTATGTCACTCTTTTTAGGCTTTTTCTATAATGATACTCTCTTGCCTCTTCTACTCGGTTGGAGGTTGATTAGAAGTTGCAAAGACCAACGTGAGTCTAAGTCTTAACCCTTACCCAAATAGAAGCGCACTAACAAAGAAAAATACCTACTGGAAGAAGATTGGAAAATCCTAAGACAAAACAAAGAATTGATATGACAAAAAAGAAAAGTTGGCACTCAAACAAACTTATACACAAGAGCAGACAGCAAACAAGACAAGACGGAAGAAATTGCAAAGAGAATTGTTTTTGGTGATTTTTGAAAAAGAGTTGCCAAAATTGTTTTTTAAGAAAAACAGCAAATACGACTCAATTACGGTATACAGGGAAATGAAACAGAAAATTACAGTAAAACTATCACTGTATTGTTGGGATACTTCTTTGTTTTTGTTTTTCTAGTTTTTTGAATTTTTGACTCTTTTTGGGTGTCTTTTGACTTTATTTTCCTTGTCGTTGACTCTTGCACCCTTTTTTGCTTTTTACACCTCTTTTTCTATTTTTGGCACGTACGTACTTTTTGTATTTTTCTTGCCTTTTCTTTCTTTTTTTGTCTTTTTCCCCAACAGAAAATTACAGAAATTTGTACACAATGAAAAGAAAATAAATTGTACCTACTGTAATATTTTTGGAATTTTCTGACAGTAAACTGGTCCAAGTGGCCCAAAAAAGCAAAAATAATGAATAAACTGATTTCTAAAAAACTGTAAAAACGTGATGGCAACTTGATTTCAAAAATGGCCAAAAAAATTTCTTAGCACTTCCTTGTTGATTATACAAAATCGGTATGGTCACAAAAACGCGCTTGGTTCAATTTTAAGATTGGAATTAAAATTTGAAGGAAAATCAACAATTAGAATTTGTTGATCTTCTTCCAATACTATGAACCAAAAACAATCCTATAGGTGAGTGTTTTGCACAATCAAACAGGCAAAATCCAAGGTAGAGATAGCAGTCAATCCAAATTTGCAATCAGAATGCCAATCAAACAGACATAACAAGAGTAGGAAATTGAACAACACAAGAGCCCAAAAATGCGCATAAAATGGCAAAAATAAGAAGGAAAAATTGCGCAAAATAAATGGCAAGAAATTAAAGGGGGAAACTGAAATTAAAAGGATGAGGAGGACAGAAATGTAAATGGCAGAAAGTATAAGGGGATGGCAGAAAGTAAAAGGATGGGGAGAGCAGAAATGTAAAGGGGGAAGCGGAAATTAAAAGGATGGGGAGGACTAAAAGTAAATGACTGAAAGTAAAGGGGGAAGCGGAAATTAAAAGGATGGGGAGAGCAGAAATGTAAATGGCAGAAAGTAAAGGGGAGAGCAGAAATTAAAAGGATGGGCAGAAGTGGAAATTAAATGGCGGAAATTAAATGGCGGAAAGTAAAGAGATGAATATGGGGGATGAACAATTAATGGTGAAGGGGAGAAGTGTAGGTGAACGATCTTTGGAAAAATGAAGACAACAATGCCTCCTCTTACCACACTTCCCCACAAACAAGCAGTTATATCAAGAAATTTGCAAGAATTACTCAAGAATAAGTATGAGCAATTAAAGAGACATTTAAACAAACACCTAGGGGGTGGGAATTAGCGGCCCAAAATAGCCCCCAACTAGCAAGAAATCAAGCAATTCAATCAAGACAGACAAGTGTTGATAGCAGCAGAAAGGCACCTCGAGCCTGAGAAACAGTCCAAGTCCAAATTACAATTGAAAAGAGGGATGGAATTACACTAAAATGATAAAAATTCTGCACTAAATAGGTGCAGTATGCATCGCCCAAAACAGCCAAGAACAGCCCCAAATTTGCTCAAATTCAACAAGCTCTGATACCAATTGATAGCCGGATAGGTGTAGGATCTAGAATTGAGCAAAACCAACCGATTAGAATCACAATTAAGCAATTAATTGTGAAATATAGGTGCTGGAACAGCAGCTATATTCACGCAAGAAAGTGAAGGAAAATGAGAGAAAATGAAAGAAAAAGTGGAGAGGAAGAAATGGGAAGGACGCCACTGAAGCAAGAGTCCACTTGCAGCAGATAAGTCCAATGCCAGACGCCACTAATTCAGGAAAATTAGATAAGTCTCAGTATGGTTTGAGCAACAACCACCAAACCTCACTAAACTCACAAAGGGAGGAGAAAATTTGGCATAATGCCTTTACTTCAAAATTCAATGTGTGTTACAAGAGGAGAGGACTCCTATTTATAGGAAAAGAGGGGGAAAGGGGCGGATTTTTAGGGGTATCAAAAAGGAAGAAAATAAAAGGTGAGTGAAAACACTCCTAAGTGGGTTTTGAACCCATGATCCCCAAGGTTTATGGCTAAGCTAAGTCTTAAGCCAATAAACCTCTCAAAATGGCGCCCACTCATGTAGGAAAATACAAGATGAATCAAATTTCTATCCTATGTGGGAATAGAACCCATGACCTCCTAAGCCTTATAGCAAGGCAACCTACTAACCAATAAACCCACTAAAAATAGTGCCCAAGTAGGAGGAATTAAAAGAAAATTACAATTAATAAAAAGAAAATATAAGAGAGTCCTAATTAAGGGTGGTCCATAGGACAAGGGTCCTATCCAGGGTCAAGGTGTCCTTCTGTAGGGTGGTGACCTTTATTTTGTAGGGTAGTGACCCTTTACTTGTAGGACACTAATTTCTCCAACTCTTCCTTGCTTGAAGCTCAGGCTTGAAGTTGGTGCATATCCTCCAATGTAGGTCTTGCAGGTCCAAGCTTCTAGCAGTGTGCCATCACAAGGTTTGTTGTCTTTGTTGTTCTCAACTTTTTTTTGGATTCACTCCCTTTTGCAATAAACACTTCGACAATTTTGCACCAACGGTTCATTACTTTTGAGAGTTCACTACTAACACTACTTTCTCACTTAGTTTCTTCTTTCTTCCAATCAAATGATTATCATTTTCAATATCCCCAAGGGTCAATCTTTACCATTACATATCATCTAGAGAATTCTTCGGAGGCACTCCTTTGATTTTTTTTTCTTCATCCTTTAAGTTTAATTGTGATATATTACCCACATAAAACTATTTTATAATGTTAGCGACTCTTACACTAACATATTATTTGATAAAATTTCCTACACATTACTGTTTGAGCATCATTTATTTTTATATTAATGAAAAATAGGTGCTAAAAGAGTATAACTGAATAGGTCCACCTAGTTTGACTGGCATTAATTAGGATGTGAGAATCTCAAATATAAAGTAACAAATTTAATGCTAGAATAGGCAAATAATAAAAACAAATAAATAGGAATTCTTTTCTCATTACTCTATTTAATACAAAAACTCATAGTTCTTAACATAAACTATCGAAGCATAATCATCTATTAACAACTAACATATAGAATTTGAAAAGAAAATTTAAAGTCATGTGACATCTATGTCAAAAAACAGCCACATGGTATTACATTGTGTAACTCTACAAAGCCATGAGTTATATAAACAACAACGGTGGAGCCCTCATCATCATAACCCAATTCTCACTCATTTGTTGCACCTTTCTGTCCCTCTCTGCATCTTCCTCTGTTAAGGTTTCTCTCTTTCTCTCTCTCTCTTCATGTATCTCTCTTTCTTTGTCTCTATAGGTTGATGTTATTTCATCAGGGACAGGTATGGCTAAGAAGTGGTTGAACATTGTAGTTGACGGCAACATAACCTTGGCATGTGACTGGCCAATAATTATTTCAGAGTATCTTGAAAAGATTTTCATGTTTTATATATAAATCTCCCTTATCATATATCTTCTGCACATTAATTTTCTACACACACGTATTTTCTTTCATATGCATGCAAGTCCCAGTTTTTTTCTTTGAAATACAAGACTGACAAACGTTAGGTACTCAGGTTCAATTACTACTTTAATGGTACCCATTTCATGCGAAAAAATAATGTTTTAAAACTATACCTATTATCAATCAAAAGTGAGTTATGTTTTTCTCATCTGTAAGAGTTGTGCTAAAGATGAGTTTTTTTTCTTTTTTTTAATTTTATTGTTTTGTGAGAAGGGGATCTCCAGATCTAAATTAATTGGTGAGCAAGAAAATAACCTAAAGAAAAAAGTAAAGAGAGGATGAGCGAATTTTCAACACAGAGTAAATAGTTTCAAAGAAAGTTTTCAAGAGTTGACGTCATGTCAACCAAATTTCTTAATTGGGCTTTCAAGTTCGGGGGATTCTAATATACAAAAAGAAAAAAAAAATTGTGTAATGATTCACAAGTGATCTCTCACCAGGAACAATATGTTCCCTAATTATCACAAAAAGGTTGAAAATGACACACCGATTGATCAAGTTTGCTTCGATCCAACCTTGGGCCTTTGTGCGAGCCAAACAACAACTGTCACAAGTTTTCCATCTTTGTCGACGTCATGTCTTCACCATGAGCTCGCTGTTACAGATGTGCTATTCTTCAATCCTTTCTATGCGTATGCGAGCCAAACCACCATTGTGCCATTACTTCCAGAGGGAGAATCCAAGGACAGGTTGTGCTTCTGATGGCGAAATGGTTGCCAATTAGCTTAACAAGATTAGGAGTCAAAGAAGTTGCCGAAGGAGATGACAACGATGTGGGTGTGATTGTCAGTTATGTTATTCCCGTTCAAGGATTGGTGAGAGGTGGAGTTGCAAGGGGTGGGTTGAATGGGAGAGGGGATGAAAGGGTGGAATAGCGGGGGGGAGGGGGAGGGGGAGATGATGAAAAATGAAATTGGTGGAGACACTTACGAAGTTGAAGATGAACGTGTGGGGAAATAAAACATAGCTTCCCTCTTCTCTTGTTCTTGTTCTTTATCTATTTTGTTCCAATGTTTCTGAGGTGGTGGTTTCACTGGTGTAGGAAGCATAGTGGTGGTGGAGTGATGACCGACAAACCTGTTACTAAGTTTAAATCTGGAACGTTGAATAAAAAAAAAATCTAATAGTTCAAATTACTTGTGCACCATTACACAAAATTTTTATTTGTGTATATTAGAACTACCCTTCAAATCCACTTTATCATCCAAACATTATTTTCTAAATAGACCAAGGTCTCATGACTCATTCTTCTCAGAGAAAACACAAAGACACAAGGTAATTAAAAGTTTGTTTCTCTCTCCCTTTTCTTTCAACCCCAAATCAAAATGGGAAATAATCATGCATTTATACCATTTTGTCTTTCATTCTCTTTATATTTTTTCTTTTTCTATTTCTATTTCCTTTTTACCATATTATTTATTATATTATTTCTCCCGTTTTTCTTTTTCTTCGCTTTGTACATTTATTTAACTATTTGTCAACCATTATATATGTTATGAAATAAAAGATATAGGAGAATTTATTTTATTTTTGGTTAAATATTCATTTGAGATGCTTTGAATGGATAAATAAACATGCACTAAGGAGTAAATATTTTATTTTTGTGTCTTTGACTGATAGTGAAGTTTTCTAAAATATTATTAATGATCTTGATTCGATTGATTGATTCAAATATTGAATATTGAAAATTCAATATAACAAATAAAAAAAGGTTTTAAGGTTTGTTGTAATTGTTAAATACAGTTAAAACTACACTATAAAAGAATAAAAAACAATTAATTTGTACATGTTAATTTTTCATGACGTATATGTTGAAAAATGTTAATTTTGACTTTTTTGGATCATGTGCATGAAACTTCTCACCGTAAAATAATTTCCTTTTGTGAGAAACTAAAAAATCTTTTGAACAAGTGCTTTAAAAATAGACAATTGTCATTTGTTGTCGATAAAATTTAAGATAAACATTATTCATTATAAAACTAACTAGTAGTATACACCATTCACTTCATAATAAAGAAATTAAGGTTACCGATGTCAATTTTTTATTAAAAATGTTTTGACATTTTTTGCATAATATATATGTTTATTTTAACTTGAATTTACTATAAATGAATATCCATGTGGCTAAAAGTGAGAAATTCCTCTTTTAAATAAAATTAAGAGCCTAAAAAAAGTATAAATTCTGATTTATTGTCTTTAAAATTTAAAATAAAGGACTTGCCATAGGCAAAAAAAAAAAAACTTGTTATAAAACTAATAGAACACAAAATTGACTTTGTAGCAAATTAAGAACTAAGGTTACATATATTAAAGTTATTTATATAGCATAGCTACACAAAATACTCATAAAATTATGAGTTGCACTTCACCTGTGAAACCCATGTGAGTGATCCAAGAAACATAAAATAGTGGGTTCCCCTTCACTTGTGGAATCATGTGGGTGATAGAAAGAACATGACACGTAGTAAGGTTTATTGATGTAAGTGGCACATAGACCTTAATTTGTTAAATGTAAGAATATATGTAATAGTTCATAAATTAAAATTTATTCTCATATGCATTACATTTTTCTCGGTTGATTATGCAAATACTTCATGGGCAACTACCATGAAGAGGTAATTTTAGAGCTTGAATAATAATTAATATTTTTTGCATATGAATTTTAGATATTATGATCTTTTTATGTAAATTAGTTATCAAATTGATTGATTTTGTAATTTAGTATAATTTTTTTGTTTATTATATACCACCTATATCAATTATCCAACACTTTACTAGAGAAAATGATTCACAATCATATGTTAGTCCTACATCAGTGTGTTTTGATATAAAGGTAAGTAATCTATTCTCAAGTCCACAAATGAACATGTCGATCTTGCCTTACCGTGTATCACTTGTTGTCTACAAGAAGCTTATCTTGGATTAGTACTTTATAATGTAAACTCTGATGTAGGTATGGCTTTTATCTCCATTCTCTCCACCCTATAATATGTCTTTTCATTAAATGATATATATTTTTATTGTGCACTCATTGTTATGAATTTTAATTATGATGTATAATGTCAATTATTTGAAACATTCCTTTAGGAAGCACACATTGTACATAGATTAGCTTCTTATTAGGAAAGATTTACCTCAACATATACATGGTTTTGAGGGCACAAATTCTTATTCTTTTTCTTTTTTATTTAATATGCAGGCTTTGACCCCCAATTTTTCGATTGGACAAGGGATGTGAATAGATTCTTAGAAATCCTATCTTGCTTACATTTCAACGGGAATGATCAAAATCAATATGCCATGGCAGAGGGCCTAGCAGAGGCCCTGATGGTATGTGAACACATATATTCATTGCGCTCCATACTCAATTATTAATTAATTAATCTATCTTACATATGGAATGTGCATGAATGGAAATAATTAAAAATATGATAACCTTGGCCTAAGCAGATGTTCCCACGACCCTCTGTGACAAATGCAATGACAAAACAAGAATATTATAGTGGAGAAACACATTGTATCCTCGTGGCAACGGGTGACCCCGTTCCTAGGAGAATGCAAGTGTTTGTGCCCATTATTCAAAATGCCCCAGTTGTTGGCCCAATATTTCAGGCTTGTAATGTTGATTTTCTAGATGTGGCCCAAATGTTTACCTAGGTAATGTCTTCAAACTATCTTCTCTTATCTTCTTTTTTGCGTATTGCTTAATAATCAATCATCATGTATAATCTTTGTATTCATACTACTGACTATACTCATGCCACATTACTTGTAGCTAAGTGAATCCCTTTCAGTAATAGCTCCAAATGGATTTCCAATTTTTGGAGTTATATTCAATTTGGTAAAATTTTATCTCTTATTATAGAAAATCCTTCCACTAATATAATATCATATCTATGAAGGTATATATATATATATATATATATGAATCCATTAAGACTAAATATTCACTACTAGAATCATTTAATGTCATGATCCTAGTCACAAAGTATCTATCATACTTCTGTCAGTGACACATTTTCTAGTTTGTATTACCATTAATCATATATTTAACATGCAATCTACTGTAAGAATGTGTTAATGACTTTGTATTCACATGGTATGCGATAAGTTAAGAGAAGTAGTGTAAGTATTTATTTGTGTTCTTTTTAGTGCATAACTTTGTTTTCATTCTTTTGTAGGGGAATTGATAACACTCTGCTAGGAGCTTGGACCTGCAAGACCTACATTGGAGGATATGCACCAACTTCAAGCAAGGAAGAGTTGGAGAAATTAGTGTCCTACAAATAAAGGGACACTACCCTACAAAATAAAGGTTACTACCCTACAGAAGGACACCTTGACCCTAGATAGGACCTTTGTCCTATGGACCACCCTTAATTAGGACTCTCTTGTATTTTCTTTTTATTTTTGTATTTTCCTTTTTATTTCATTCCACTTGGGTGCTAATTGTATGGGTTTTATTGGTTAGTAGGATACCTTGCTACAAGGTTTAGGAGGTCATGGGATCTAATCCCACCTAAGATAGAAAATTACCTCATCTTTCTTTTCCTTATTAAAAGGGGTGCTATTTTTGGGTTTATTGGCTTAAGGCTTAGCTTAGCCATAAGCCATTAGGGACATGGGTTCAAATCCCACTTAGGATGGGATTTCACTCATCTTTTATTTTTCTCCCCCTTCCCTCATGTAAGTGGCCGCCCCCTCACTCCCCCTCTCCTATATAAAGGGGCCTCCTCTCTTGTATTTACACATTGAATTTTGAAGTAAAGACATTATGCCCAATTTTCTCCTCCCTTTGTGAGTTGAGTGAGGCTTGGTGGTTGTTGCTCAAACCATACTGAGACTTATCTAATTCTCCTGAATTAGTGGCGTCTGGCACTGGACTTATCTGCTGCAAGTGGACTCTTGCTTCAGTGGCGTCCTTCCCATTTCTTCCTCTCCACTTTTTCTTTCATTTTCTCTCATTTTCTTTCATTTTCTCGCCCAAAATAGTTGCTGCCCTGCACCTATTTTGCGCCTTTTAATGCTTGTTTTTCAATTCTAATCGGTGGTTTTTGCTCAATTCTAGATCCTACACCTATCCGGCTATCAATTGGTAATCAGAGCTTGATGGATTGAGCAATTTTTGGAGCACATTGGGGCTGTTTGGGCGCTGTTTTGCTGAACCTATATGTGCAGAATTTTCATTCATTTAGTGTAATTCCATCCCTCTTTTCAATTGTAATTTGGACTTGGACTGTTTCGCGGGCCCGAGGTGCCTTTCTGCTGCTATCAGCACTTGTCTGTCTTGATTGAATTGGTTGATTTCTTGCTAGTTTGGGGGCTGTTTTGGGCCGCTAATTCCCACCCCCTAGGTGTTTGTTTAAATGCCTCTTTAATTGCTCATACTTGTCCTTGAGTGATTCTTGCAAATTAATTGATATAACTGCTTGTTTGTGGTGAAGTGTGGTAAGAGGAGGCATTGTTGTCTTCATTTTTCCAAAGATCGTTCACCTACATTTCTCCCCTTCACCATTAATTGTCATCCCCCATATTCATCTCTTTACTTTCCGCTTTTAATTTTCCGCCATTTAATTTCCGCTTCTCCCCATCCTTTTAATTTCTGCTCCCCCCTTTACATTCAGCCATTTACATTTCTGCTCTCCCCATCCTTTTAATTTCCGCTTCCCCCTTTACTTTCAGTCATTTACTTTCAGTCCTCCCCATCCTTTTAATTTCCGCTTCCCCTTTACATTTCTGCTCTCCCCATCCTTTTACTTTCTGCTATCCCCTTCTACTTTCTGCCATTTACATTTCTGTCCTCCCCATCCTTTTAATTTCAGTTTCCCCCTTTATTTTCTTGCCATTTAATTTTGCGCAATTTTCCTCTTTATTTTTTTTGCCATTTATGCGCATTTTTGGGCTCTTGTTTTGTTCAATTTCCTACTCTTGTTATGTCTGTTTGATTGGCATTCTGATTGCAAATTTGGATTGACTGCTATCTCTACCTTGGACTTTCCCTGTTTGATTGTGCAAAACGCTCACCTATAGGATTTTTTTTGGTTCATAGTATTGGAAGAAGATCAACGAATTCTAATTGTTGATTTTCCTTCAAATTTAATTCCAATCTTAAAATTGAACCAAGCGCGTTTCTGTGACCATACCGGTTTTGTATAATCAACAAGGAAGTGCTAAGCAATTGTTTTGGCCATTTTTGAAATCATGTTGCCATTAAGTTTTTACAGTTTTTTAGAAATTAGTTTATTCATTATTTTTGCTTTTCTGGGCCACTTGGACCAGTTTACTGTCAGAAAATTCCAAAAATATTACAGTAGATACAGTTAATTTTTTTTCATTGTGTACAAATTTCTGTAATTTTTTGTTGGGAAAAAAGACAAAAAAAGAAAGAAAAGGCAAGAAAAAAATACAAAAAGTACGTATGTGCCAAAAATAGAAAAAGAGGTGTAAAAAGCAAAAAAGAGTGCAAAAGTCAACAACAAGGAAGAAAAAGTCAAAAGACACCCAAAAAGTCAAAAAAATTCAAAAAAATTCAAAAAAAATAGAAAAACAAAAACAAAGAGTTATCCCAACAATACAGTGACAGTTTTACTGTAATTTTCTTTTTCTTTTCCCTGTGTACCGTAATTGAGTTGTATTTGCTGTTTTTCTTAAAAACAACAATTTTGGCAACTCTTTTTCAAAAATCACCAAAAACAATTCTCTTTGCAATTTCTTCCGTCTTGTCTTGTTTGTTGTCTGCTCTTGTGTATAAGCTTGTTTGAGTGCCAGCTTTTCTTGTTTGTCATATCAATTCTTTGTTTTGTCTTAGGATTTTCCAATCTTCTTCCAGTAGGTATTTTTCTTTGTTAGTGCGCTTCTATTTGGGTAAGGGTTAAGACTTAGACTCACGTTGGTCTTTGCAACTTCTAATCAACCTCCAACTGAGTAGAAGAGGCAAGAGAGTATCATTATAGAAAAAGCCTAAAAATAGTGACATACACGAGTGATCACATTCCATTGAGTGTAAACACTTAGTGAGTGGTGAGGTCCTTTAAAAAGCTTTCAAATAAAATGAATTTAAGATGTCATGTAGAATGTGGAGAAAGGAGCTAGATGAAGATAGGAGAGAATTTAGAAGAGAAAAGGAAGTGAGAAGACACTCTTCTCATGATGAAAGGTATAAAAAAGAAAGGAAGGAAAGAGAAATAAGTAGATATCATTTTGAAGATAGTAAGAAGAAGGAAAGGAGTTATGTTAACTCTAACCATGATAGGAGGAGGTATGAGGAAGAAAGAAAGTTTAGAAAATATGATGAAGAAAGAAAGTATGAAGAAGAGAGAAAACTTAGGAGAAATTATGAGAGTGAAATTAGAAGAAAAGATCATGAAAAGAGAAGAGAAAATAGGAAAAGTACAAAAGATTCTTTTGAAGATAGAATTGAAAGAAAGTTAGAAAAATTTTCTAATGAAATTGAAGATAAGCTTTCAAAATTCTTTTCAAAGTCCTTAATTGAGATAGAAGAGAGAAGAAAATTAGAAAGGAAGGAACAATTAGAAAAAGAAGAAGAAGAAAGGCTTAAGAGAGAAAAAGAAAAAGAGGTAGAAAGAGTGCAAATAGAAGAAGTGAAAAACAAAAACTTGGGAAAGCAACTAATTTTATCTTGTGATCCTTTGTCAGCTAACCCTTTGTGTGAAGGCATGAATAAGTTGATGGCAAGTACTTCTATTGTTGCAAAGAGGACAACTCAAGCTATTGAGAGGGAGTTCCCTAAACTAACTTTCTTTATGCATGAAATGCCTTTTTCTATGCACAATTATATGCCTCAAAGCATTACATGTTTAGAAGAAATGAACAATATTGATGATGCTTTGAAACCTATTGCATGTTTAGAAAAGCCAACTATGTATGAGAGTACCATGAAACTTACTAAAGATGCATGCTTACTCAATTCCTTTATATTGCATGATAAGATTGAAAACAAAGTTGGATTGAATATGCATATGCCTTTGGTTTGTGTTTATAGAATGAATACACATTTTGGACCAAAAATAATTATTTCATACAAGGATGTGTATTATGCTCTTGAACTAGTTAGTAAAAAGGATAAAATTTTGGATGAAGCTATCACATGTAGGAAAACTTGTTTGACATCTAATTCAAATGATGATATGCTTCTTAATATGCATACTCACTGTGGTCCTTTTGGTATTTCACCTTTCATGAACACATATGATAATATGCAAAAGGTGTCATCTTACTTGAGTGAGTGCTTTAGTATGGATATGGCTCTTGAACAAACTTGCATGAATACTTCATGGCATGGTAAAAATGTTGGGATGTTATTGAAAAATATTAAGACATTCATGCCACATAGTTTCACATGTGCATTTATTTGGGAACATAGTATAAAATACTTTGATGGATATCGCACATTGAAACACTTTTTGTACTCGAGTGGAATTTATTTCCTAAGCTTTCTCCATGACCATTTATTTGTATTACTTGCAAAGGAGGGCTTCAAAAGATTAGTCTTTGATCCAGGATCTAAATCCGCAGAGTACATGGACAAGATGGTTCAATCTTCATTGAGGGAGTTTTCTAACCCTTATCTCAAATACCTCTTATTTATCTCCTATGTTTTTCTTTTGCCAATCTTTATGATCCCCAAGTATTTTTGTTATGAGCCTTCACTTTGCTTGCTTTGGAATAATACTTATGAGTCTTCTTCTTGTTGTCTAGGCTCAAGGAAGATGTTCAACTTGTGGACCTCTAACTCTACTCTCCAAGAGCTAAGGGAAGTATCTTCTTACTTCCTAAATTTTGTCATCCATCCCCTTCTTCTACCCAGTTCATTACTCTTAAGGCTTCTTTCTGAATTTTCAGATTTGAGGTCAAATCCTTTTCAAGGGTGAGGGAATGATAACACTCTGCTAGGAGCTTGGACCTGCAAGACTTACATTGGAGGATATGCACCAACTTCAAGCAAGGAAGAGTTGGAGAAATTAGTGTCCTACAAATAAAGGGACACTACCCTACAAAATAAAGGTTACTACCCTACAGAAGGACACCTTGACCCTAGATAGGACCCTTGTCCTATGGACCACCCTTAATTAGGACTCTCTTGTATTTTCTTTTTATTTTTGTATTTTCCTTTTTATTTCATTCCACTTGGGTGCTAATTGTATGGGTTTTATTGGTTAGTAGGATACCTTGCTACAAGGTTTAGGAGGTCATGGGATCTAATCCCACCTAAGATAGAAAATTACCTCATCTTTCTTTTTCCTTATTAAAAGGGGCGCTATTTTTGGGTTTATTGGCTTAAGGCTTAGCTTAGCCATAAGCCATTAGGGACATGGGTTCAAATCCCACTTAGGATGGGATTTCACTCATCTTTTATTTTTCTCCCCCTTCCCTCATGTAAGTGGCCGCCCCCTTACTCCCCCTCTCCTATATAAAGGGGCCTCCTCTCTTGTATTTACACATTGAATTTTGAAGTAAAGGCATTATGCCCAATTTTCTCCTCCCTTTTGTGAGTTGAGTGAGGCTTGGCGGTTGTTGCTCAAACCATACTGAGACTTATCTAATTCTCCTGAATTAGTGGCGTCTGGCACTGGACTTATCTGCTGCAAGTGGACTCTTGCTTCATGGCGTCCTTCCCATTTCTTCCTCTCCACTTTTTCTTTCATTTTCTCTCATTTTCTTTCATTTTCTCGCCCAAAATAGTTGCTGCCCTGCACCTATTTTGCGCCTTTTAATGCTTGTTTTTCAATTCTAATCGGTGGTTTTTGCTCAATTCTAGATCCTACACCTATCCGGCTATCAGGAATAATAATCCATTGGCTACTACTCCTATCTCCAATTGCAACAATGGCCAGTTTACTATTTTATTGTCAAGAATTTTCAAGGGACATGCAATGCCCTTCAACAAAATAGAGTAATGGACTTTCCCGAGAAAACAAATGCAGAATCAATAAACCCAACTATTACTGTACTTCCAAACATTTTCTCCAACACTCTCCAAGGTTCTCTCTCTCTCCCTCTCCCTCTCTATATATATGTGAGACACTACATCAATTTTTATCTTTCTTCCCTTTCTCTCCTTTCCTTATTAATATATATTGTTACCTCTTTTATTCTCTGGTAAAGCTTGCTACTTCCAATTAGTTTGTATATCTTGCCATATATTTATTGGAGAATAATTGATAATGATTAATGAATATAACTATAACTGTAACATCCCAAAAATTAGACTTAAATCAAACTAGAGGAAAGTTGGGAGTGGGTTGAGAGGTTGAGTAGGAGAGGAAGAATTACAAGAAAGAATATGAGGATTAGTAAGAATCTATGGGTATTAAAGGGGAGATTTCAGAAGAATAATTGAGTTGACTATGAATTATGGCAAAATGAACTAGGAACGATAGAGTAGGTGAGAGTTAGGAGAGTTAAATTTAAGAGTTTAAGTGTTAAAGTTCTCATTCAATCAACATCCCGATAGTTAAGATCTTTGATGAATTAAAAGTGACTAGAGTAATTAAGAAAAGAGTAATTAGGAAATTGTAACATTCCGTAATTCAGAACTTCTATTAATTCATAAGATTAAGATAGGAATTTATATGTTAATAATTAAGGAAAGAAAGTTTAAGAAATTAGGAGATAAAACTTAGGTTAAAAACCAAGTTTCCAAGTTTTTAAGCAAATTAGGGAGTTAGGAGTTTCTGGTAATCGATTACCAGCATCTTGTAATCGATTACCTGAGAGTTGAACTTTGGGTAATCGCCTGTCAAGGATGTGTAATCGATTACCTGAGGGCTGAATTTCTGGTAATCGATTACCAAGAATTTGTAATCGATTACCTGAGAGCTGAATTTTGGGTAATCGCCTGTCAAGGATGTGTAATCGATTACCTGAGAGCTGAAATTTTGGTAATCGATTATCAGGTGTGGTAATCGATTACCAGAAATCTGGGTTTTTAGTAATCGATTACCAGGCGTGGTAATTGATTACCAGGTTACTAGAAGGGGCTTTCTAGTGTCTTTTTAGCCGTTGGTAATCGATTACAGTGAGTCTGTAATCGATTACCATCACTTAATATATATAGCTGGTGCGAAAAATAAACCAGAATTTTCATTTTCTTCTACTCCTTTTCATCTTAGAGAGAGAGAAAGGGAACCCTAGAGAGAGAATCACCAAATCGAAGCTTGTGAACGGATTCAGAGCAAGGAAACATCAAGGAAATCATCCACAAACATCTTTCTCTTCTTGAATTGCTAGGATTGGTGAGTATAACTCACTTATATGGTAGAAATTGTTGGTCTCAATTGCATGCTCCCACCCCTTATCTTCCCTTTCTTGATTGTTAGATAATTATTGTTTGAATTGGTGGATTATTGTTGTTTGGAATGATTATTGAGTGATTGAGCATATGAGTATAGAATCGAGCATCGGGATCCTTAGTTTCGAAGTTTTCGAAACTATCGAAACCCCTCGATTGTAACTCATATGAATATCCAAATCGATTATAGTTCTTTATTAAATGCTAGTTCATGGATTGAAATGGTTAGATTGGAATTTGAATTGGAAAATTGAGATTTATGTTCGTAGGGTCGAAACTTTCGAAATAGTCGAAATTAGCGGAATTTCTTATACTTGTTACATTTAAAGCATTGTACTATTACTTTATCATGATTATGATTAGTTAAAGTAAATTCAAAGTCGGCCTTGTGCTGTGAGTAAAAACAAATGAATAATGGTATTGAAAACATGGCTTCGGTCCAGTTTGGGTGGGATTCGTCCCCGGGAAAGCCGGTTCCCGTAGTCTGAGCTCAGGTCTAACTCCAAAAAGTGATAAGATCATGCCTGCTGGGCACAGCAGTGAGTGCATCATGAGCATCATAATTTGCATTATTCATCAGTGCATGTTAATTGAATTACATATCGCTTTTATTAGTTATTGACTATTGGAAACATGTTTTATGTATTTAGTTCGTGAATATGTCATATGTGATGTTTGATAAATGTTGTTTGTTTTACTACACTATATATGCTTGGTTGTACTTGCTGAGACTTTAGTCTCACCCCACGTTTCAGGGATCTTGTTTAGTTGTGCAGGAAACCTTAGGAGCTGTTAAAGCAAGAAGGAGGATTTGTGGAACTGAGTCTCTTTAGAATTTGAAGTTTAAGTAATAGAAGTAAATTCGGTTGTAACTAATAAAAGATTAGTCACTGATGTATATTGTATAAGTATAATTATTTCTGAGTTGGCCACTGAGGCCTAGCTCTAATGCTATGATATGTATGATATGAATTGTACTGGTTTTGCTGATTTTTCAGGTTAAGCTGGATTTGGTAATTATCCGATTTTTAGGGGAGACTCTGCCGGATTTCCGGTATAAGTTCATTGAATCACACTTCTCTAAGTGTGAATTCTTCCCTAAACATAAGTAGGTTTCATACTTATTTAAGGTCTCTGATGTTTGTCTTCTTTTGGCTTAAGCTAATCATTGGAAAGTTTAAGCAAATGTATGACGATATCGGAAATTTAACGAAATGATTTCAATAAATTCTGGAATAGTATCTCTAACATGCATTATTTTTTAGTTCAGAAATTAGGGCCTTACAATAACTACTGTGGTGACAAGTGACAACAAATTGTTGTGACAAAACACATTATAATTTGTTTGTTATTTATTGTTTGTTATAAATATCACATATCTTTAGCTACAAATTACTATTTATTAGTATATTAGTTGTTTTAGGATTTTAGCTCTCATAAGTTTCCCTTAGATCTTATTGCTAGACAAGCCTGGAAATATGTAATTAAGTTTAAATACCAACTTTTTAAACATTCCTCTTTTCTTCTTTTTAATGGTTTTGGCAGACCAATCCTCCTCAGCATATGAAGTGGCCATCGAAAATCCAATCACTGAATCTCCTAGAGATGTTAGACTTGTACGTGTAGTCCTTCTTAATACTTAGACTTTATATGGTAGAACAAAATGAGTTTTTACCCTTTTGAATAAAGAAGTTAAATATTTTTTCCAATGTTTTTCACCTGTCTTGGGTTTCTCATTTATTTATTTATTTGTTTATTTATTTTTTATTTACTTTGTGCCAACATGCAATACATTATTTTTCAGGACACTATAGGTCCCCATATCCAGTCCTTGGAGCCACAACTAGTTTTAACAAATGCAACAAATCAAATGCATGATGCTTCCTCTAGCTCCCAGTACCGAATGAACATGTATGATGAATCAATGGCTGAGCTTTGTGCTGATAAAGACATTTCTACAACAATTGAAAACCCTAGGACATTTATAACATTGGAAGAGGATTATTCGCATCATGTTCTACTTCCCTTAGATGATATTAGTGATACTTTTGTACAAGAGCAACAAATGTCTAGCAAGAAAAATATTTCGATGGATAGCCTTGAAGTAAATGAAAATACATTTCAATGTGCACTAAGGGAAGCTACACAAAATATATCAAAAAGTCAGATTTCAAACAATGACTTGACTACAAATTCATCTAAGGAAGTACACATTCCACCACAAGTTGTACACGAACAACCTACTTCTAGCACTGGAAAAGGGTCTTCAACAGGATTACTTCAAGACCTAAGAAGCAAAAGGAGGGTGATGAACCCTATTCACAACTCTGGAAACTCCTTAAATTAATGATACTCCACAGACATGGTATCATCCACGTGGTATGACTATGATGAACACATCAACTACATTAGGGATGGTTAATCCACAGGGTCCTACTCATTTGCCAACCGGTGCTTCATTTGGTAATGTCATTTATCCTTATGCAATGGGGAATTCACTCATGGAATTTCAACCAAACTCATTTCCAAATCAACTCCCAATGTTTCCTTATTCTGGTAGTCAGTATATTGGAGGACCAAGGGGAAACTTTTTAGGGCAACCTATGGAACAATTTTTCCCAGGGTACCAATATCAGAGGAATAGTATGACTGCCTTTGTTCCACTTAATACACCTACAATGGGAGTGAGCAATTGCCTTCCTCTTATTTCAGGAATGGCTCCAATGTGTTACCGAGGACAAACTTTTCCCGCAGAGCAAATTTTGACTCCTCCATCTCTTTCAGATTTTCAAAACTATGTAAACACATGGGAGGTAAATAGACTATCTAAGTTCATTATTTGATAAAATACAAACTGTAACACCCGCGTTTTTACCGTTTTTCCGTTTTTGCCATTTTGAGTGTTTTATTGGATTTTGAGTGATTAAAATTATTTTTAATCATCAAAATTTATATTTTTGGATTTAGAATTAAATTTCCTATTTTAGGGAATTTTTGGGAATTTTTGGGGTTTTTTTGTGAAAATGACCTTTTTGCCCCTCCTGTCCCTTGAACCGGGCCCGAATACTCTTGATCCGGGCCAGAAAAATTTACACTGACTCACCTTGACACATCATAACAGCCGTGCATGCAGAATAATGTGCATGGGAGACACTTGTAAATTTTCCCCTTCCTTACAAGACAAGTGTGCAAGCAAATAAGCCATGTGTCATTTATCTTTCCTAAAGCAAAAACTCCACTTTCTTCCTTTTCCTTTCACATGCAAACCAGAATTTTTTTCTCTCATTTCACTCATTCTCATCCACTTACAGCTGTGAGCTTCCTTCCCATTTTCTCTCAAGTTTTCCATTTTCCTTCCAAACACATTCAAGCTAAAGGTTCCATTTTTGAACCTAAGCTTAAACACCTAGCCTCCAACCTTGTAGAAATCCTTGTTGGTGATCAAGAGGAGGATCTTGGAGCTGTTTTTGGGGCTGTTACTGCACCTTATTTTTACAGAAAATTCCTTAGGTAAAAGGGGGGAGAACTTGAACTCTAGTGGGATTGGTAACTAGAGTCAAGGATTTGCCCTTAAAATCCTTGTTTTTACGCTTGTTCTCCTTGAAAAAAATCACTTTTTGAGCTTTTCTTTGAGAAAATGTTTTGGATTCTTGGAGCTGGGTTGTGTACATGTTTTTAAGTTTATTTTGATGCTTGGAATGTGTTTGGATTGTGATTGTTGGTGCATGCAAGCCAAGAAACAATTTTGGAAAAATTTTCCCCTTTTTCCTCCTAATAGCTCTCGGCCTTGAGGGATTTTGGGGCTGCATGTGTTTCAAAATTTTTTTGGTGCTTGGAATGTGTTTGTATGATGAATCTATGAACATGCATGAAGTTGGTTGAAGGTATACAATTGTTTTGGATGATTGATCTTTGAAAAATAGTGTTTATGAGCTTGAAAATGGAGTTATGAACTTTAATGTGTATATGGATGATTTTGAGTGGATTAGTATGATATTTGGCATTTAGATTGTTTGTTGATGAATGTGTGAAGTTTTGGTGAAGATTGGATGTTGTGAAAAATTTGAAGTTTTGATGAACATTCAAGTTGTTCTTGATGTTCATAAGTTGTTCTTGATGAAACTCATCAAGAATACCTTTTTGATCTTAAAAAGGTCAAGGGTATGTTGAAAACATGTTTATGGGCTTTGGTGGTCCAAAAGGACTAAGAAGCAATTTTACAAGTAAAAGGACTAAAGTGCAATTAAGAATGAGTCTTTAAAAATAAATAAAACAAATTCGGATTTCCAATTCCAACCAAGTAAAAGTCAACTTAAAGGTCAATATTTTAGGTTGCCATGACTAAAAATAAGTTCCTAAGAGTTATAAAACCTTTAGGCTTTTAATTTAAGTTTAAAACCTTTAAGAAAAGGAGTTAAAGACTCATTAAAAGTCAATCAAGATTAGATTATGAAATTAAAGTTAATTGGAGTTGGACTTCAACTCTAATCCAAGTTATTAAGATTAAAACTCAAGAGTTAATTAGTGGACTTGACTAATTTAGTTATCTAAGTTAATTAACCTAATCTACTTAAGTTAATTAAGTAAAGAATAATAAATTAAGGATAAAATTAATTAACCTTAATCAAATATAATTAAAAGCTTAATCCAAGATTAAGGAAGAGATTAAGGAATAATTAGGAATTAATTAGGATCTTAAGTAAGGATTAAGACTTAATTAAAGAAGATTAAGACTAATTATAGTTCAGTTAATGAAAACTAATTGTAATTAAAGATTAAACTTAATCTTAATTAGTCATACAAGAGGAATTAGAATAAGCAATGCTATCCATAAGACACAATCATAAGTCTTAGTAAATTATAGGACTTAAGTGGACATGATTATCAAGAACATTAGTACAAACTACCTTAAAAGGCTATAACAAACACACTCTTTCTTCATAAAACTTGAGAAGCTTAGTGAGAGAGTGCGGTTCTAACCCAAGGTAGGGTTCGATTTTTCCTTGAAGGAAAGACATTGAATTCGGGCCGTGCCACGGGGATGTGGTGACGTTGAATGGTTCAATGGGCTTTGCCTGTAAGGATGTGAATGTTGTGAGCATTGTTGTGTGACATGCATCATGAAGCATTGTTGATGTTCGAGGTTGAAAACCTTATGACCTATATGACAGTAGCACTTGGTACAGTGTGAAATCGGTTGGGAAGGGTGCAACTGGGTTTTGCAAAGAACGCCAGTGGGTCCTCAAAAGGGACGCCAGCCCTGAGGATAGCCTAGCTCCCGGAAGATCTCAGGGGATGTAGATTAGCTCCCTACTGTCGAGATTGGGGAACCCAGCTTAGCTATTCCTGTCGCTCTCATGATTTTCGGGTCAGTTGAAATTGTCTGGAAGAACGCTTAAATGATTTGGCCAAAATGTATGAGCAATGCTCTTTGTACCAATGCTAGTACAGACTCTAACTCCTGACATGTTGTGTATATATGGTCGGGCAGCTGCTATGTGCTCTGCCGATGGTGATGTTTCCCTGGGCCCGCATGCATTAGATATTACATTATAATAGTAGAGTTGCGTTCATATGAGTACACCATAATGAGATGTCGTGATTGCTTATTGATTCGACTGTGTGGATTGCCTCTGTGTGTGTGCTCTAGTTTGCTGTATCCTACATGTTGTGAGTTCATGTGATGTTCTCACCCTCCTGTTCTATGTTTTCTTTCTATTCTCTTCTCGTCACATTGATAGTCGGTATCGAGGACTTCCGTCATGACGTCAATGCAGGTGCGACTTAGATGGTTGCCGAGGGGCACCCGGTGGGCGACGAGTATCCCGCGCAGGTGTGAGTTCTATGGAGGGGGAGTCCGTGTCATCATCACGCACCCCAGACTTCCTCTTGTACCTGAGAAGGACTAGGTTGTGTTGAGTCTAGGTAGTGGCAGCTCTGATCTAGCGACCTCTTGTTTTGTATTTTGTTGAGGTCTTATTTATTTTAGTCTACTACTGGAACTCATGTTTTGCGTGGTTGCCTTGTTGGCTCAAAAAGTACATCGACACCGTGATGTATGTATGTATATTTATGATGTTTCCTTCCTTATTATTCATTTTATAACTATGTGTATGCTGTGTAGGTAGGCGCGGTAATAAGCGTCTAGATGTTTTCGGAAAAATGAGTTTTAAATTTAAGGAAAGGATATTTCATAAGTACTTAAAATAAAGCTAGAGAGGTAATAGGCCAATGACACCTAAACCCTTTTAAAAAAAAAATTCTGTATTTTGACGTTTTTAAAAACAGTAAGTTCGTTGGTCACGTGTCATATGTGACATTCTTAGCGGTATAACTAAGGGTGTCGCACAAACATAATTCTTTAATTATTGCAAAATTTATTAGAAGAAATCCATGTCTTTTATACACAATATAACTTACTATATATGTTATTTTACTTTTCACAAAATGGATTTTCAACTCCCTGATTATAAAACCTTATTTAGAATCACTTATGAAAAATATAAAATTTAAGAGAAAAGTCATTTATGTCCTCACATGTGTCTAGATAGCAACATATTACCTCCATTGTTAACATTAATGACAAACCACTTTAAACTATCGTTGTACTAACTTTATCTAGTATGGTTGTTTCTGTTTTCATATTTATCCATTTCATAAGTGCTTAAATAAATATTGTATTGTCATAGATTTTTCCATTGTTTAACAATGTAGAAATAGGTCGAGAGATGTGTTTAAGTTGTAGGATTATTTTTGATTTTGTTGTCTTAGAGTGCATGTACATTAAATAATTGGTCTACAATGAATATTTAGTTAGAAAGATTCACTCAAATTGTGTATCTGTCATTAAAGTACAAGTATTATAGAATCCTTATTAACCTAGAACGTATAGCTTCTTGAGTAACCTACATTGTAACAATTCTATAAATGTTATATATAGAATAACTTAACTTTTCCCCTTTTTCTATCTATGAAACAGGCCTTTAGAAGAGCAACAACACCCACCGAGTAAGTTGATCCTTTATAACCCAATCCTAAATTTTCCAACAAAACCTTGCTGTAAAATTTCTCAAATGAACACATATAATTGTTACTCATTTCCATCCTTTTTAGTCAATAACTATTAACTAGAAAGTTTAATATTAAAGGTAATAAAATTAGTTACCAAAATGTTAATGGATCCTATCTAACCATTAGATCATTAAAGAATAAGCATTCTACAAAATGATACACTTTTAAATAAAATTTAATTCTCAAGAATTCCACTTTTCTACATTGATTCAATTAAAGTAGCAATGATGCCTGATTAGTTTCTTAAAATCTCCTAGTTAACAATAATAAGTGTACAAAACAAGTACATTATCTATATTCATAATTATATACTTTTGTTGCTTTTTGCAGGCTTACTTTTCATTGGGGTGATAGATTAGAAATGAGGCATTTCATCCAGAGAAGGCCATGAGCCACACCCAACAGTAAATATTTTTAATAGCACATTGCTACCCATTTTTAATGAACATTACTCTTTAATAAGGATATTTTATACTCTAATAAAATTTAAATGCAGGTTTTCACACAGCCCAATGGATTATGTATTCTTTACAATAGTTGAATCCAACAATATTGTTGATTTACATTATCGTTTCTCGAGTAAAAGATTGGTAAGTCATATGTATATATGCATGATCTAGTGAATATAAACTCATTCATTTTAGAAACAACTTGGTGGATGATCCCAAGATTCACACAAGCAAGCACAAGGACATAAATTGTGACCAGTTTCACATTCCCTCTTCATAATTTTCCTTAACACATGTTGCGTGAATGGATATATTTAGAAATTAGGAGCATAATTAATGGTTTTTTTTCTTTAATTATAAGAGAATCTTTGTCATGTTATATCTCCATGCAGTGTGCAAAAATTGACGTGGCTTTCCAGGCTATAATTTTGTTCTCGACAAAAAACAAGTACTTGCTCATTGGAACAATTTTTCCAGAGTGTGAATCCAATATTATTTCATATTATTATTTTTCTTACAGTATGTTTTTTGAACATTGGGCTAGACATGTGAGAACTTTCTATACTTCTTTTTCAATACTCACAATTGGATAAATCAATAATTGACAGGACACAATGTTTGTAGAACCGGTCTCATAAGTTGGAAGAGCTGCCATTAGAGCCTGTTAGAAGGGCGTGACAAAGGAGCATGAAAGTAGAGGAAAGACCAGTCAAAAGATCATGCTTCTCTTCATTTTTTTTAAACTTTTATTTGGTGTAGTTGAGATAATTATAAGTTTTCCATCACTGAGATGGTAGTTCTTCGTGTCTTTTATGTGTCTCAAAAACACCTTTTTGAAAAATGTAATAATAGTTTAACAGAATTGACATATATATATATATAGCCTTATCTTAGTTGTTGATTGTAATCGATTACCAGATTCCCAGAAAGGTTTTCCAGTGCATTTTACGACTGGTAATCGATTACAGACTATCTGTAATCGATTACCAGCGAACCAGTATATATAGTCCCACATGCAAAAATCAGATTTTCACATTTTCTTTCTCACCCTTCTTCACCCTAGAGAGAGAAAGAGAGAATTCTAGAGTAAGGAAGTCAATTTTGGAGCTTTGGAAGGAGATTGAAGCTAGAATCATCAATTGGATCACTTCAAATTCTCATTCTCCTCTTGATTTCATAGATTTGGTGAGTATAACTCACACACACCCTTTCCCCTTTGATTTTGATTTCTCTCCAATGCATGAACCCTACTCTTTAATTCCCTTTCTATGTAAACACAACCCTCAGGTAATCGATTACGTAATCAATTACATAAAATTCAGCTCTCGGGTAATCGATTACATTGATAATTATGAGTCTTGTGTTTAAATAATTGTTAAAAATTTGTTGATATTTCTTTCTATGTCTCAGTCATTTCTATAAAGTAGTTATTAAAATTATCATTGCTCATTTACATTTAGAAAACCTCTTTAATCCGATCTAATTTTCTTGGTCTTAAAACAGTTATATTACTCCTTAAATTTTAAAAACTAAATAACTTCCAAACAAATCTTATTAGTTTTTCATTTCTGAAATTTTAAAAAAATTTTTGAAAATTAAAAACAAATACGCAATATATATGCAAGGTATCAACATAATCTCATTCATTTTAGTAAATGTATGTTATAGCCAAACCTTGGAAGAATATTTTTTCTCCACTCAGAAAATAGAATAACATGATTGATGTATTTTTCCAATATGTGAGTTTGAGAAAATTTGATGTGTGAAATTATAAAAAAAAAGTGAACTATCAACAAATATGATATAACATTAACCTAAACTCTAATCTAGTACCTTTTTTTTGCTCTGATGATCAGAACACTATTTTACAATGTAAATTTGAACAAATTTTGAAGGTATAATTATCCTCCAAACTATAACATTTTTCCCCTAACGAGAGATCATGAGAATGATGACCCCATTTAAAATAGTAAATATATGATTGATATTAAATTTAAGAAAAAAAAAGAATTTCATAATAAGTTATAGTATATCTTTTATGATTTTTGGAAATTCTTCTAGATTTTATTTTGGGATTTTTGGCAAAATTTCCAAAATACCACTATTTTTGGATGTATAAAAATATTTAATTGTATTAATTTAAAAAAATTACTAAAATTTTAATAAAAATAATTTTTGAGTATAAAAGGGCCTTAGAATATTTTTTTGTAAATTTTAGAAAATTTTTGTAATTTTTTCAAAAATACCCTTAAACTTTTTAACATTTCAAAATGAAACCCCACACCTTATAACGTACTAATTTCTATATTAAGGAAAATACTTATTAGAACCATTTATCATTAACATCTAAATTAATACACATCATTTTGAATATCAAGAAAAATATAATATTATTAATAACTAAAAGTTTTACTTAACATTTACCCCAATAGGGTAAACTAAAAAGGAAACATGTAAATCGGAAACTATAAGCCCAAGTATTGGCTTTTACAACAAACATAATAGTTTTTTTGTGTTAACCATAGATATTCTCTATTACCAATGACAATCCTATTTCGGACTTAATCACAATGAAGGCTCTTCACCCCTTCCTAAGAGTGTGCTTAGTGGGGATTGAACCCGGGATCTCTTCCCACAATCTCATCTTGTATTGTCAACTGAGCCACAACTCTTTGGTACAACATAAACATATTATTCCCTAACATAATTTTTAATAATAAATTTCTAATCCTAAAGAAACTAAATTTTAAAAAAATTAGAGTAAACTAACAAATCAGCCCCTGACTCTGTGGGGATCATGCAGTTTCATCTCTGACTTTTCTAAAATAGCACTTTAGTCCCTAACTTTGTTAAAACATGCATAAAGTGCATGTTTTTTTAATAAAGTATGGACTAAAGTGCTATTTTAGAAAAGTCAGGGACGAAACTGCATGGTCCCTACAGAGTCGGGGACTGATTTGTTAGTTTACTCAAAAAATTAACTCTTCATCTACTGCCAACTTGGTCAACATAAGTCTTCAAAGCCATAGTTGGACATAATAATGAGACTGACGTCCTAGTGAGCATAACTAAACATGCAACGTAGAAAAAGGCACCGATGTCCGCAGCAAGTGCACAGTTTTATCAAGTAGTAATATGACAAGTGCCTCAAAGGAAGGGGACTCATCCCCAAAGTCAACAAGTCAACATTGGGTCAAGGTCAACAAGAACCCAAGTTAAGGGTCAACTAGTGCCTCATAGGCTTGCACTCAGAGGATGTGGCCTAAAACCCATGATTTGATGATTTTCTAAATCTTATACCTTAATTTAATTTCTATTTATGAGAGCCTTGGACATGTCTAGTGTAACATCCCAAATATTAGAGCCTAGGAAGTATAGTAGAAGTCATATGTTGAGAACCCTATCAAGAGAGGGAGGTTGAAAGTTGAATGGGAATTCATGATTCTAGAGGGAGTTTAGGAGGGAAATCAAGTGTTAAGCCCGAATATATCAGTCAAAATGTGAAGTTTGGTTAGTGATATTTTTGCTTAAGCGAGAGATCCCTCGCTTAAGCAAAAATGGTCTAGAGAAGAGGTCATCTCTGGATCATTTTCGCTCAAGCGAGGAGAGACTCGCTTAAGCGAGAATCAGCCCCTCGCTAACGTCCTAATTCCCAGAATTTAGAAATTATGCTCGTTGGAAGCATAAGTCCCAATTCAAGGGAATTATATTTCGCGACATCAACGATATCAAAACAAAGTTACACGCACACTTAATTAAATCCAACGTTTATTTAAACATGACCTGAGGGTTCTTACATACAACTACATCAAGAATATTACAATACATATGCCTCAATAAAGCGGAAGCGTAAGGAATTACACATGTATTGATATCCTTCCAAAATAATATACAATTACAATCGTTCAATATAATACAATAAAATGATAGGCTCTGAAGCCAACAAAAACTTCTGAACTGCAACTGTGCCATGATCCTCACACACTCACTTTTCCAGTCGCTTGAGTCCCAAAATTCTTTTCACTCTTATTATCCTCATATTAGAGACTGAAAAGATCAGTCACTAAAGTCAAAATCATAGAAACCACCATTTCCAGTAACCAAGTTAATAAATCATATAATATTTTTATTTTAGAGACTGAAAATTTCAGTCACTAAAATAATAATATTATTATTACATTTGAGACTCATAAAGCTAAATAATTGCCCGCGAAATCCCTAACATTTCTAAGGCCCAAATCCCTAACTTGTCTATTTTCATTTCTTGCAAGCAAGCTGACTCAAATCCCTAACATTCGTTAGAGCCAAATCCCTAACTTCTCCATTTCCATTTCGCAAGCAAGACCGAGCAAAATCGCTGCTAGTGAGCCAAATCCCTCACTGCCATTAGCCATTGGGAAGTCGCTGCAGCGTTGTTGCCCGATCCCTCCATCTCCGTTTGCTCGCCCGCGAAATTCCATCACGGCTGCTGCGTTCTTGCTACTCCTGGGTTGTCGTCGCTTCAAGGTGGTCATCTTTGTGGTGTTGGTGCTTGCTGCTTCTGGGTGGTCGCCGTTGTCTTGGTTGCCACTGCCGCTTCTTGGTGGTCGCTGTTGTGGTGGTTGCCGTTGCCGCTTCGTGCCTCTGTTCTTCGTCTTGCCGTTAGTCCCTCGCCCAGTTGTAAGCTTCGATTCTCTCTCATTCTATTCTTATTATTGCCACTGTCTCATTCTATAAGCTGGTTCCCCCTAACATAATGTTATACATTAATCAGATTCATGCTTGAACTTGAAAATACATGTAGATATGGTTCATTAAATACGCTTGCTCTGACGTTAAGCTAGTTCTTTAGTCATCTCAACAATCTTTATTTTTTTCATTGTTGCAAGTAATGGACTTACAATCTGTGTGCTGCTGCACCTGCAATATAAAATAATTAGATAAGTGTTTATTGTACTAATTTTTATTTGTTAATATTGTTAAAAACTATTCTGTACTCTTGTGGTTGAGATGAATTGTTGAAGATTTGAAGAGGATTGGTTTAGGAAGGGGTCCATTTTGAGGAAGGATATTCAGGGGGGGGGGGGAGTTGGGTGGGACTAAGGAGGGTGAGGAATGGTATGAAAGAGATTGAAAAATTAGTGGGAGATGGTAATGATACTAGATATTGAAAGGACAATTGGTTAAGTGAAGAGAAGGGTCATGTAGTGTGCGAATTAGGAGTTTGGTGTAATGAGCACAAGGTTTGGAGATTTATTTAAATGGAGGAGGCTTTCTGTTTGGGAAGAAGATCTTCTAAAGGAGCTTCTTATGATTCTTGCTTGATTCTTTTCACATAAAGAGGTATAATAATGATAGTTGGAGTTGGAGATTGGAGACTATATATTCTTTTAAATCAACTTATGCTTAGCTGCAAAGGAATTTATCTAATAATTTTGATGGTTTCTTGAAGAGTTTTTTTGTTATTTCTTGTACCAAGCTCCGATACTTGGAGAGTTTTTTTGGATAGCTACTTATCAAAATTAATCTTAGGAAAATGGGTGTCTTCAAGGAAAATCAAGACCTGAGTTGTATCCTCTATGATTAGTCATGCAATCTTTTTTATGGTGTGTGGTCTAGCTATTATATGTGGCTTGGCACTTTATTCACCCTGCTTCTCTGATTTTCATATTGCACTTCTATTAAATTAAGAAACCTCTACTGTCAGTTTTATGGCTTGATAAAGTTAACAAGATTAAAAGTGCCATGTTGATTGTTTGTGAAACTATGTTTTCATTGATTTGCTCACTTTGTTCGTTTACTTTTTTTCTCTGACATTGTAAGGTAGTTTTACAAACAAGTTTCTGAAAAGTAATTCTTGAATTTTATTAAATACTGATTATGTTCAGTGGGTGCAACAATCATAAAGCATTATTGAGGACCTTCTCTTTAAGTTTGAAGTTTGAAGTTTCTGAAAGCTTGAATCCTTAAGTTTTACTACCACTGTAGCCTCTCTAACTCACGCACCTCCACACCTAAAATGCCAAGTATTTGCTTACTGCTACCACTGCTGAATTCAGTTTCCACCCCTTCCCTTCCCTCCTCTGTCAACTATGTACGAAAATAAATAAATTAATATATATATTGCAAAAGGTTGTATCAAAATCCAATGGCATTTCAATTATCATTATTGGTTTATTATTGTAATGAATGTTTCAGAATTGGACAGAAACTTTTAATATATAGGATTTAGTGCCATCCCTAAGCTTATTTTTATCCTTTTTAATTTTTTTTTAGTTTATATGATGATGGTAGTTTCGTATAAGCTTTCATGTAAACCGAAATTAAAAAGTCTTTTCTTAACAATTTTAATATCTCCTACATTGACTTTGTAGAATTGCTTAGTTTTCTTTTAAAAAAATATCAATTCACTTGATTACAGTTCTGTTATCAGACTTTTATCTTCCAAAAGCACTAGGATGTTTGCCGTTAATTTATTCTAGAATTTTTTATTTTATTTTAAAATAATATAATAAAGCCATCAATTAATAAATTAAAATGTTTCTTATTGTTAGAGAAATTTGAATTTCTACTTATCCTTGGGATATTTTTTTTATTTAATTTTTTTCTTAAATTATCTTTAGAAGTATTAACAACATAGAAATGTTGCCCATGCATTTAAAAATACTAATTAGAATATATGGATTGTTTAACTTAAATGGGATAGTATAGTTTGCAATTAAGATAATTTTAAATGAGAAGAGTACTAACAACTAGAACAATTGGCAAACTAGTTTCTTCTGTGCCTCCTTGGCCACCAAACAGAAAAATGGCTATTGATAAAATCTTTAACCAACTTTTGACAAGTTGGTGCAGATAGACTTGATAGCTTTTCATCACATTACCTTTATCTAGATTCTGTTTTTTGTTTGCTAATCATAGATATTATTGAATTCCCCAGCTCCTTTTTTTTTTTCAATTTTTCATGCTTTACTATATATTTCCTCCCCTGCCTAAAATGCAGCCTCTGATATTTCCTTTTTCTTGTTAACTCATATTCTTCACCAATTGCCACTGTTTTTTTAAGAGTTAATTGGCACAACCTGATTTCTTGCTTTGATTTGTTTCAACCCCATGAAAGTGGTAAGCTTTCTATGTTGCTAGAGTAAAGCCTAAAACATTAGGTGCTTAGATTTGGATGCTCAAGTAGAATGCTAAAGCATTCTGAAAACTTGGGGATCTGTCGGTAGTTTGATACAACATTCATTTGTTCCTTGTCTATTATATTTTATTTTTTGCAGTGATTTGAATTTGATATAGAGGACCAAATAAATCTTGAGTTTTGAATCTTTGCATTTTGTTCTACTCCTGTTGTTTCTTTTTTCATAATTCCGGAGATTATCCCCAAAACAAAATATACTCATGTCATGGAAACTAGTATCTAAACATGTCATTCACACTCTAATCACCTTTGCCCAATACTCAAAATCTCGACCATTGGTTGGCAACCCTCTTCTTATTCCCCCCTTCTCTTCTTGAACGTGCTTCCATCTTAGAGCCTCTCCTTTATCCAAATCGATTTTCTAAGCTACCTACTAATAACACATTACCTCATCTTTCAGATTATAGGCATGGTGTATTCTTAAGTCTTAACCATTTTTCTAGTATAGGCATGGTGTTGTCTATCATGTGTGCTGATGGTAGGCACACATGTCATATTGATCTACAATAGGCTTTGTAATTATAATAGAATAATGCAATGATATATATTTTCATGAATAACTGTTTCAGGATTACTCTTAAGGTAGTGAACTAGACATTGTATGCCTTCAGACCAATAGAAATTTTTTAAAATGAATTTGTAAAATTCTCTTAATAAAATCATTGTTTTTTACTTTGTCAGCCTCCTGATGATCCCAAAAGAACAACAGATATTGTATTAGAGGCACAAAAGGATACAAAAAAACGGGGAATTATTGACTGTGGTTGGGCAATCTAGGGAATTGTAAGTATTCTATTTCAATTTTGTTTTGTACCCACTTGTTTCCTTTATTTCAAACACTTTTTGCTGTTGAGGTTGAAGAAGTTATAGTCAATTTTTTATTTCATGCTTTGTTATTTGCATTTATGTAATAAGAAGGTAATTGTCTAACTGATTGTAGTGATAATGTATGTAACGCCTTAATCTCCAGGATCCAAACTTATGCCCGTTGGAAGCGAAAGTTCCGGAAACCTGAAGTTATTTTTCGCACATGACTGATATCATTACAGATAATCCAACAAGTAAAGTCCATACAAGGTTTCATTAGAACTTGTCCTGTGAATATAAACACATAAAGTCTTTGGATATTATCATACATGAGCCTTGACAGGCGATACAACAAGTACCCATGTACCAAATATCTAGCAAAATATTACATCTAACACAAGAGCCCTAAGAACTATACATTCATTCCAATTCCCAAATAACAGAATTCCAACATAAGAGGGCCTCCTGCCTCCAGATTAACTCTACATCCAGGTTGTCAGCTAATCATCAACGGCCTGCCTGTGAATCTAAAATATAACCCACGAATGGGGTGAGACTATTGCCTCAGTGAGCAGAGCAGTGCAAAACATATACAATACACAATAGCAATCATATCAAGTTAAATAGTCATTCACTCAAACGAAATTCTAATATATTTAAAACAGGAAACGTGACATAAACATGATCTGCTTTTCCCGCAGTAGGGTTCTTTTCACTTTAACATGCAGTTAGACTGAGTTCAGACTACAAGGGGTATCCCCCTTGGGGACATTACGTCGCCACCGTTACCTGACGGCCGAAGCCAAGTTTTCACATAACACTTGATTGGTCAAGGACCCATGATGGCCGAAGCCTTAACATGAATTTTCCTCTTGCTTAACTAAATAACTTGATTACATGAGGAATTTTACCAAGAACATGAAAATTGAGCATGAAACATGAACACAAGGGTCTCTCTGACCTAGGGTTTCCTCCAATAACAATTCCACATGTTTATTCTAAAATTCAACAATCCATACACACGCAAAAGAGTTCAATTGCACATAAATGAAGAGGGAAGAACAAGAAGAGGGGTCATGCATAAGATTCAAGAGAGGGGAGTGTGGTGGGTGAGCTTCCCTCACCTAGAATGGAAGAGGAAAAGGAACAATGGGGAAGATGAGGATGGAGACCAAGCCTTGAGGTTGGAGAAATCTTCAATCAAACACCTACCACCACCTTCTCACTCTTTCTCTCTCAAAACCCTCGCTCTCTCTCTCTCTCTCTAAACTTTGAAGAAGGGGAAGGAGAAAATGAGAGAAACATCATTTCTCTCATGTGATTAAACCAGCAGCCCGCTCGGACCTGCGCTCAGCGCAGGTGGAGCGCGAACCTCCCATGTGCCTCCTGCGCTTCACTTGCGCTCAGCGCAGGTAAAATGCAGTTTTACCAAAACTTCTTTCTTTTCTGCGCTTCACTTGCGCTCAGCGCAGGTGAAGCGCAGTTGTACCAAATACTTCTCTGTTTCCTGCGCTTCACTTGCGCTCAACGCAGGTGAAGCACAGAAACCAGAAAGTTTCCCTGCACTCAAGTTCCTAGCCCAAAACCAACAAGTTTCCTTTCTCCCTTCCTAAGAATCCACTTCCTTCTAATTGAGGCCGAAATCCTAATGTTTTCTATCCTCTGATCTCTCATCTTTACCAACAAACTTCTAAGTTCCTACCAAAACTCTGACAGAGTTTCCCCTAAAAACTGAACATCTCCCAAGTGCTAGAACCACCTGAAACTCAGAAAACAGCCAACACAATCCATATTTAAGTCATATAATCACAACATGTGAGCCTACATGGCCAAGAAAAGGATTTTGAAAGAGGGATGTTACAATTCTACCCCCCTTGGGGCAATTTTGTCCCCAAAATTGTTCAATAATACAGAACCACATACAAGTACATACTTAACATTGAATTGCATAAAACATGATAAATAGTAGAAGCAATTTCAAACAATACTCTACCTCTACTAAACAACTCCGAATACTGAGAACGAATATCCTCCTCCTTCTCCCATGTGGCTTCCTCAGAGGATTGACCTTCCCAAATTACCTTCACCAAAGGAATAGACTTACTCCTCAGTGTCTTGACGCTTCGGTCCACAATCTGTGCGGGTCTGGCCGGAACCGTCAAATCCTCCCTTAGTTGCATTGACTCGGAGCTAATGATGTGTGAAGGGTCATGAACATATTTTCTGAGTTGGGAAACATGGAATACATCATGAAGATTTGACAAATGGGGTGGTAAGGCTACTCTGTAGGCTACAAGACCAACTCTTTGAAGGATTTGAAATGGACCAGTGTATCGAGGATTAAGCTTCTTGGCCCTGATGACCCTTCCTATACTTGTGACCGAAGTGACCTTAAGAAAGACATGGTCTCCTACTTCAAACTCTAGATCTTTTCTCCTCCTATCGACATAACTTTTCTGTCTACTCCGAGCAACCAGAAGTTTCTCCCTAATGATTTTAATCTTGTCCGAGGTCTCCTGGACCAATTCTGGTCCTAGAAGATTCCTCTCCCCCACCTCATACCAACACAAGGGTGATTTGCACCTCCTCCCATATAGAGCCTCATAAGGGGCCATGCCAATGCTACTGTAAAAGCTATTATTATAGGAGAACTCTATCAAAGGAAGATACCTGTCCCAACTACCCTTATCTTCCAAAACACAAGCCCTAAGCATATCCTCTAGGGTCTGTATGGTCCTCTAAGATTGGCCATCAGTCTGAGGATGGTAGGCTGTGCTAAAACTCAACTTGGTCCCAAAGGCCTGGTGGAGAGCTCTCCAAAACCTAGAGGTGAATCTCGGATCCCGATCCGAGACTATGCTAGAGGGAACACCATGAAGCCTCACAATCTCCCTAATGTATAGGTCAGCTAGCTTATTCAAAGGGTAAGTGGCCTTGTGATGACAACAAGTCAGTGGACCTCTAAACTGACAGCTGATGGCTAGGGTCAACATTGGAGCTGCTTGAAATGTTTGGAGCTGAACCAAGCATGAGTCTTCCTTCATGATGGTCAACCCTTGGTCAACCCTTGACCATTGACCAAGAAGCCAAAGTCAACAAACAAGACTCAACTAATTAGGAATCAATGTAATTAAGACTTTATGATGTAATTAGCTTTATGATGTAATTAGGACATATTAGTCTTTTTCTTAATTAGGGGCGCCCATATATTTGGGTTTTATTGGTTAGTAGGATACCTTGCTACAAGGTTTAGGAGGTCATGGGATCTAATCCCACCTAAGATAGAAAATTACTTCATCTTTCTTTTCCTTGTGAAAAGGGGCGCTATTTTTGAGGATTATTGGCTTAAGGCTTAGCTTAGCCATAAACCATTAGGGGCATGGGTTCAAATCCCACTTAGGATGGGATTTCACTCATCTTTTATTTTTCTCCCCCTTCTCTCATGTAAGTGGCCGCCCCCCTCTCACCCCCACTCCTATATAAAGGAGTCTCCTCTCTTGTAATTAACACATTGAATTTTGAAGTAAAGGCATTATGCCAAATTTTCTCCTCCCTATGTGAGTTGAGTGAGGCTTGGTGGTTGTTGCTCAAACCATACTGAGACTTATCTAATTCTCCTGAATTAGTGGCGTCTGGCATTGGACTTATCTGCTGCAAGTGGACTCTTGCTTTAGTGGCGTCCTTCCCATTTCTTCCTCTCCACTTTTTCTTTCATTTTCTCTCATTTTCCTTCACTTTCTTGCGTGAATATAGCTGCTGTTCCAGCACCTATATTTCGCAATTAATTGCTTAATTGTGATTCTAATCGGTTGGTTTTGCTCAATTCTAGATCCTACACCCATCCGGCTATCAATTGGTCATCAGAGCTTGTTGAATTTGAGCAAATTTGGAGCAAATTGGGGCTGTTTGGGCGCGCAAAACTGCACCTATTTGTGCAGAATTTTCACTCATTTAGTGTAATTTCATCCCTCTTTTCAATTGTAATTTGGACTTGGACTTTTTCCCGGGCCCGAGGTGCCTTTCTGCTGCTATCAGCACTTGTCTGTCTTGATTGAATTGCTTGATTTCTTGCTAATTGGGGGCTGTTTTGGGCCGCTAATTCCCACCCCCTAGGTATTTGTTTAAATGCCTCTTTAATTGCTCATACTTGTTCTTGAGTAATTCTTGCAAATTGCTTGATATAACTGCTTGTTTGTGGTGAAGTGTGGTAAGAGGAGGCATTGTTGACTTCATTTTTCCAAAGATCGTTCACCAACATTTTCTCCCCTTCACCATTAATTGTCATCCCCCATATTCATCTCTTTACTTTCCGCCATTTAATTTTCCGCCATTTAATTTCCGCTTCTCCCCATCCTTTTAATTTCTGCTCTCCCCTTTACATTCTGCCGTTTACATTTCTGCTCTCCCCATCCTTTTAATTTCCGCTTCCCCCTTTACTTTCAGTCATTAACTTTCAGTCCTCCCCATCCTTTTAATTTCCGCTCCCCCCTTTACATTTCTGCTCTCCCCATCCTTTTACTTTCTGCCATCCCCTTTTACTTTCTACCATTTACATTTCTGTCCTCCCCATCCTTTTAATTCAGTTTCCCCCTTTAATTTCTTGCCATTTATTTTTGCGCAATTTTTCCTTATTATTTTTGCCATTTTTGCGCATTTTTGGGCTCTTGTGTTGTTCAATTTCCTACTCTTGTTATGTCTGTTTGATTGGCATTCTGATTGCAAATTTGGATTGGCTGCTATCTCTACCTTGGACTTTCCCTGTTTGATTGTGCAAAACGCTCACCTATAGGATCTTTTTTGGTTCATAATATTGGAAGAAGATCAACAAATTCTAATTGTTGATTTTCCTTCAAATTTTAATTCCAATCTTAAAATTGAACCACGCCCGTTTCTGTGACCATACCGGTTTTGTATAATCAACAAGGAAGTGCTAAGCAATTTTTTTGGCCATTTTTGAAATCAAGTTGCCATTACGTTTTCACAGTTTTTAGAAATCAGTTTATTCATTATTTTTGCTTTTCTGGGCCACTTGGACCAGTTTACTGTCAAAAAAATTCCAAAAATATTACAGTAGGTATAGTTAATTTTCTTTTCATTGTGTACAAATTTCTGTAATTTTCTGTTGGGGAAAAAGACAAAAAAAAGAAAGAAAAGGCAAGAAAAAATACAAAAAATACGTACGTGCCAAAAATAGAAAAAGAGGTGTAAAAAACAAAAAAGGGTGCAAAAGTCAACAACAAGGAAGAACAAGAGTCAAAAATTCAAAAAAAATTCAAAAAAATAGAAAAACAAAAACAAAGAAGTATCCCAACAATACAGTAAAAATTTTACTGTAATTTTCTGTTTCATTTCCCTGTATACCGTAATTGAGTTGTATTTGCTGTTTTTCTAAAACGATATTTTTGGCAACTCTTTTTCAAAAATCACCAAAAACAATTCTCTTTGAAATTTCTTCCGTCTTGTCTTGTTTGCTGTCTGCTCTTGTGTATAAGCTTGTTTGAGTGCCAGCTTTTCTTGTTTGTCATATCAATTCTTTGTTTTGTCTTAGGATTTTCCAATATTCTTCCAGTAGGTATTTTTCTTTGTTAGTGCGCTTCTATTTGGGTAAGGGTTAAGACTTAGACTCACGTTGGTCTTTGCAACTTCTAATCAACCTCCAACCGAGTAGAAGAGGCAAGAGAGTTTTCATTATAGAAAAAGCCAAAAAAAAGAGTGACATACACGAGTGTTAACATTCCATTGAGTGTAAACACTTAGTGAGTGGAAAGGTCCAAATTCTTGAAAATCAAAAAATATTTTTTTAATTGGGTAGTAGGAGCTCACCACCTCCTTCACCTAGAACTTTGAGGTATAGGGCCGATTTGCAACATGCAATTCAAGACATGGCCAGAATAATGAGGCATGAGATGAGTGAACTTAGGAAAGAACTAAGTGGGAATAGGAGGGAGAGAAGGCATTCTTCTCAAGAAGGAGGAAGTGAGGATAGTTATAGTGTGGTTAGGAGTGAAGATAGGTACCATGCTGAGAGTAGTGAGGGAGAGAGACACTCTAGCCAAACCTATAGGAGAAGGGAAAGGGAAAGAGAGCATAGAAGGCCTAGGAGGCGTGAGGAACCTAGAGGGTTTAGAGAAGACTACTATGAGGAAACCCCTAGACGAGAAAGAGAAGAGTATTATGAAGAGAATCCTAGGAGGCATAGGAGAGAGCATAGGAGAGAAGAAGAGCCTAGAAGGGAACAAGGTTTTAGAGGGGTAAAAATAGAGGTCCCAACCTTTAATGGTAGAAATGATGTAGAACAATACCTAGAATGGGAAGTTAAAATTGAACAAATCTTTAGTTGCCATAGGTATAGGGAAGAGGAAAAGGTTAAGATTGCCTCTCTAGAATTCAAGAACTATGCCTTAGTTTGGTGGCATCAACTTCATACTGAAAGAAGAAGGTGCAATGCTCCTTTGGTTTCCTCTTGGGAGGAAATGAAGTCCATCATGAGAAAGAGGTTCATACCTCAACATTACACTAGGGAGTTGCACATCAAACTCCAAACTCTTAAGCAAGGATCTAAGAGTGTAGATGAGTACTTTTAAGGAAATGGAACTTGCTTTAATTAGGGCCAACATAGTTGAGGATAGTGAAGCAACTATGGTTAGGTTTATCAATGGACTTAATTTCGACATAAGGGACATAGTGGAATTGCATCCTTATGTAGAAATGGAGGACTTGGTACACCAAGCCATTAAAATTGAAACTCAACTAAAAAGAAAGGGTAGCTATAAAAGAGGAAACACTAGTTTTACAACTAGGAACAAGGAAACCCTAAAAGAAGATAAGGGAAAGAGCCTAGAGAAGGAGGAACCTAAGGTTCCTAGGGTTATTTCTAACCCCACTCCTTCTACTAAAAAGGAAGAGCCCTCTACCTCCACAAGAAACATCAAATGTTTCAAGTGTGATGGCAAGGGACACATAGCTTCCCAATGCCCAAATAGGAGGGCAATGTTGGTTAAAGAGAATGGAGAGTACACTAGTGCAAGTGAGAATGAACAAAGTGAGGATGAGGAAAAAGAAACTAGTGAAGAAGGGAATGAAATTAAGAAAGAAGTATATAGGACCGAGGGTAAACTTTGCATGGTGAGAAGGTCCCTAGGAAATCAAATAATAAGAGAAGATGAACAAAGGCAAACTGTCTTCCACACTAGATGCATGGTAGAGGGACGGATTTGCTCCCTAATTGTTGATAGTGGAAGTTGCACTAACATTGCAAGTGCAAGAATGGTGGAAAAACTTGGTTTATCTACCACTCCCCACCCCAGACCATACAAGTTATCTTGGATATGTGATGATGGGGAAAGAGAAGTAAATAAGCAAACTCTCATCTTTATTTCCATAGGTGATTATGATGATAATGTTCTTTGTAATGTTGTACCTATGGATGCCACACATATCTTGTTGGGTAGGCCTTGGCAGTTTGATAAGAGAGCCATCCATGATGGATACTCTAATCAAATATCTTTTAAACATGATGGAGCTAAAATTACTTTGATGCCAATGTCAATCCAAGAAATATGTGAGGATCAAGCTCACATGAAGAGAGAGATAGAACTTGAGAAAATTAAGAGACTTAAGATAGAAGATGAGGATAGAAAGAAAAAGAAAGAAGAAACATCAAGAGTAATGATAGAAAAGGTGAAAACCAAAGAGAGACAAAAAAATAAAAGGGAAGTCATGTTATTACTTCATCAATTCAAAACTGCTGATCTTAATTGTTTGAAGGAGATCAAGAAAGGGAGCTGCTGATTAAGGAAGGAGGGTGTAGCAACACTACAAGGGAGTTTCCTCTAACCTTTTCTCCTATTCCTTCTTCTTCTTCCACTTCACTTCTTTCTTCCACCACTCTTTCTTTCACCAAAACTCCCTACATGATTCCCAAGTACTATTGTTATGAGCATTAGAGGATACATACTTGGGAATAATGAGTCTTCTTTTTTATGTTGACTAGGTGCGCAAGGATGTCCATTGTTGAAGACCTAGCAAGGATTCACTAATCCTAAAGGGAAGCCGCCACCTTCTCCTCTTTGTCATCCATTCTTTTATTCCTTTTCTACCCCTTATATTCTTCTCATTTTTCAGATTTGAGGACAAATGCTTTTCAAGGGGAGGGGATGATGACAACCAGTCAGTGGACCTCTAAACTAACAGCTGATGGCTAGGGTCAACATTGGAGCTGCTTGAAATGTTTGGAGCTGAACCAAGCATGAGTCTTCCTTCATGAGGATCAACCCTTGACCATTGACCAAGAAGCCAAAGTCAACAAACAAGACTCAACTTAATTAGGAATCAATGTAATTAGGACTTTATAATGTAATTAGCTTTATGATGTAATTAGGACATATTAGTTTTTTTCTTAATTAGGGGCGCCCATATAGTTGGGTTTTATTGGTTAGTAGGATACCTTGCTACAAGGTTTAGGAGGTCATGGGATCTAATCCCACCTAAGATAGAAAATTACTTCATCTTTCTTTTCCTTGTGAAAAGGGGCGCTATTTTTGAGGATTATTGGCTTAAGGCTTAGCTTAGCCATAAACCATTAGGGGCATGGGTTCAAATCCCACTTAGGATGAGATTTCACTCATCTTTTATTTTTCTCCCCCTTCCCTCATGTAAGTGGCCGCCCCCCTCTCACCCCCACTCCTATATAAAGGAGTCTCCTCTCTTGTAATTAACACATTGAATTTTGAAGTAAAGGCATTATGCCAAATTTTCTCCTCCCTTTGTGAGTTGAGTGAGGCTTGGTGGTTGTTGCTCAAACCATACTGAGACTTATCTAATTCTCCTGAATTAGTGGCGTCTGGCATTGGACTTATCTGCTGCAAGTGGACTCTTGCTTTAGTGGTGTCCTTCCCATTTCTTCCTCTCCACTTTTTCTTTCATTTTCTCTCATTTTCCTTCACTTTCTTGCGTGAATATAGCTGCTGTTCCAGCACCTATATTTCGCAATTAATTGCTTAATTGTGATTCTAATCGGTTGGTTTTGCTCAATTCTAGATCCTACAACTATCCGACTATCACCTTGACAGGTAGAAAATGGGCTGACTTAGTTAAGCTATCCACAATAACCCAAATGGCATCATACCCAGCTGAAACCCTAGGCAATCCCATCACAAAGTCCATGGAGATCCCTTCCCACTTCCACTCGGGTAACTCTAGGGGCTGAAGTGGACCAGAGGGTTTTTGATGTTCTATTTTGACTTGTTGGCACACTAAGTACTTAGAAACAAACTCAGCTACTTCCTTCTTCATACCCTCCCACCAGAACATCTTCTTGAGGTCTTGATACATCTCGTTGGCACCAGGATGTACTGAGAACCTACTCTTATGAGCTTCTTCCAGGATTTCCTGTCGGAGGCTACCCCCCTTAGGAACACACACCCTCCCTGGGAAAAGTAGTGTTCCATCCTCTGACGAGGAGAACCCTGATTTGCCCTGCCTAGCCTGGAGCTCTGGGTCTGAGCTCTGAGCTTCTCTAATCTGGGATCTCAACTAACTAGTCACCTCCAGTCTTTGCAGGCTTAAATGGCCTGCTCCAACTGTCACACTCAGACTCAGGTCCCTAAACTTCTCTATCAAGTCCAACTCATGGACCATCATCATGGATGCATGTAGGGATTTCCTATTGAGTGCATCAGCCACTACATTGGCTTTACCTGGGTGATACTTCAACTCAAAATCATAATCTTTAAGGAATTCCATCCACCACCTCCTCAGATTAAGTTCCTTTTGGTCAAACAGGTATCTAAGGCTCTTATGGTCACTAAATACATAAAATCTCACTCCATACAGGTAATGCCTCCAGACTTTGAGGGCAAATACCACGGCCGCAAGTTCTAGGTCAGGGGTGGAATAGTTTTCCTCATGTGGTCTAAGTTGCCTAGAAGCATAGGCTTATACCCTCCTCTCCTGCATCAAAACACATCCGAGCCCCTTCCCGGAAGCATCACTGTAGACCTCGAAGGTCTTCAGTGAGTCGGGTAAAACTAACACAGGGGCATAAGTCAATCGCTTCTTAAGCTCTAAAAAGCTCTTCTCACACTTTTTGTCCCAAACGAAAGCTTGTCCCTTACGAGTTAGCTTGGTGAGGGGCAAAACAAGCTGAGAAAACCCCTTAATAAACCTCCGGTAATACCCTGCTAAGCCTAGAAAGCTCCTAATCTCAGTAATGGTCTTAGGTCTCTCCCACTCTAACATCGCCTCTATCTTGGCTGGGTCTACCGACACTCCCTCCCGGGAGATTACATGGCCTAAGAAATGCACTCTATCCAACCAAAATTCACATTTCTCGGGATTAGCAAAAAGCCTCTTCTCCCTGAGAATCCCGAGGACTACCCTCAAATGTTGCTCATGCTCTTCTAGGGTTTGGGAGTAGATAAGAATGTCGTCTATGAACACTACGACAAACTTATCCAAAAAGGGCCGGAAGATCCGGTTCATGTAGTCCATGAACACCGCAGGAGCATTGGTTAGGCCAAGTGGCATCACCACGTACTCATAGTGCCCATACCTGGTACTAAAGGCAGTCTTTGGTATATCCTCACCTTTGATCTTAATTTGATGGTATCCTGACCTCAGGTCTATCTTAGAGAAAACTGACGCTCCCCTAAGTTGATCTAACAGGTCATCTATCCTAAGCAAGGGATATTTATTCTTAATGGTTACTTTATTTAACTGCCTATAGTCCACACATAATCTCATGCTCCCGTTCTTTTTCTTGACTAAGAAGACAGGTGCTCCCCAAGGTGACACACTAGGCCTAATAAAATTCTTCTCTATAAGTCCCTCTAGTTGTGCCTTAAGCTCCTTGAGTTCTAGGGGTGACATCCTATATGGGGCCTTAGATATGGGTCCGGTGCCCGGAACCAAGTCTATGGAGAATACAATCTCCCTATCAGGTGGTAGAGTGGTAATCTCACTGGGAAAAACATCCTACTACTCCTTAACTATCGCTATGCCGTCTAGGTTGGGTATCTTATCTACAGTTGTGGACAACATCAAAAGGAAACAGTCACTTCCGTCACAAAGACTTTTCGAGATTTGAGTGGTACAATAAAACAGGAAAGGTGGCCGCTCCCTCGGAGGAAGAGGGAGAGGCGGAAGAACAATAACCTTATTGAAACAATCCAACATGACTTGGTTCTCGGACAACCAATCCATGTCGAGAATCACATCAATACCTTTTAAGGGTAAACATATTAAATTGACTTCAAAAGCCCTCCCCTGTACAGTGATAAAAACAACCCAAACAAATAAGAGAGGTGGAAATGGCCTCCTTGGCCGGAGTGGTGACATTTAAGATATAAGGCAAGGAAGTAACATGCAAATCTAATTCCTTCACACAGTCATCAGAAATAAAAGAATGGGTTGCCCCGGAGTCAAACAGTGCAACTAAGGATTTATCTTTCAATAAGCACATACCTCGCATTAGATTGTTGGCCTTTGCCGCCGCTTCTCCACTAAGGGTAAAAACTCTTCCAGTGGTTTGGGTTGGGGGTTGATCTCTCCTCTTCGGATAGTCTTTCTTCATGTGGCCTTGTTCCTTGCAGTAGAAGCACCTCTGTTGCCCGTAGAGGCACTCACCCTTATGAGGTCTTCCGCATTTGGGACATACGGGCAACTCTCCCGATTTCTGGGCGGGACGGATACCAGGCTGGAGTTGCTCTGAAACTTGGGCTTATAGCCTTTACCCGGTTGAGGCTCGTCTAACTTCCTCTTTCCCTTAGGATCCGAGGGCTTGGGTGCCTCGACCTGCTTCAGATGTTCCTCAGCAAGGAGACACTTGTTAACCAGGGTAGGGAAATCCCCGATCTCAAAGGTCCTCACTGCCCTCTTGATTTCCGGCTTGAGACCCTGTTCTACCTGCCTGCACTTCCACTCCTCATCAGGATGGACCTGAAGGAAGCGGGAGTATTTGGACAATTCCTCAAATCTAGCCACATACTGGCCCATCGAAAGACTCCCTTGCTTGAACTGTAGAAATTCTGTTTCCTTCTGCCTCCTCACGTTGGCGGGAAAATACTTATCAAGGAAAGCAGTCTCAAATTGTCCCCAAGTGGTGGGGACCCCTGGTGTGCCAAAAAGAGCACTAGCCCCATGCCACCAATCCTCAGCCTCACTCCAGAGCATGTAAGTAGCATAGGATACCTTCAGCTCCTCAGAACACCTCATGACGGCAAAAATCCTCTTAAGATCCTTGAGCCACATAGCAGCAGCTTCAGGGTCGTATGCCCGATGAAAGGAGAGGGGGTATGCTTCCTGAACTCCGTGAGCCCTTGTACAAACGGGTCAGCCACTTGGGGAGGTGGTGGCCCCGTCGGTACTCGGTGAAGTTCCTAAAGCATCGCAGCATTGGCAGCAGCTTGGTCCTGGTTCGAAGCCACTTGGTCCCCCATGATGCGTGTGAGCGTTTGGAGGGCCGCAGCCTCCGGATCCGGGTTAGCACTAGGTGGTGAGGGAGATCTTGGCCCAGCCCGAGGTCTACCCCTCCTGCCTCCAGCCATAGTCGTCTACACGTAATTACAAAACATGGAGGTGATTAGGCTCTATATTTCATAATCATATATAAAAGATAATGACCAACAGACAAGAGAATACATATCTACAGTCCACTTGGATTGAGCTGCTCTGATACCAAAAATGTAACGCCTTAATCTCCAGGATCCAAACTTATGCCCGTTGGAAGCGTAAGTTCCGGAAACCTGAAGTTATTTTTCGCACATTACTGATATCATTACAGATAATCCAACAAGTAAAGTCCATACAAGGTTCCATTAGAACTTGTCCTGTGAATATACAAACATAAAGTCTTTGGATATTATTATACATGAGCCTTGACAGGCGGAACAACAAGTACCCATGTACCAAATATCCAGCAAAATATTACATCTAACACAAGAGCCCTAAGAACTATACATTCATTCCAAAATAATAGAATTCCAAAATAAGAGGGCCTCCTGCCTCCAGATTAACTCTACATCTAGCTTGTCAGCGAATCATCAACGACCTGCCTGTGAATCTAAAATATAACCCACGAATGAGGTGAGACTATTGCCTCAGTGAGCAGAGCAGTGCAAAACAGATACAATACACAATAGCAATCATATCAAGTTAAATAGTCATTCACTCGAACGAAATTCTAATATATTTAAAACAGGAAACGTGACATAAACATGATCTGCTTTTCCCGCAGTAGGGTTCTTTTCACTTTAACATGCAGTTAGACTGAGCTCAGACTACAAGGGGTATCCCCCTTGGGGACATTACGTCGCCACCGTTACCTGACGGCCGAAGCCAAGTTTTCACATAACACATGATTGGTCAAGGACCCATGATGGCCGAAGCCTTAACATGAATTTTCCTCTTGCTTAACTAAATAACTTGATTACATGAGGAATTTTACCAAGAACATGAAAATTGAGCATGAAACATGAACACAAGGGTCTCTCTGACCTTGGGTTTCCTCCAACAACAATTCCACATGTTTATTCTAAAATTCAACAATCCATACACACACAAAAGAGTTCAATTGCACATAAATGAAGAGGGAAGAACAAGAAGAGGGGTCATGCATAAGATTCAAGAGAGGGGAGTGTGGTGGGTGAGCTCCACTCACCTAGAATGGAAGAGGAAAAGGAACAATGGGGAAGATGAGGATGGAGACCAAGCCTTGAGGTTGGAGAAATCTTCAATCAAACACCTACCACCACCTTCTTACTCTTTCTCTCTCAAAAGCCTCTCTCTCTCTCTCTAAACTTTGAAGAAGAGGAAGGAGAAAATGAGAGAAACATGTGATTAAACCAGCAGCGAGCTGCTGCGTTCGGACTTGCGCTCAGCACAGGTGGAGTGCGAACCTCCCATGTGCCTCCTGCGCTTCACTTGTTCTCAACGCAGGTAAAGTGCAGTTTTACCAAAACTTCTCTGTTTTCTGCACTTCACTTGCGCTCAGCGCAGAAAACCAGAGAGTTTCCCTGCACACAAGTTCCTAGCCCAAAACCAACAAGTTTCTTTTCTCTTTTCCTAAGAATACACATCCTTCTAATTGAGGCTGAAATCCTAATGTTTTCTATCCTCAGATACCTCATCTTTACCAACAAACTTCTAAGTTCCTACCAAAACTCCGGCAGATTTCCCCTAAAAACTGGAAATCTCCCAAGTGCTAAAACCACCTGAAACTCAGAAAACAGCCAGCACAATCCATATTTAAGTCATATAATCACAACATGTGAGCCTACATGGCCAAGAAAAGAATTTTGAAAGAGGGATGTTACAATGTAAATAGAATTAAGTAATTATGACCCCACCTGTCCCAGTTGATTAGTGGAGTCAACAATTTCTTTCTTGTTAATTCACACAAGTATGCAGGATGTTCCTACCATTACTGTTATTTCTGACATGAATTTAAGTTATAAAAATAATCACTTTTGTCTTGTGTTTTCACTGATGGAACTGACATATACATTACTACAAGTTGGCCCCAAACCAAGTGGATTGTTTGTCCAGAAGGAGAATGTTGCCAGATCTGGTAAAGCAAAATGTTTGTTGCATTTTATTCTTCCCAATATGCTGAATGGTTTCTTTCTTGCATTTTATTCAACAAATAAAATTGTCTCATGCAACTTTTATGAAACTTGCATTTTATTCAACAAATAAAATTGTCTCATGCAACTTTTATGAAACCTATCTCTCAAACTTGACTGTATTTAATCTTCAATTTGGATTGAATTGTTTTCATCTAAAATAGTTTGCTCCTAAGAATAAATTTTAAAAAAATTATCAAATATAATTTCCCTATTGAGTATAGAATTTCATATTAATTTTAGCTGAAATCAATGTTATAAAATAAAAAAAAATGAAAATTAAATTTACTGACACTGCTAATTGGACAATCTTATTTTTGAAAATTGAATGAGGCCCACATGAGGTATTTAAATTTGTTCTCTTTTCAATAAACTATTTTTGTAATTGGTCATTCCAAAAGAAAAGGTTACAGTAAGCACAAGTTATATATACTTGTTCTATTTTTGCTAAGTTATATATACTTGTTCTATTTTTGCTTCCCTACTATTCTGATTGATATTGATAGAGAAAGAATATAAACAAAACCTTATGAACTTAGCTACAAATAGATCTTCCCACTAGTCCTACTTTACTGAATGTCAAATTTGTCCCTTTGCCTGCTGTTAGTATATGCACTAGAGACTTATATGTTTTTTGAAACATCCATCACATGTATCATATTATTTTTAAAGGTAATTCATTATTTTAAGAATATAATTAATGTCCTTAGAATAGTAAGCTCAAACTTCATAAGAAATCAAGTAGATGACTTGATCGTGAGATCTTATGAAGAACTATTCTTAAAATAGTCCCTGGTCAAGTATCATCTTAGGACAAAGATGCATTTAGACTAGTATGTGAGTTCATTGATGATCATATCTCACGGATCATGGATATGAGATATCATATGCTCACATAAGTACATATTAAGAGTAATAGTGTACTGGACAGACCCACCTTAAGAACGTTGCATGGATTGTTACATAAGTGTCATGAACGTTTCTTAAATTGATAAATGTTATATGAAGTCCTTTGACTTGAAATCACTATGATTCCTACATAAGGAATTATATGTTTTAAATATCATCAAATGTTGTCTGTAACAAAAGTTGGTATTTGGATATATAAAAAATTATGTGGTGGGATGTGAGTGGCCTAGATGAGATTTGTCCCTCCTATGTAACAGGAGTTATATCTGTAGGCCTCTTGATAAAGTGAGACTGCAAAATGTATGACCATGCACAGGAGAATAAACATGAGATGTTTATTTTCTGTACAGTCTACTTGGGGATCAAGAAAACATAAATTGAACTATATAAGGTTGACACATTCCATGCCCTTATGTTCAATTAGATATTTGGACAAAGGGACAGATCATATAAATTATCATAAATTATGATTCGTCAAAGTTGTTGATAATCTCTATTTGGGTAGTGATGTATTGCTAGATACCGCTCAGTATTTATGATATTAAATATAGAAGGGTTTTATTTTAATATCATAACCAAATATTAAAAGCCTATTGGGTCACACGCATACAACAAGCCACTAGGAAAAGATAATAATTCTAATTTGATTAGAATTATAACATAATGGGCCAGACCCATATATGTCAGGGTTAATAGAGTGAGGGGTTAAACCCTAGCCACCACTCTAAAAATATAACATAAGATGCATTACCCTATACACATGAGTAGTCGCTCTTACTCTCTAAACACTATTAGCAGAGTTGAGGAGGGTTTCCTAATTTGGCTCTTGGCGTGGACACCTTTAGAGACGAGGCTGCTATTGCCTCGTTTACAATCCTCAAAAGGTATGTCATTATGTTTCATGCCCTTTTATGCCTTAATTCGTGTTTTTGCATTAACGATCATAACAAGGGAGGAAATCCATTTATTCCGGTGCATCCTGACCACATGTTTGATTCCCTTCACCTGCAGCTTTCAAATTCACAGAAAACCAATTTCATCTAGTTCTGTTATTTGCTTAAGCCAATTTCAATGTATGAAAGTTAGTTACATGTTTAAGCCAATTTTAGCTTTTGTTATTTACTCAAGCCAATTCCTCTATAAAATTAGGATGTAAATATATTGTTGGCTGGTTGTGTTAGTGAATTCCTTCTTCATTCTTTTCCCTTATTCTTCATCTACAAAGTGAGGTTAGATGAACAATGATAAAGAGGTAAAATACATAAAATTCTAAATTAGTCTTCACAGAAATGGTTTTTAATAATTCCTCCTCTTTAAATCATATTGTGAATTTTCAGAGTCCGTGGTTAATGATTTATTTTGTTGAATTAAATATTAATGAAAAAACTATAGTTTACTCCGAAAAAAGCAATAACATGTACTCCTTATGATTCCTTGATATTCTTTTACAGGCAAACTAGTGGATTAAGATTCTACCATGTTTTTTGGTCATATCTCACTTTTGAGATTGCTTTTATTCTCACTTCTCAGGTATGGTATTTGAATTTCTATAAATTGGAAATAAGCAGCTTTAATGTAGTCTAAATCTTAGTGTAAAAAATACACTTCTTGTGAATCATATGAATAATAGATTCTGTATTTCCCTTTGCTGCACACGTTTGGCCACTATCCTCGATCGAAACAGTAACGTTGATTATCCTAAGAGGTTAGTTACACTTGCACCCAATTATATTCTTTTAATGGTTTATACTTCAAATATCTTTGGGCCCTTCGATTTTTGTGTTAATTCTTCATGGATAAATTATTATTTGTGGTATTGTTGTTTTATATTGTTTTGTTATAGTGAAAATGGTGTTGTGAATAAGATATATTAATTCTAGCATGATTGCATGACAGAATATGGACATACGCCAAAGTCGTGGTTGGATGTATAATAGACTTATGCCTGACCGAAGGGGGTATACTGATGTATTTTTAACTGGTGTAGATGAATTTGTGTCTTCTGCATGTCAACAAGCATATTTGGCAAATGGAAAAATTAGATGTCCTTGCTCTAAATGCAAAAATATCAATTACATAGATCCTGAAGAAGTTAAAGTTCATCTTTATAGGAGGGGATTTTTACCTGATTATTGGTATTGGACATGTCATGGGGAAACTGATCCAAGCTTTTTTAGAGTATTTAATACTGATCCAAGAACTGAGGGTGATAATGAACACTTTAATAGATTTGAGAGCATGGTCTATGTTGCTGTCGGTCCAGAGTTTCAAATGCATGATGATCAACAATTGGATGAGTCTCCAAATACGGATGCTCAAAAGTTCTATGATTTACTACAAGCAGCCCAAAAACCTTTGTGGCCGGGATGCAATAATCATACTGAATTATCTTTTGCAGTTAGGTTATTAACGATTAAGTCAGAGGGAAACCTTTCCCAACGATCTTTTAATCAAATGTTGGCACTTATGAAGGAGACACATCCCCCAGACAATCTTATTCCTAAAAATTATTATCGGACAAATAAAATAGTTTCAAAACTTGATCTCACTGCGAAAAAAATAGATTGTTGTGTTAATGGTTGTATGTTGTTCTACACTGATGAGTATGTCCGATTAAAAGAATGCAAGTTTTGTGGTGCGCCTCGTTATAACATAAAAAAGGTTGGTAGGGAGAAATACAAAGAAGAACCTGTAAAGAGAATGCATTATTTACCTCTCATTCCTAGACTTAAGAGATTATATGCCTCAATGAGTTTTGCTCCACATATGACATGGCATTATGAAAATAGACGAGAAACAGGAGTGTTGTGTCATCCATCAGATGGAGAAGCTTGGAAACATTTTGATCAAACCTATCCTGATTTTGCAGCAGAACCAAGAAATGTGAGATTAGGGTTATATTCTGATGGTTTTGCACCATTTAGTCAATCAAGATCACCTTATTCTTGTTGGCCAGTAATTGTCATCCCATACAATCTTCCTCCATAACTATGCATGACAACTCCCTATATGTTTTTGACTTTGATTATTCCTGGGCCACATAATCCAAAAAGTAAAATAGATGTGTATTTGCAACCACTGATAGATGAGTTAATGTTGCTGTGGAATGAAGGTGTGTTGACATGATATTTCAAAAAAACAAAATTTTATTATGAAAGCTGCATTAATGTGAACCATCAATGATTTTTCTGCATATGGGATGTTGTCAGGTTGGAGTACATCTGGAAAATTGGCATGTCCATATTGCATGAATCAATCAAAGGCTTTCAATTTGAAATATGGTGGTAAATGTTCTTGGTTTGATTGTCATCGTCAATTTTTGTCCATGGATCATGCATATTGAACAAATAAGGATGCTTTTCATAAAAATCGAGTTGAAAAGGATGAAGCTCCATATTGAATGGCACTTCTCCTACTCCAGCAGAGTTATTTCGACGCACACACCAGCGTAAGGACAGCACATGGGTGGATAGGAGATCAGCGCATATAGATGTAAGTACTTATGTGATAATTTTCATAATATTAATGCCTAATGCAAAGTATCATTTCATTTGTGATTAAAACATTTGAGTATCATTTCATTTGTGATTAAAACATTTGCAATGTATAGCATTTTCAAAGTTTGTCTTGTTTTGTCTTTATTTTGTCATAAAATAACTTCTACTTATATTCATTTTGATAGGCGGAATTTACACGCACATGGGAACAATTAACCCAGCAAGCATCAGAGCAAGGAACTCCTCCACCAATGGAGTTTGATGTGTGGCGTGATGTCGCCGGATGTAAAAAAGGAAGAATATATGGCCTTGGATTAGAGTCTACTGTAGTGTGTAGGAGACCTTATTACCAAGGTTCAGGATCTTCATCAACTGAGTGGGTTCGGAGAGGAGTTTCAAGAATTAAGAAAAGAACGAGATGAGCTTCTAGTCAAATTACAGAGTCATGAGAAGGACATTCAGAATCACGAGAAAAAAATTCAAATGAACAACCAGATGTTAAGAACGATGATGGAACAAATAAACCTTTTATCTTCTAAAGTCCAGGTCCCTCTAATTGCATTTGTGCAGGGAGCTGAGGATGATGAAGAACAAGAGACAGATTCTTCGTCATCTGAGTGAAAAAATTTAGCAAGTGTTAGCTATTAAAATGCAACAACTCTTTTGTAAATGTTAGACTAAGATAGTTATATAGTAATTATGTGATGTTAGGTTTATTTACTATAAAATAGTAATTATGTGATGTTTAGACTTATTAGCAATTATGGTTAGATTGATCTTTACTTATGCATTACTGAAATCTCCATGCTATTGATGCGTTTAACATTTGAAAACATTATCAATGCATTTGAAGGATCCGACATTCTCGATAAAGTTTCAAGGTAATTATTCTTCACTAAGCCTTTTGTCTTATAATTTTATGAGCATTTTGCTAATTTTGTTAAACATTGGTTGCTTTAGGATTCTATTCTACAACAAGAGGGAATGTTAGAAGTGCTCATAAAAGGTTGGAAGGACTCACATGGTCAGACCCTAAAAGGAAGCATATCTCAGTTGAGTTTCCTAACTATTCCATATACTATGGCTTCAATTTGATTTGAATCTTTTGTGGGGAGGAAGATTGCCTCTTGAGTGGTGCAAATGAAATGTGATGTTAGGTTTCCCACCCATTATCTAATATGAAATACTTATTAGATGGTTTTATTGATGAATATGGTTATATATCATGTTTTCATAATGTGTGTTTAGACATTGGCATTAGCAAAACAATATCTTAATGTTGAGCTGTCACATGTATGTTGATAATGTTTTTGAATGTTTTTTTGGTTATACAATCTGGATGCTTTGTGTGGGGTGGTTTGGTTTTCTATATGTTCAACACAATTGTTGCTATTCACATTTGGATCACTTTGTGGGCTTGCCTAAATTGATCTTGACAATAGGATAAGATGGTGTGGTCTGTTGATATCTGCTTCTTTCTTGTGCTTGCTGAGCTATTAATTCCTTGAGCAGTTGGAGTATTTTGTTCTAGTTTGTTTAGTTTTTGGTATTGCTGTTAGGTTGGGCTATATCATTTTGCTTGTTTTTTCATATTGTTGAATATATAATGGTCATTATTGCTGTTGTTGAGTGTATTTTTAACTCTACAAGAATGGTATTTAGAACTTCTTTGGCCTCTGTATGGTTTGTGTAGATGTTGATTGGGCAATGCCTATCATCCATTTTGGTCAAGCAATTACTATGGATTATGACACCTCCTGTTGTGATAATTGACAATTGGATGGCCTTGTTCTTTGCTTGGATTAGTTATTTGGGATTGGCGTTTATAAGATTGGTTCGTATTGGCTATTCATTAAGGCTATATCACGGCTTTTTCATGTTAGTGGTTTGTTTCCTGGTTTTTTCTTGTAATCAAATAAAGCTATATTTTTTTGAGGTGTTGTATTGCTGTCTTTCTCTAGGATATTAATTAATTATTTTTCTTTGCTTAGTAAAAGAAGCTATAAAGAAAATAAAAGCATTTTCCATTTAATTTGTTTATCATTGTTATTAATTGTTGTTTCCAGAGTCACTAACCCACACCATGGGACAAACTAGTCATTTTAAAGATTACTCAATTTTTAAAAATTAGTTTATTCTTAATTTATCTCTCTATGTGTTTGGTCATAGTTTCTTTTCTTATTTCAATGCAGCTTATAAAGTGGTTGAGAAGCATGGGATAACTCTGTTATCAAGCTTAGATAGAAGTTTGGTGTGGCATGTTTTTCAGTTGTTCTTGTAATTGTTCAATGTTGCTTAATGTTGCTTTTGGTTGAGACAACTTATTGTAATATTTAGTTGGCCAATGATAGTATGGTTTCATTAGTTGGCCATCTAGAAGAGACTTGTATGTATATGCCATTTTTTTGTCTATAAATTAAGAAATAGAATTATAGTTTGAATAAGATTTATTTTAACCAAATGTAAATTATTTTAAATGAATAATAATAAGAAAATTTAAAAAAAAAAGTACATTTCAACAAAATCAGTAACTAAGTCACTAAATTAGATTCTAAAATCGGTCACTAATTCAGTCACTAAAAACGGACTCCGTCACCATGCCTGTCTTTAACATCAGTCACAAAATCAGTCCCTAAATATTAGTCTCTAGAACGGTCTCTAATATCAGTCTCCAGTTCAGTCACTAAATCAGTCGCAACTGATTTAGGGACCATGTGATTAGTGATTCATAAAATCAGTCTCCAAATCGGTCACTACTATATTTAGTGACTGATTTTCTATTATTAGAGACCGATTTATCGGTCACTAATAGGCAATTTTTTTGTAGTGCAAGTACAACATATATCCAATGAGACATAGCATAGTAGATATGGCATGTGATAATAATTTAGGACTGATAATCAGTGATGATCAAGCATGTAAACTGACATGATGCATTCATGACATAATTCAATGTTGGACTCCAATGACCATGATAGCTTGAAATAAAGTTTAACATGAATTGCTAACCCAGCAGCAGACGTCTTGTCACTTGACATGAAGCTAGACCTGAGCTCAGACTACAAGGGATATCTCCCTAGGGGACATAAAGTTGCCGCCATTACCTGAAGGTCGAAGCCACGTTTTAAAACAATTAACATGATGGTCCTAAAAGGCGTCACTGTGGTTAATACTCAAGTCCCGACTACGACCACTACCCCTTGGCCCATGCCTGGATTGGAGTATTAATCGCTTGAGCTTTTCCACCCCCCTATGGTGGATTATTTTCTCAAGGGAGAACCTTTCGTGACCGAACCCAAGACCTTTTGGGACTTAGCCTTGAGTCAACATGAACTTGATCTTGATTATTTAAACACGACAGTCTTAAAAGGCGTCACTGTGATTAATACTCAAATCCCGACTACAACCACTACCTCTTGGCCCATGCCTGGATTGGAGTATTAACCGATTGAGCTTTTCCACCCTCCTAAGGTGGATTATTCTCCAAAGAGAACCTTCCTTGACCGAACCCAAGACCTTTTGGGACTTGGCCTTGGATCCACATGAACATGATCTTGATTACTTGATAACTTGAATGGATGAGTAGTTTTTCTTGACAATGAATAAGAACATGAGTATGAGCATGAGCCACTTAAACAATGTACCATAACCTAAGTTTCTAATCCTGCAATGAAATCTCTTAACAACATCTTGAGAATAAATAATTACATCAAATCCCCTAACCTAGGGTTCACCATCAATGAGTCTCAATCGTATTCAACACATTACATACATCCATCAAGACCATAATATCCAATAAAAACAAACAAAAGCTCCCAACCCTAGAAAAATCTCAATTCAAACCCTAAGTGGGGGTTCTAACTCTATCTCTTTCAAAATACCCAAAACAACTAAAATCAATTGGTAAATATTCATAAACATTCACATACAACCTCAAGAAAGGAAGGGAAAGAAAACGGGAACATGGAGGAGGGAAAAGAATGAGGAAGCGACCTTAAAAATGTGTTTTTAAGGGGTTCTGATGACGATCTCCCGCTCAGAGTGCGCTTGGGCGGGCTCTGAGCGGGGGAATAAAATTCCCACTCGCGCGCCTGCGCTCAGGCTGCGCTCGAGCACAGCCTGAGCTGAATTAACTCAGAGCCTCTATGTTTTCTGTGCTCAGGTTGCGCTCGAGCTCAGCCTAAGTTGAATTTCACGCAATTCATTTCTGTTTTCAGCCCTCAGGCCGCGCTCGAGCTTAGCCTGAGCTAGAAAACCAGATTCGAATTTCCCCTTGATTACTGATATCCTCGCTCAGGTTGCGCTTGAGCGCAAACTGAGCGAGCATATTAACCCCCAAAAACTTGATTTTCACCCCTCTTAGATTCTAACTCAATTCTCTTCCACTCAAACCTAATTCCTTTTCCTAAAACCTCATTCTAACTTAGTTTTTCTCATCCAAATCTTTCCCCACTCTAATCTTTTCCAAATCAACTCCTCCTACCTCTAACCTTCCTCTCTTTGTCAGATTCACAGCTTAAGACTTTCACTATATTTCCTAGACCCCAAATTTTCGGGATGTTACAATTCTACCCCCCCCCCCTTAAATAAATTTTGTCCCCAAAATTTGCTGCACTACCCCCATTTCAAGGTCAGACTCCTATTCTTACTATGTTGAGGTACTTTGAAATATCCCAAATCATTGCTCGATAACAACACCACTCTCCCTCAAGATAGTTAAAAGAGGTTTAAGGGTCAGTCGCACTTCCTAACTCATCTTCTTAAATCTATATTCTCCGGTCAAGTTTTGAATGTTGTTACTCCCTCAATTGTTCTAAACTTAGCTTGTGTTAAAACCAATCTATCTCTCACTCTCCTTCTTTGATAGACACTCCATTATTCAACATCCCTCCACCATAATCCTAACATGGTCTCCTAGGTAACCCCAGGTTAGTTCTCTTCACTCCAGTGAGGCTTAACTATTCTGGACAAGCATGCTACTTAACATGTCAAGGATGTCCTACCAATGGCTCCTCGCCGGATGAAAGGGTAGTTGTCTCTCCACCAGCCTATGTCCTCTATTGAAATCCCAGGCTACCAACAGGGTCACAACGCGAAAGGGGTTCCATAAAACTCCGGGCTATAATTTCTATCTCAATCTTAAAAGTGTACCCCACTCTTAGGAACCAACTAGAGGTTACATAAATTGTTGGGAATCCTAACTCTCAAGAGTTACAACTCGACCTAAAGTTTTGTGTTGTTAACAACCTGGCCTTACATTAAGTGTTTTCTAACTGAATTCTAGTTCATTCTATGGTTCCCCTGAAGCTAGTGTTGGTAACTCAATCACATGCAATTACTTGACCTCTTGAGTCACGAAACTTGCACCAGCGGAATAGTCTGGCACTTGGGTCGCGTCCAAGGAGTACAAGTGGACATAGGTAACACATGCAACAATCAAGAACTGGCATGTAACAAACGCACATGCCGTAATAAGGAAACACCCTTGACTCTAGCACACCACACATATACCACTACCACAAGAGAAATTCATAGGTATCATGGTACGACTCTAGTATCCCTAGATTGTGTCATAACCTATCTTAATGAGTTTTTCTCTCACAGGCCAAACCACCTGCTAGCTCCTTAAGGGACTAGGCTTCCACCTAGCTTGGCTCTAAGTCTCAACTGGGATTGAGGTGATCTACAATCACTGATGAGCACATTTTTATTCACACTTTGCATAATTAATCTTAGCTTTCTTGGACTCTAATTGTGATTATATTCACTGTTTTAATTGGAATTTACCAAATTGGACTTAATTGGGCTTTAACTAGAAATGTTGTTTAAATTCGGATTTTTAAGCCTACTGACCTACCTGTCTTGTTTTGATGATATCTGGAGCTACAGGTGTCCGATTTGAGTGATTCCAGTGGCATTGGAAAGCTAAGATCTGGAGCTTTAATTTGATATTCTATATGACTATATTCCACTGAGAGACGAGGTGCAGTTTGAAGTTTGAAGTTAACGTTCAGAAATTGTCTGAAGTTGAGCGGGAACAACAAGTTTCTTAAGTAGTTGCTGAAGTAGTTTTAGTATTTTGGGCCTGAAACCTGTTAGTCTAGGCCCATTTTGATATGAATCCTTATGGGTTATTAGGATTTGAAATTAGGACCTTAGAAATTTAGAAGGCTGAAAACATGAATACTTCACTTGACACTTGAATTTCATACATTTTCTTTTCTTTTCTACCTTTGCGATTTTCTTTTCTTTGTTTATCAAGAATTTATGAGTTTCAACCTTTAACGATAAAATAAAACATGAAACATCCAAATAAAACAATTAAACTATAACCTAAAATTAACCCATGTAGCTGCCCCCCCCATTATACCCTTATGACTAACCATCAAAGTCTTAATTAAGGAAATACAACTCATCCAAATAAACCTTACAATGGCCGCCCCAATTAACAAAAAATCAGCCAAATAATGTTTCAAATGAATGAAAATAACTAGTCAATTTACTATACAAGGTGTTTAATCGAAGGCCACCCATGTTTAGTTGCATACGATTACGGAAGTGACAACAATGTTGTGAGCCAAAGATTGGTGGAGAACCTCCACCTACCAATGAACTTTCATCCGAATCAAGCGTGGATCACATTCACTGTGGGGCAGTGTGTGAATGAAGTATTATGTGATATCGCTCCCATGGACTCTTGTCATCTTCTTTTAGGTTGGTCATGGCTTCGTTTTAAAACACTCAATCTTGATGAATGCTCGCTTTCATCATTTGAAAATCGTGATCTTCAGCAACAAATTCTGCATCCCTTTGTGTGTATAACTCGTCATTAGAGAAACACTCTCTTTGATTGATAAAATTTGCATAAGACTTCTATCCCCCTTGCACGCCTTGCATGTCCCTTTAATAGTTTCATTCGCAACATGCATGGCCTTTGACATTCAGCCTTGTAACTCCTCCTATTAATTCTACTAAAATAAAACATGAAACATCCAAATAAAACAATTAAACTATAACCTAAAATTAACCCATGTAGCCCCCCCTATTATACCCTTATGACTAACCATCAAAGTCTTAATTAAGGAAATAAAACTCAGCCAAATAAACCTTACAATGGCCGCCCCAATTAACAAAATAAATCAAAGGTTATTTCTGAATTCATAAAATTCTGAATAAAATTCCATTAGAGAATTGCAAGGTTGCACTCCGGGTAATTTTTTCCCTTAATTTTTATCATACCATCATATTACGTTTTGTAATTGTCTTAGGCTGAACCATTGTAAAAGTTAAGCCTTAGAAAAATAATTTTGAAAGTCTAAAACATTAGAGCAAGGAAAATTGAAAAGAAAGCATGCAAATGAGTTAAAAAAAAATTTTTTGGCTGAATGGTTCATGCTAGAAATTTCTCATTTCTTAAGGTAATATTGTGGTTGATTTGAGGAAGGAAATATTACACCTTGTTAGTATACAATTCTGAATTCTTGGCTGCAATTCTTGGTTTTAAATTGTGTCAATTCCATTCTGTTTTGGCTACAACTTTATTGCGCATACTTGTTGAATTTTGCTGCACCTATTGGCTTCAAATTGAGTCAAATTCCTTTCCTTGTTTGTGTATAAAATTTTGAGTTTATTATCAAGTTTTGTTCTTGTGTGTTTTGTTTGATTTTCAATTCAAAAAGAGTCCTCGTTGTCTTGCACAAAATTCTGGTTACTGTCCTAGTGTTTGTTGCCTTCTTTGTGCTTCATTTGAGTCATTTTTGTTAGCTTTTCTTGTGTTTATTGGCTGCACACAAATTGGTGGGATTACCTTGTGTTTTCTCTTCTTGGTTTGATAAGAATTCAAAGAGAAATAGAGGGGACAAAGGCAAGAGTGATTATTATTGTAAAAGCCTAAATTGTGTGCAAACACTTGAGTGTGGTAAGGATTACAAACAACAACTACATGTTATCTTGTTATTTTTAATTTGTTTGATTTACAATGGCAGATTCTAAAAAGATCTTCTATTCAAGGTGTTTAATATGATGTGAATCCAACCGGGTAAAATTAAAGAAGATGGTGACATGGCTTTTAATGAAGCCCAGTTGTCATAATTTTAACTCAAGAAAGGAGTAGAAACTTGTTTGGAGCGGCCAACAATCATTATTTTAAGTTGGCTGAGTTAATTTTCTTGTCTCAAATAATTAAACAATTGGCTGAAGCAATTTCACCACATGGGGGCAGCCAACCTGGTGTCTTGAAGGAAAAATTATGATATTTGGATGGTTACAAAGACAATGGTGCGACTGAATTAAATTCAAGGGACAAGGGAAGTTACAAAAAAATTTGGCCATCAAGAAGAGGGTTGTTATAATATTAAAAGGGCGGCCAACATTCAACACATGGAGGTTACAAATTGATGGAGCAACTAGCAATCAATTCTTCGGCTGTTATGTTTCTAATGAGGGGCGGCCAATTCTTGGCTGAATTACAAGCCTTTTATTTCTTGTTGGTTGTTACAAAATTACTTGTAATTGTGCGACTACATGTGAGTTAGTTATAGGCTGATTGTTTTAATTTTTATTAGGCAGTTACATTTTAATAGCCACTTAGTAGTAATTTCTAGTTGTTGGCTGAATACTACATACTGCGCATAGCTGAACGTTATATATAGGGCACATATTTCTTGTAAGAGAACAACTTGGAATTCAGAATTTATAAAATTGAGTTTGATTCTCTGGTGTGTTCTTGTTATACAAGAATTGAGTTTTATCAAAGGTCCTTAATCCCTTTGTGTGTTTAAACTCTTAGACTTATCTTCCATCCTTGGAAGTGTGGCGTCTTTCATTTTCCATTCCATTTTCTTCCTCTTTCCATTTTCTTGTTTTAACAACTTCCCACATTTCTTATTTATGAGCATTCGAACCTAGATAGATCCGTAAAACAAATCCACCCCCTTGGATTCTTGTCAGTTGGTATCAGAGCTTTGGCTCTTGGTTTGGAATGGCGATGGAAATTTACTATACAAGGTGTTTAATCGAAGGCCACCCATGTTTAGTTGCATATGATTACGGAAGCGACAACAATGTTGTGAGCCAAAGATTGGTGGAGAACCTCCACCTACCAACGAGCTTTCATCCGAATCAAGCGTGGATCACATTCACTGTGGGGCAGTGTGTGAATGAAGTATTATGTGATATCGCTCCCATGGACTCTTGTCATCTTCTTTTAGGTTGGTCATGGCTTCGTTTTAAAACACTCAATCTTGACGAATGCTCGCTTTCATCATTTGAAAATCGTGATCTTCAGCAACAAATTCTTCATCCCTTTGTGTGTATAACTCGTCATTAGAGAAACACTCTCTTTGATTGATAAAATTTGCATAAGACTTCTATCCCCCTTGCACGCCTTGCATGTCCCTTTAATAGTTTCATTCGCAACATGCATGGCCTTTGACATTCAGCCTTGTAACTCCTCCTATTAATTCTACTAAAATAAAACATGAAACATCCAAATAAAACAATTAAACTATAACCTAAAATTAACCCATGTAGCCCCCCCATTATACCCTTATGACTAACCATCAAAGTCTTAATTAAGGAAATAAAACTCAGCCAAATAAACCTTACAATGGCCGCCCCAATTAACAAAATTAATCAGCCAAATAATATTTCAAATGAATGAAAATAACTAGGCAATTAACATGTGTGGCCGCTCCATTGAATGGGTTCATTCACCCAAATTAATCACATGTTGGCCACTCATCTTTATGATCATAATTCAGCCATTTTAATCACATGTTAGCCGCCCTTTGAATGCTCATGATTCAGCTATTTTATTCACATGTTGGCCGCAACTAATTGCCCAAGAGAAACAGCCCAACAAGCTCTTCAATTTGTAACTTCCATGCATTTAAAGCCATGTCTCCTTGTAATGGTTTCGACTTGATTTCCTATTAATGCTCTTTGTAACAATCAGCCACTTAATTTGTAAATTTGTAACAACCACATGGTTTTATTGAAAACAATAAAACAAAACAAAATAATTCAACAACTCCTTCTCCTTGGTCGCCCCCTTTCCTCAAGGTTGGTCTTCAATTGGAGTTTGGTTTTGGTGGCAACTGGTCTTCATTTAAAGCCTTGTCGCCCTCTTCTTTGATTTTGAGGCAATGAACCAATTTGAAATCCTCTTCTTTAATACTTGTTCCTTTATGATTGAAGGTTGCCATCACATTTGTAGGACCTCCTTAGCCTTCCTTGTTTGCGCCCTAGTCATGGGTCCTCCAAGTTACTTGAGTGCTTCAAGTCCTTTGCTCATGTCCTCATCACTCCCCCCTCTTGAAGAGGATTTGTCCTCAAATCAACATCTCCTTCATTTGCATCAAAAAGTGATAAGTCAGAAACATTGAAAGTTGCACTTACCTTATAATCACCAGGAAGATTAATCTTATAAGCATTATCATTGATCCTTTCTATCACTTGAAAAGGTCCATCTCCTCTTGGTAGATGTTTTGATTTCCTTTGTTCAGGAAACCTTTCTTTTCTCATGTGCACCCAGACCCAATCACCAGGATTGAACACCACTTTCTTCCTTCCTTTGTTGGTTTGCTTGGCATAACTCATTTTTCTTTTCAATTTGTGCCTTCACTTGTTCATGCATTTTTCTGACATACTCAGCCTTAGCTTGCGCCTCCTTATGCTTAAATATTGAAATGTTAGGCAAAGGCAGTCAAGAGGAGTCAAAGGGTTAAATCCATAAACAATCTCAAAAGGTGAACAATTTGTAGTGCTATGGACAACCCTATTGTAAGCAAATTCAACATGAGGCAAACGTTCCTCCCAAGACTTAATATTTTTCTTTAAAATAGTCCTAAGCAATGTGCCAAATGTTCTATGCACTACCTCTGTTTGTCCATCAGTTTGTGGGTGGCAAGTAGTAGAAAACAACAATTTAGTACCAATTTTACCCCACAAAGTCCTCCAAAAATGACCAAGAAATTTCGCATCTCTATCACTCACTATGCTTCTTGGTAATCCATGTAACCTTACAATTTCCTTGAAGAATAATTCAGCAACATGATAAGCATCATCCACCTTCTTGCAAGGTATAAAATGCGCCATTTTTTAGAACCTGTCAACAACAACAAAAACAGAATCCTTTCCATTCTTTGTTCTAGGTAACCCCAAAACAAAGTCCATAGAAATATGAGTCCAAGGAAATCCTGGTACAGGCAAAGGAGTATACAATCCATGAGGCTTAACCTTAGATTTAGCCTTTTTACAAACAATGCAATTGTCACAGAATTTTTGCACATCACGTTTCATGTGGGGCCAAAAGAAGTGTTCTTGTAAAATTTCCAAAGTCTTTTGAATCCCAAAATGACCCATCAAGCCCCCTTCATGTGATTCACGCAAAAGCAATTCCCTAATGGAACTTCTAGGCACACATAATTTATTTGTTTTAAACAAAAATCCATTTTGCCTAAAGTAACCATTTTCAGAAAATTTTTCACATTCAGCAAAAATTTCAGCAATGTCCTCATCATTTTCATACATGCTTTTCAAGGACTCAAGACCAAACAATTTAGTTTCTAACATAGATAGCAATGCATGCCTCCTAAAAAGCGCATAAGCTACAATGTTTCCCTTACCTTTTTTGTGCTTGATGACATATGGAAATTGCTCTAAATATTCTACCCATTTAGCATGTCTCTTGTTTAGCTTACCTTCTCCTTTTAAATATTTTAAGGACTCATGATCACTATGTATGACAAACTCTTTGGGTAACAAATAATGTTGCCAATTCTTTAGAGCTCTTACCAAAGTATATAATTCCTTATCATAAGTTGAATAATTAAGTGCAGCTCCACTTAATTTTTCACTAAAATAAGCAATTGGATGGCCATCTTGCAACAAAACAGCACCTATGCCCACATTTCATGCATCACCTTCTATTTCAAAAGATTTTACAAAGTTAGGCATAGCAAGTATAGGCGCATTAGTCAGCCTATGTTTAAGGGCAGCAAAGGCCGCCTGATAACACTCTGCTAGGAGCTTGGACCTGCAAGACCTACATTGGAGGATATGTACCAACTTCAAGCAAGGAAGAGTTGGAGAAATTAGTGTCCTACAAATAAAGGGACACTACCCTACAAAATAAAGGTCACTACTCTACAGAAGGACACCTTGACCCTAGATAAGACCCTTGTCCTATGGACCACCCTTAATTAGGACTCTCTTGTATTTTATTTTTATTTTTGTATTTTCCTTTTTATTTCATTCCACATGGGTGCTAATTGTATGGGTTTTATTGGTTAGTAGGATACCTTGCTACAAGGTTTAGGAGGTCATGGGATCTAATCCCACCTAAGATAGAAAATTACCTCATCTTTCTTTTCCTTGTTAAAAGGGGCGCTATTTTTGGATTTATTGGCTTAAGGCTTAGCTTAGCCATAAGCCATTAGGGACATGGGTTCAAATCCCACTTAGGATGGGATTTCACTCATCTTTTATTTTTCTCCCCCTTCCCTCATGTAAGTGGCCGCCCCCTCACTCCCCCCTCTCCTATATAAAGGGGCCTCCTCTCTTGTATTTGGACACATTGAATTTTGAAGTAAAGGCATTATGCCAAATTTTCTCCTCCCTTTATAAGTTGAGTGAGGCTTGGTGGTTGTTGCTCAAACCATACTGAGACTTATCTAATTCTCCTGAATTAGTGGCGTTTGGCATTGGACTTATCTGCTGCAAGTGGACTCTTGCTTCAGTGGCGTCCTTCCCATTTCTTCCTCTCCACTTTTTCTTTCATTTTCTCTCATTTTCTTGCATTTTCTTGCGCAATTATAGCTGCTGCCCTGCACCTATAATTCGCAATTTTAGTGCCTTTAATTGATTCTAATCGGTTGGTTTTGCTCAATTCTAGATCCTACACCCATCCGGCTATCAAATGGTCATCAGAGCTTGTTGAATTTGAGCAAATTGGGGCTGTTTAGGCGCGCAAAACTGCACCTATTTTGTGCAGAATTTTCATCATTTTAGTGTAATTCCATCCCTCTTTTCAATTGTAATTTGGACTTGGACTGTTTCCCGGGCCCGAGGTGCCTTTCTGCTGCTATCAGCACTTCTGTCTTGATTGAATTGGTTGATTCTTGCTAGTTTGGGGGCTGTTTTGGGCCGCTAATTCCCACCCCCTAGGTGTTTGTTTAAATGCCTCTTTAATTGCTCATACTTGTTCTTGAGTAATTCTTTCAAATTGCTTGATATAACTGCTTGTTTGTGGTGAAGTGTGGTAAGAGGAGGCATTGTTGTCATCATTTTTCCAAAGATCGTTCACCTACATTTCTCCCCTTCACAATTAATTTTTCATACCCCATATTCATCTCTTTACTTTCCGCTTTTAATTTTCCGCCATTTAATTTTCGCTTCTCCCCATCCTTTTAATTTCTGCTCTCCCCTTTACATTCTGCCATTTACATTTCTGCTCTCCCCATCCTTTTAATTTCCGCTTCCCCTTTACTTTCAGTCATTTACTTTCAGTCCTCCCCATCCTTTTAATTTCCGCTTCCCCCTTTACATTTCTGCTCTCCCCATCCTTTTACTTTCTGCTATCCCCTTCTACTTTCTGCCATTTACATTTCTGTCCTCCCCATCCTTTTAATTTCAGTTTCCCCCTTTAATTTCTTGCCATTTATTTTTGCGCAATTTTTCCTTATTATTTTTGCCATTTTTGCGCATTTTTGGGCTCTTGTGTTGTTCAATTTCCTACTCTTGTTATGTCTGTTTGATTGGCATTCTGATTGCAAATTTGGATTGACTGCTATCTCTACCTTGGACTTTCCCTGTTTGATTGTGCAAAACGCTCACCTATAGGATCTTTTTTGGTTCATAGTATTGGAAGAAGATCAACAAATTCTAATTGTTGATTTTCCTTCAAATTTTAATTCCAATCTTAAAATTGAACCAAGCGCGTTTCTGTGACCATACCGGTTTTGTATAATCAACAAGGAAGTGCTAAGAAATTTTTTTGGCCATTTTTGAAATCAAGTTCCATCACGTTTTTACAGTTTTTAGAAATCAGTTTATTCATTATTTTTGCTTTTCTGGGCCACTTGGACCAGTTTACTGTTAGAAAATTCCAAAAATATTACAGTAGGTACAGTTAATTTTCTTTTCATTATGTACAAATTTCTGTAATTTTCTGTTGGGGAAAAAGACAAAAAAAGAAAGAAAAGGCAAGAAAAATACAAAAGGTACGTGCGTGCCAATAATAGAAAAAGAGGTGAAAAAAGCAAAAAAATGGTGCAAAGTCAACAACAAGGAAGAAAAAGTCAAAGACACCCAAAAAGAGTCAAAAATTCAAAAAAAAATAAATCAAAAAAATAGAAAAACAAAAACAAAGAAGTATCCCAACAATACAGTAACAGTTTTACTGTAATTTTCTATTTCATTTCCCTGTATACCGTAATTGAGTTGTATTTGCTGTTTTCTTAAAAACGACAATTTTGGCAACTCTTTTTCAAAAATCACCAAAAACAATTCTCTTTGCAATTTCTTCCGTCTTGTCTTGTTTGCTGTCTGGTCTTGTGTATAAGCTTGTTTGAGTGCCAGCTTTTCTTGTTTGTCATATCAATTCTTTGTTTTGTCTTAGGAATTTTCCAATCTTCTTCCAGTAGGTATTTTCTTTGTTAGTGCGCTTCTATTTGGGTAAGGGTTAAGACTTAGACTCACGTTGGTCTTTGCAACTTCTAATCAACCTCCAACCGAGTAGAAGAGGCAAGAGAGTCTCATTATAGAAAAAGCCTAAAAAGAGAGACATACACGAGTGATTACATTCCATTGAGTGTAAACACTTAGTGAGTGGTGAGGTCGTTTAAAAAGCTTTCAAATAAAATCAATTTAAGATGTCATATAGAATGTGGAGAGAGGAGCTAGATGAAGATAGGAGAGAATTTAGAAGAGAAAAGGAAGTGAGAAGACACTCTTCTCATGATGAAAGGTATAAAAAAGAAAGGAAGGAAAGAGAAATAAATAGATATCATTTTGAAGATAGTAAGAAGAAGGAAAGGAGTTATGTTAACTCTAACCATGATAGGAGGAGGTATGAGGAAGAAAAAAAATTTAGAAAATATGATGAAGAAAGAAAGTATGAAGAACAGAGAAAACTTAGGAGAAATTATGAGAGTGAAATTAGAAGAAATGATCATGAAAAGAGAAGAAGAGAAAATAGGAAAAGTACAAAAGATTCTTTTGAAGATAGAATTGAAAGAAAGTTAGAAAAATTTTCTAATGAAATTGAAGATAAGCTTTCGAAATTCTTTTCAAAGTCCTTAATTGAGATAGAAGAGAGAAGAAAATTGGAAAAGAAAGAACAATTAGAAAAAGAAGAAGAAGAAGAAAGACTTAAGAGAGAAAAAGAAAAGGAGGTAGAAAGAGTGCAAATAGAAGAAGTGAAAAACAAAAACTTGGGAAAGCAACTAATTTTATCTTGTGATCCTTTGTTAGCTAACCCTTTGTGTGAAGGCATGAATAAGTTGATGGCAAGTACTTCTATTGTTGCAAAGAGGACAACTCAAGCTATTGAGATGGAGTTCCCTAAACTAACTTTCTTTATGCATGAAATGCCTCTTTCTATGCACAATTATATGCCTCAAAGCATTACATGTGTAAAAGAAGTAAACAATGTTGATAATGCTTTGAAACCTATTACATGTCTAGAAAAACCAACTAAGATTAAGAGTGCCATAACATTTACTAGAGATACATGTCTAATCAACTCCTTTGATCAATTTGGATTGAATATGCATGTACCTTTGGTTTGTATCTATAATGTGCATACACATTTTAGACCTAAAATAATTGTTTCATATAAAGATGTGTATTATGCTCTTGAACTAGTAGAGGAAAAGAATAAAATTTTGGATGAAGATATCACATGTAGGAAAACTTGTTTGACATCTATTTCACATGATGATATGCTTCTTGATATGCATGCTCAAAGTGAAGCTTTAAGTATACCACCTTACATGTCCACATATGATGATTTTCATAGACGTAAGGCACTTCCAACTCCATACTTGAGTAAATGCATTTATGATACAAATTATAACAATGACTATAGGCATGTTGAGGCTTTGTTGAAAAATAAATCATATATGCCACATAGTTTTAATTGTGCATTTATTTGGCAATATATTGTGGATTACTTTGTTGGTTTGAAACATGCATATCACTTGTTTAAATTTCATTTTAACCAACTAACCCCTTTACTTGAAAAGAAGGGCTTCGAAAGATTAGTTTTTGATCCAGGATCTAAATCAACAGAGTACATGGACAAGATGGTTCAATCTTCATTGAGGCTCAAGGAAGATGTTCAACTTTTGGACCTCTAACTCTACTCTCCAAGGGCTAAGGGAAGTATCTTCTTACTTCCTAAATTTTGTCATCCATCCCCTTCATCTACCCAGTTCATTACTCTTAAGGCTTCTTTCTGAATTTTCAGATTTGAGGTCAAATCCTTTTCAAGGGGGAAGGAATGATAACACTCTGCTAGGAGCTTGGACCTGCAAGACCTACATTGGAGGATATGCACCAACTTCAAGCAAGGAAGAGTTGGAGAAATTAGTGTCCTACAAATAAAGGGACACTACCCTACAAAATAAAGGTCACTACCCTACAGAAGGACACCTTGACCCTGGATAGGACCCTGTCCTATGGACCACCCTTAATTAGGACTCTCTTGTATTTTCTTTTTATTTTTGTATTTTCCTTTTTATTTAATTCCACATGGGTGCTAATTGTATGAGTTTTATTGGTTAGTAGGATACCTTGATACAAGGTTTAGGAGGTCATGGGATCTAATCCCACCTAAGATAGAAAATTACCTCATCTTTCTTTTCCTTGTTAAAAGGGGCGCTATTTTTGGATTTATTGGCTTAAGGCTTAGCTTAGCCATAAGCCATTAGGGACATGGGTTCAAATCCTACTTAGGATGGGATTTCACTCATCTTTTATTTTTCTCCCCCTTCCCTCATGTAAGTGGTCGCCCCCTCACTCCCCCTCTCCTATATAAAGGGGCCTCCTCTCTTGTATTTGGACACATTGAATTTTGAAGTAAAGGCATTATGCCAAATTTTCTCCTCCCTTTGTGAGTTGAGTGAGGCTTGGTGGTTGTTGCTCAAACCATACTGAGACTTATCTAATTCTCCTGAATTAGTGGCGTCTAGCATTGGACTTATCTGCTGCAAGTGGACTCTTGCTTCAGTGGCGTCCTTCCCATTTCTTCCTCTCCACTTTTTCTTTCATTTTCTCTCATTTTTTTGCATTTTATTGCGCAATTATAGCTGCTGCCATGCACCTATAATTCGGAATTTTAGTGCCTTTAATTGATTCTAATCGGTTGGTTTTGCTCAATTCTAGATCCTACACCCATCCGGCTATCACCGCCTCTTGTTTCTCTCCCCACTTAAACCCTACATTCTTTTTAACAATTTCATTTAGGGGTGCAGTCAAAGTACTAAAATCCTTAAAAAATCTCCTATAGAAACTTGCTAATCCATGAAAACTCCTTACCTCACTCACATTTTGAGGCGTTGGCCATTCTTGAATGGCCTTTATGTAACATCTCGCAAATTAGGAGCTTTAATAACTCATTAGGCTGAAAATAAGAGTGTTATGTATTAGTAATTAAGGGAAGGTAAGTTGAGGAATTAAAGGTTAAAACCCAATTATAAAACTAAGTTCAGAATTCCATTCAGGTAAAGATAGAGAGTTTTGGGTTGCTGGTAATCGATTACAGAAGGTCTGTAATCGATTACCTGAGAACTAGATCATTGGTAATCGATTATGTAATCGATTACCTGAGAACTGAGTTTTTGGTAATCGATTACAGAGGGTCTGCAGTCAATTACCCGAGAGCTGTTTTTTTGGTAATCGATTATGTAATCGATTACCTGAGGGCTGGATTTTTGGTAATCAATTACCAAGGGCTGTAATCGATTACCAGATTCCCAGAAGGGTTCTCTAGTGTATTTTTTCGCTGTTGGTAATCGATTATAGTCTATCCGTAATCGATTACCATCGGTTCAGTATATAGATGTTCTGGACATGCAAAACAGAACATGATTCATTCTTTCTTATCCTTCTTCAACCTAGAGCGAGAGAGAGAGAGCCCTAGAGAGAGAAAGTTCAATTTAGAGATTAGGAAGGAGATTGAAGCAAGAATCATCAAGTGGATCACTCCTATTCCTCAATCTTCTCTTGATTTTCAAGATTGGGTGAGTATAACTCACACACACACTCTCCCCTTACATTTTGATTTCTCCCCAATGTATGATCCCTACTCTTTAATTCCCCTTCGACATGATTTTGGTGGTTAGATTAGTAGTGTTTGTATGAGATTGAGTAGTTTTGTTAAGTTCCTCATTGAAAACCTTAGGGTAGCGAGATTACGAAATTGTCGAAAAGCTCAATGTATGAACCCGACCCCTTTGATTCCCTTTCTTTGTGGTTAAAGTGATTAAATTTGGAATGTTTGCATTGGAGTTTGAGTAACTACTTGTAAACCCTTGAATTTCAAAGTTACGAAACTCTCGAAATGCTTGGAATTTCAGTTTTCATTAATGATTCATGTATACCGATTTCGACCGTGAGTTAAATAAGTCGGCCTTGTGCTGGACACAGCAGTGAGTTGCATCTTTAGTGTGTTATTTTACCAGTTATGATATTATTCATTGAGATGTATTAGCTTTTGATGCATATTGACTATAGTTGCATGTTGATTAGTAAATTGCTTTGCCTTTTTATTGCATATGCATAGTTATATTTCACTGAGACATTAGTCTCACCACGCGTTCTGTGGATACAATCTAGGTGTGCAGGTACCTCCTAGTGGAAATCAGTGAGATTAGAGCATGAGCTATTTATGTCTAGATGTTTTTACCCTTTTGGATTGTATATGAAGTTATGTATAACTTGGATTTACATCAGAGCTGTTCAGTTTGTAGCCTTCGGGCCAGATGTATTTTTTTTATAGAGTTCGATGATGTATATAAAGTTAAGTTTCTCACAATTTGCATAAGTTTTCGTTGGTTATACTTATCAGATTTGTGTGTTTGATATTCGAAATTGTGCGTTTTGGTTTAGAATTTTCAGGATTTAGTTTCCGACGGACTAAGTCTTGAATTTAGAAATTAGGGCGTTACATTTTGGTATCAGAGCAGTTCAATCCAATTGGACGGTGGTAGTAGGATTTTCTTGTGACTTGTTATTCTAATTTATGCATTGTTTTGTGAATTGAGAGACTGATTACCTCGATGTTTACTTAATGATGTGTAGATAATTATGGCAAGTGGAAGGAGGGGTCGCCCCAGAACCAATCCCTCTTCTCAGAATTCACCACCTGACCTTGTGGCAGTAGCTTTACAAGCTTTCACACATATGATGGGAGAACAAATGAACGCTAATCGGATTCAATCTGAGGCAGCTCGGGAACAGGTAGCTGCTAATGCAGCATTACTCCAGGAGTTGGCCCGAAGGACAACGGGGACACCCCATGCTCCTGTGGTGGATCCGTTTGTTCATGGGCTGGCGGAATTTCGGAAACACAACCCTCCTCAATTCAATGGAGTCTACGACCTAGATGTGGCATCCAATTGGCTGAGGGACCTTAATAGAATCTTTGATGTGATGAGATGTGCGGATGAGTCTAAAGTGGGCTTTGCTATCTACATGTTGAGGGATGAAGCCGAGGATTGGTGGAAGACTGCTAGTGCTAGGACTGCTGTGATGGAGACTCCGATTACTTGGGGTATTTTTCAGACCCTATTCTTGGATAAGTATTTTCCTGCTACGGTCAGAAGGCAAATGGAAGCAGAATTTTTACAACTAAAGCAAGGGAGTATGTCAGTGGGTCAGTATGTAGCCATGTTTGAGGAGTTAGCTAAGTATTCCAGATATCTTCAGATGGTGGCTGATGAGGAGTGGAGGTGTAATCAGTTTGAACGAGGCCTCCGACCTGAATTACTGGATCGGGTTGGAACTCTTGAGATTAAGGATTTCCCTACATTGATAAACAAGTGCTATATTGCGGAAAAGAACATCAAAGGAACCACCAGCTCAACACCACCTACTGATAATAAGGGAAAGCGGAAGATAGAGGGGTCGAATCAATTCAAGGGCCCGAGGCCTAAGTGGCAAGGCACCTCAGCTTTGACTACCAGACCGGCCCAACGCCAAGGGGTACCCACTTGCCCCAAGTGCGGAAAGGAACATTCTGGAGAATGCTTGACGGGAAAGAATGTATGTTACTTTTGCAAGCAACCTGGTCACATGAGGAATGAGTGTCCAAAGAGAAAGGATCTCCCAAAACCCCAAACCACTGGAAGAGTCTTCACTCTCAGCGAGGAAGTGGCAGCTTCTGCAGATAATCTGATGCAAGGTATATGCACCCTAGGAGATCGAACCTTAATTGAATTGTTTGATTCAGGAGCTACTCATTCTTTCATTTCTCATGATTGTGTTAAACAGTTGAAATTGCATGCTGTATCTTTTCCTTATGTTCTTAGTGTTGTCACTCCCGCCAAGGAGGCCATTTCTACTTCCCTTGTGTGTATTCAGTGCCCCATTGTGATACAAGGGAAGGCCTTCGAGGTTGACCTAGTTTGTTTGCCGTTAAGGGGTATAGATGTTATTCTTGGCATGAATTGGTTATCTTCAAATAGAGTCATGCTTGATTGTTTTAACAAAAAGGTTGTCTTTCCACTTCTTCCTCCTCCTTCGAGGGAGAAACCATCAATTCTTTTGTCCAGTGTCACCAAAGTGTCTGAATGCCTTAGTGATGGGAGTGAGTGTTTTGTTTTATTACTTTCCTCAACTCTGGAGTCCAAAATAGACTTAAGCAGTATAACTACAGTTAGGGAGTTTCAAGATGTTTTCCCTAGTGAGGTAACCACCTTACCTCTGGACCGAGAGATAGAGTTTACCATAGACTTAGTACCAGGTACAGGACCTATTTCTAAAGCACCATACAGAATGTCCCCACTAGAACTTAGTGAACTTAAAGCCCATTTAGAAGATCTTATGTCTAAAGGGTTCATTAGGCCTAGTGTGTCACCTTGGGGGGCTCCAGTACTTTTAGTAAAAAAGAAGAATGGGAGTATGAGGCCGTGTGTAGACTATAGGCAATTGAACAAGGTTACCATTAAGAACAAATATCCTTTGCCCAGAATAGATGACCTTTTAGATCAACTTAGGGGAGCCTCAGTTTTCTCTAAGATAGATTTAAGGTCCGGTTACCATCAGATCAGGATTAAGGGGGAGGATATACCTAAAACAACCTTCAGGACTAGGTATGGGCACTATGAGTATTTGGTGATTCCATTTGGAGTAACTAATGCTCCTGCTGTATTCATGGACTACATGAATCGAATCTTTAGGCCCTATCTGGATCAGTTTGTTGTTGTATTTATCGATGATATTCTGATCTACTCCCGTAGTTTAGAAGAGCATGAGAGACACCTTAGAATGGTGTTAGGAGTTCTGAGGAAGAAGAAGTTGTTTGCAAACCCTGAAAAGTGTGAGTTTTGGAGTGATAGGGTTCAATTTTTAGGACATGTGATTACCCGTGAGGGTGTGTCTGTTGATCCTAACAAGGTAGAAGCTGTCCTTGAATGGGAAAGACCTAATACCATTACAAAGATTAGGAGTTTCCTAGGATTGGCCGGCTACTATTGGAGATTCATTAAGGGATTCTCCCAGCTAGCCTTACCTCTCACAAGGTTAACTCGGAAAGGGCAAGCCTTTGTGTGGGATGAGTTTTGTGAGGGGAGTTTTTTGGAACTCAAAAAGAGACTAACCTCCGCTCCGGTATTGGCATTGCCGGATTTGTCCAAAGCCTTTGAGGTATATTGTGATGCTTCAGGGAAGGGTTTAGGTTGTGTTCTAATGCAGGATAGGAGAGTAGTGGCTTATGCATCTAGACAGTTGAAACCACATGAGGAGAACTATCCTACTCATGACCTAGAGTTAGCAGTTGTGGTATTTGCCCTCAAGATTTGGAGGCATTACCTGTTTGGAGTGAGGTTTGAGGTCTTTAGTGATCACAAGAGTTTAAAATATCTCTTTGATCAGAAAGAACTCAATATGAGGCAGAGGAGATGGATGGAATTTCTCGAAGATTATGATTTTGAATTGAAGTACCATCCTGGCAAGGCATATGTGGTGGCTGATGCCCTCAGTAGGAAATCCCTTCATGTGTCTTCCATGATGATTCATGAATTGAATTTGTTGGAAGAGTTCAGAAACTTAAGTCTAGGTGTCACAGTTGGTGAACATAGGGTTATTCTTCATAGGTTGGAGATCACCTGTGAGCTGAGAGCTCTTATCAAGGAGGCTTAGAGTTTGGACTCAAGCCTTCAAGAGAGAAAACAACAGTTAGGGTTTTCAGAGTCAGAAGATGGGATGATTCTCTTCTAAGGGAGAGCCTGTGTCCCTAAGGGGAGTAGCCTCAGGCAGCAGGTTTTGGGGGAAGCTCATAGGAGTAAGTTTTCTGTACATCCTGGATCTACCAAGATGTACCAGGATTTGAAGAGGATGTTTTGGTGGGATGGTATGAAGAGAGACATAGCCGATTATGTTTCTAAGTGTTTAGTTTTCCAACAGTTCAAAATAGAACATCAGAAACCATCAGGAACCCTTTTGCCATTAGAGATCCCTGAGTGGAAGTGGGAGAGTGTAGCTATGGAATTTGTGGAAGGTTTGCCTCGAGTTCAAGCTGGTTTTGATACTATCTGGGTGATTGTGGACCGACTGACCAAGTCAGCTCACTTTCTACCAATTAAGAACACTTATTCCCTTAGTAAGTTAGCCAATCTGTATGTTAGAGAGATTGTCAGGCTTCATGGTATTCCCTCTAACATCATATCAGATAGGGATCCTAGATTCACTTCCAGGTTCTGGAATGCACTTCACCAGGCTTTCGGAACCAAGCTTCGGTTTAGCATTGCTTACCACCCTCAGACTGACGGACAGTCTGAAAGAACAATCCAGACCTTAGAAGATATGCTCAGGGATTGTGTTTTAGAGGAGTCAGGCAGTTGGGATAGATTCCTACCTCTCATTGAGTTTGCATACAATAACAGTTTTCATAGCAGTGTAGGCATGGCACCTTTTGAAGCACTGTATGGGAGGAAATGCAGGTCTCCTTTGTGTTGGTGTGAGGTAGGTGAGAGAACCCTATTAGGCCCAAAATTATTGCAAGAAACCTCAGATAAGATTAGGGTCATTAGGGAAAAACTTGTAACTGCCAAAAGTAGTCAAAAGAGTTATGCTGACAAAAGAAGAAAAGACTTAGAGTTTGAGGAAGGGGATCATGTATTTTTGAAAGTAACTCCTGTCACAGGCATAGGACGATCCATCAAAACCAAAAAGCTCAACCCTAGATTTATCGGTCCATTTCAGATCCTGCAGAGGGTTGGCCCTCTGGCTTACAGGATAGCTTTACCACCTTAGTTGTCCAGGATACATAATGTGTTCCATGTATCTCAGTTGAGAAAATATATTCATGATCCATCTCATATCATTAGCTCTAAATCAATACAATTAAGAGAAGATCTCACTATTCCTTCTAGACCTGCACAGATTGTCGACAGGAGTGTCAAAACCTTAAGGAGCAAGACAATTCCTTTGGTGAAGGTGTTTTGGGAAGGTCAATCTTCAGATTAGGCAACATGGGAGAAGGAAGATGTAATTCGGGAGCAGTTTCAAGAACTTTTTAGGTGAGGTAGCTTTGAATTCTGTTTCTTGAACAATTTTGAGGTCAGAATTGCTTGAAGGGGGGTAGAATGTAACATCCCGCAAATTAGGAGCTTTAATAACTCATTAGGCTGAAAATAAGAGAGTTATGTATTATTAATTAAGGGAAGGTAAGTTGAGGAATTAAAGGTTAAAACCCAATTATAAAACTAAGTTCAGAATTCCATTCAGGTAAAGATAGAGAGTTTTGGGTTGCTGGTAATCGATTACAGAAGGTCTGTAATCGATTACCTGAGAACTAGATCTTTGGTAATCGATTATGTAATCGATTACCTGAGAACTGAGTTTTTGGTAATCGATTACAGTGGGTCTGCAGTCGATTACCCGAGAGCTGTTTTTTTGGTAATCGATTATGTAATCAATTACCTGAGGGCTGGATTTTTGGTAATCGATTACCAAGGGCCATAATCAATTACCAGATTCCCAGAAGGGTTCTCTAGTGTATTTTTTCGCTGTTGATAATCGATTATAGTCTATCCGTAATCCATTACCGTCGGTCCAATATATATATGTTCTGGACATGCAAAACAGAACATGATTCATTCTTTCTTCTCCTTCTTCAACCTAGAGCGAGAGAGAGAGAGTCCTAGAGAGAGAAAGTTCGATTTGGAGCTTAGGAAGGAGATTGAAGCAAGAATCATCAAGTGGATCACTCCTATTCCTCAATCTTCTCTTGATTTTCAAGATTGGGTGAGTATAACTCACACACACTCTCCCCTTACATTTTGATTTCTCCCCAATGTATGATCCTACTCTTTAATTCCCCTTCTACATGATTTTGGTGGTTAGATTAGTAGTGTTTGTATGAGATTGAGTAGTTTTGTTAAGTTCCTCATTGAAAACCTTAGGGTAGCGAGATTACGAAATTTTCGAAAAGCTCAATGTATGAACTCGACCCCTTTGATTCCCTTTCTTTGTGGTTAAAGTGATTAAATTTGGAATGTTTGCTGTAACACCCGCGTTTTTTACCGTTTTGCCGTTTTTGCCGTTTTGAGTGTTTTATTGGATTTTGAGTGATTAAAATTATTTTTAATTATCAAAATTTATATTTTTGGATTTAGAATTAAATTTCCTATTTTTAGGGAATTTTTGGGAATTTTTGGGGTTTTTTTGTTAAAATGACCTTTTTGCCCATCCTGTCCCTTGAACCGGGCCCGAATACTCTTGATCCGGGCCAGAAAAATTTACACTGACTCACCTTGACACATCATAACAGCCGTGCATGCAGAATAATGTGCATGGGAGACACTTGTAAATTTTCCCCTTCCTTACAAGACAAGTGTGCAAGCAAATAAGCCATGTGTCATTTATGTTTCCTAAAGCAAAAACTCCACTTTCTTCCTTTTCCTTTCACATGCAAACCAGAATTTTTTTCTCTCATTTCACTCATTCTCATCCACTTGCAGCTGTGAGCTTCCTTCCCATTTTCTCTCAATTTTTCCATTTTTCTTCCAAACACATTCAAGCTAAAGGTTCCATTTTTGAACCTAAGCTTAAACACCTAGCCTCCAACCTTGTAGAAGTCCTTGTTGGTGATCAAGAGGAGGATCTTGGAGCTGTTTTTGGGGCTGTTACTGCACCTTATTTTTACAGAAAATTCCTTAGGTAAAGGGGGGAGAACTTGAACTCTAGTGGGATTGGTAACTAGAGTCAAGGATTTGCCCTTAAAATCCTTGTTTTTACTCTTGTTCTCCTTGAAAAAAATCACTTTTTGAGCTTTTCTTTGAGCAAATGTTTTGGATTCTTGGAGCTGGGTTGTGTACATGTTTTTAAGTTTATTTTGATGCTTGGAATGTGTTTGGATTGTGATTGTTGGTGCATGCAAGCCAAGAAACAATTTTGGAAAAATTTTCCCCTTTTTCCTCTAATAGCTCTCGGCCTTGAGGGATTTTGGGGCTGCATGTGTTTCAAAATTTTTTTGGTGCTTGGAATGTGTTTGTATGATGAATCTATGAACATGCATGAAGTTGGTTGAAGGTATACAATTGTTTTGGATGATTGATCTTTGAAAAATAGTGTTTATGAGCTTGAAAATGGAGTTATGAACTTTAATGTGTATATGGATGATTTTGAGTGGATTAGTATGATATTTGGCATTTAGATTGTTTGTTGATGAATGTGTGAAGTTTTGGTGAAGATTGGATGTTGTGAAAAATTTGAAGTTTTGATGAACATTCAAGTTGTTCTTGATGTTCATAAGTTTTTCTTGATGAAACTCATCAAGAATACCTTTTTGATCTTAAAAAGGTCAAGGGTATGTTGAAAACATGTTTATGGGCTTTGGTGGTCCAAAAGGACTAAGAAGCAATTTTACAAGTAAAAGGACTAAAGTGCAATTAAGAATGAGTCTTCAAAAATAAATAAAACAAATTCGGATTTCCAATTCCAACCAAGTAAAAGTCAACTTAAAGGTCAATATTTTAGGTTGCCATGACTAAAAATAAGTTCCTAAGAGTTATAAAACCTTTAGGCTTTTAATTTATGTTTAAAACCTTTAAGAAAAGGAGTTAAAGACTCATTAAAAGTCAATCAAGATTAGATTATGAAATTAAAGTTAATTGGAGTTGGACTTCAACTCTAATCCAAGTTATTAAGATTAAAACTCAAGAGTTAATTAGTGGACTTGGCTAATTTAGTTATCTAAGTTAATTAACCTAATCTACTTAAGTTAATTAAGTAAAGAATAATAAATTAAGGCTAAAATTAATTAACCTTAATCAAATATAATTAAAAGCTTAATCCAAGATTAAGGAAGAGATTAAGGAATAATTAGGAATTAATTAGGATCTTAAGTAAGGATTAAGACTTAATTAAAGAAGATTAAGACTAATTATAGTTCAGTTAATGAAAACTAATTGTAATTAAAGATTAAACTTAATCTTAATTAGTCATACAAGAGGAATTAGGATAAGCAATGCTATCCATAAGACACAATCATAAGTCTTAGTAAATTATAGGACTTAAGTGGACATGATTATCAAGAACATTAGTACAAACTACCTTAAAAGGCTATAACAAACACACTCTTTCTTCATAAAACTTGAGAAGCTTAGTGAGAGAGTGCGGTTCCAACCCAAGGTAGGGTTCGATTTTTCCTTGAAGGAAAGACATTGAATTCGGGCCGTGCCACGGGGATGTGGTGACGTTGAATGGTTCAATGGGCTTTGCCTGTAAGGATGTGAATGTTGTGAGCATTGTTGTGTGACATGCATCATGAAGCATTGTTGATGTTCGAGGTTGAAAACCTTATGACCTATATGACAGTAGCACTTGGTACAGTGTGAAATCGGTTGGGAAGGGTGCAACTGGGTTTTGCAAAGAACGCCAGTGGGTCCTCAAAAGGGACGCCAGCCCTGAGGATAGCCTAGCTCCCGGAAGATCTCAGGGGACGTAGATTAGCTCCCTACTGTCGAGATTGGGGAACCCAGCTTAGCTATTCCTGTCGCTCTCATGATTTTCGGGTCAGTTGAGATTGTCTGGAAGAACGCTTAAATGATTTGGCCAAAATGTATGAGCAATGCTCTTTGTACCAATGCTAGTACAGACTCTAACTCCTGACATGCTGTGTATATATGGTCAGGCAGCTGCTATGTGCTCTGCCGATGGTGATGTTTCCCTGGGCCCGCATGCATTAGATATTACATTATAATAGTAGAGTTGCGTTCATATGAGTACACCATAATGAGATGTCGTGATTGCTTATTGATTCGACTGTGTGGATTGCCTCTGTGTGTGTGCTCTAGTTTGCTGTATCCTACATGCTGTGAGTTCATGCGATGTTCTCACCCTCCTGTTCTATGTTTTCTTTCTATGCTCTTCTCGTCACGTTGATAGTCGGTATCGAGGACTTCCGTCATGACGTCAATGCAGGTGCGACTCAGATGGTTGCCGAGGGGCACCCGGTGGGCGACGAGTATCCCGCGCAGGTGTGAGTTCTATGGAGGGGGAGTCTGTGTCATCATCACGCACCCCAGACTTCCTCTTGTACCTGAGAAGGACTAGGTTGTGTTGAGTCTAGGTAGTGGCAGCTTTGATCTAGCGACCTCTTGTTTTGTATTTTGTTGAGGTCTTATTTATTTTAGTCTACTACTGGAACTCATGTTTTGCGTGGTTGCCTTGTTGGCTCAAAAAGTACATCGACACCGTGATGTATGTATGTATATATGTATATTTATGATGTTTCCTTCCTTATGATTCATTTTATAACTATGTGTATGCTGTGTAGGTAGGCGCGGTAATAAGCGTCTAGATGTTTTCGGAAAAATGCGTTTTAAATTTAAGGAAAGGATATTTCATAAGTACTTAAAATAAAGCTAGAGAGGTAATAGGCCAATGACACCTAAACCCTTTTCAAAAAAAAAAATTTCTGTATTTTGACGTTTTTGAAAACAGTAAGTTCGTTGGTCACGTGTCATATGTGACATTCTTAGCGGTATAACTAAGGGTGTCGCATTTGCACTGGAATTTGAGTAACTACTTGTAAACCCTTGAATTTCAAAGATACGAAACTCTCGAAATGCTTGGAATTTCAGTTTTCATTAATGATTCATGTATACCAGTTTCAACCGTGAGTTAAATAAGCCGACCTTGTGCTGTGAGTTAAGAAAATTGATTGACTATGTAAAAACAATTGACTTCGGTCTAGTAATGGGTGGGATACGTCCCCGGGAAAGACGTTTCCCGTAGTCTGAGCTTAGTTCTAACTCCAGTTTCAGTAATAAGTTCATGTCTGCTGGACACAGCAGTGAGTTGCATCTTTAGTGTGTTATTTTGCCAGTTATGATATTATTCATTGAGATGTATTAGCTTTTGATGCATATTGACTATAGTTGCATGTTGATTAGTAAATTGCTTTGCCTTTTTATTGCATATGCATAGTTATATTTCTCTGAGACATTAGTCTCACCACGCGTTCTGTGGATACAATCTAGGTATGCAGGTACCACTTAGTGGAAATCAGTGAGATTAGAGCAGGAGCTATTTATGTCTAGATGTTTTTACCCTTTTGGATTGTATATGAAGTTATGTATAACTTGGATTTACATTAGAGCTGTTCAGTTTGTAGCCTTCGGGCCAGATGTATTTTTTTTATAGAGTTCGATGATGTATATAAAGTTAAGTTTCTCACAATTTGCATAAGTTTTCGTTGGTTATACTTATCAGATTTGTGTGTTTGATATTCGAAATTGTGCGTTTTGGTTTCGAATTTTCAGGATTTAGTTTCCAACGGACTAAGTCTTGAATTTAGAAATTAGGGCGTTACACTTTACCTTTTCTTCATCCACTTGTACCCCTTTAGAACTCACAACAAATCCTAAGAAAAATTTCAAGGTTGGCATACAAATTTTCTTTTCTAAAAGCACATCCAAGAAAAAATTTAAAAGTTCAACATGAAAGTCTAAACAAGTGCTATAGATCATAATATCATCAAAATATACCACCATAAATTTTCCAATAAATTCCCTTAAAGCATGGTTCATTAGTCTCATGAAGGTATTAGGAGCATTGGTCAAACCAAATGGCATAACCAACCATTCATACAAACCATATTTAGTTTTAAAGGTTGTTTTCCATTCATCTCCTTCCCTTATCCGAATCTGATTGTAACCACTTTTAAGATCAATTTTTGAAAACACACATGCACCATAAAGTTCATCAAGTAAATCATCTAACCTGGGAATAGGATAACGATACTTGATGGTGATGTTGTTAATGGATCTACAGTCAGAACACATTCTCCATGATCCATCTTTTTTTGGTACCAATATGACAAGTATTGCGCATGGACTCATGTAGTTTCTCACCCACCCTTTACTTATCAGTTCAACCACTTGTCTTTCAATTTCTTTGGTTTTTTGTGGATTGCTTCTATAAGCTGGACGGTTGGGCAAAGAAGCCCCTGGAATGAGATCAATATGATGCTCAATCCCCCTCAAAGGTGATAATTAATCAGGAACATTAGCTGGAAACACATCTTCAAATTCTTGCAAAAGAGACTTAATACAAGAAGGCAACTCATAGTTATCAAATTGGTTAGTCTGCAACAATTGATTTTGACAAATCAATAGGTAGAGTTTGTCTTGCGCATAACACTCTCCTCACTTCCTTTTCTCTTGCTAAAAAAAGTTGTTTACCCTCAAATATTTCACTCTTTTTCTTTTTGCTCTCTTCACTATCAAGTGTTTCGCTCTTTCTCTCACTGGCTACCTTTTCTCTCAATTTTATTTGATCCTCACTCAATTCCTTTGGTGATAAAGGTTTAAGGACCACCTTTTTATCCTGAAACATAAAAGAAATTTTGTTAGTGTAACCATCATGGATGGCTTTGGTATCATACTGCCACGACGTTCCCAAAAGAATATGGCTGGCCTCCATTGGAACTATGTCACACAACACTTTATCCTGATATTTTCCAATAGAAAATGGCACTTCAACTTGCTGTTTCACGTGCACCTCATCTCCCTCACTAAGCCATTGAAATTTGTATGGCCTAGGATGTGGTTTAGTTGCCATGTTCATTTTTAACACCAATCTGGTACTAACCACATTAGTACAACTTCCTCCATCAATTATTACCAAACATATCTTACCATTGATAGAACACCTAGTTTGAAAAATGTTCTCTCTCTGGTTTGATTCCATGTCTTTGGTTTGGCTTCCAAGGAGTCTCCTGATCATGTACATCTCTCCAACATCAGCCTTGGTATCATCGTCACTATCCTCCCTTTCATCTTCAGATTGGCTGGTATAATCTCCATTGTCCTTAAGAAAAATGGTCTTCTTTGTAGGACACTCATAAGGATAGTGTCCCAAACATTGGCATTTGAAACATTTCACATCTCTTCCTTTTTTTGGAACTGGTTCAGCAGCTTTTGGAGGTGTCTTTCCTTGAGAAGATGACGCTCCCTGGTTGGATGATTCAACTCATTCCTTCTTAACTTTGTCCCTCCAATTTGTGGGAAAATTGGTAGAACTTCTCCTGGCTGCTCCTTTTCTTTTCAATTGTTGCTCTACTTGAATGGCTTTATGCAAAAAGTCATCCAACTCCACATATTCATGCAATTCTACAATATCTCTAATATCATTAATCAAACCATTAAGGAAACGTGCCACAGTTACCTCTGGGTCTTCCTCAATTTTGTCCTGCATCATAAGCACTTCCATTTCCTTGTAGAACTCCTCAACTCCTTTGCTTCCTTGGGTCAGCTTTTGTAATTTCAGCTTCAAGTCTCTTTGGAAACCGGATGGAACATATCATTTCCTCATAACCCTTTTCATTTCTGTCCAAGTCTCCACTATTGGCTCTTCATTCCTGAGCCTCTCTTTCTGAAACTTATTCCACCAAATAAGATCATAGTCAGAAAATTCAGCAGCTGCAAGCTTTACCTTTTACTCCTCAGTGTAGTTGTTACAAGCAAAAATATGCTCAATTTTGAGCTCCCACTCCAAGTAAGCTTCTGGATCACTTCGTCCTTTGAAAGGTGGCACGCTCAGTTTAACTCCTTCTATTCTTCCCTCATTTCTATGCGGCCTTTCTCTTTCTCCTTCAGGTGGTTTGCTCTCCAACTGATCCAATCTGTTATGTAACTCATCATATTGTAGCTTCATCATTCTCTCCAAGTGTTGAGAAAACGCAACAATTTGTTGCTGGAGATCACGATTTTCAACAACCCTTTCTGCCATGATAATCAAATAACAAATTAGAGTAACAAGAAAATTATGTTAACTGTTTAAAATCTCACCACACTCTAGTGTTTGCACTCAACAAATTGGCTTTTACTATAATGTAACTCTCTTGCCTTTTTCCTCTCTATTCCTCTTGAATTCTTACTAAATCAAAAGGATGAAATATCAAGAAATCCACCAACCAGTGTTTAGTCAAGAAAACAAAAGCAAGAAAAGCTAAGAATAACAAGAAGAAATAGCAAATATCAGAAAAAAAGAAATCAGAAATAGCCTTGAAATTTCTAGTAACCGGAGCTCTGATGACCAAATGATAAGAATCCTTATGGGTTATTAGGATTCGAAATTAGGACCTTAGAAATTTAGAAGGCTGAAAACATGAATACTTCACTTGACACTTGAATTTCATACATTTTCTTTTCTTTTCTACCTTTGCAATTTTCTTTTCTTTGTTTTTCAAGAATTCATGAGTTTCAACCTTTGATAATAAATTTGAATTTTAGTTGAACAAATCAGCCTCAAACTTGTAAAATTTCTTGCGCACACTTGAAGCAAAATATGGAAAAGAAATTATAGTGAGGAAAAGAAGAAATTAGACGTAAGAAGAAGATAACTTGGACGTCACACTTTCAAGGATGAAAGATAAGTCCTTGAGATTATACACACAAAGGTGATAAACCTTTGATAAACCTCAACTCTTGACAAAGCAAGAAAATTAGAGAAGCACTCTCATTGATTGATAAAATTTGCATAAGACTTCTAACCTTCTTGCATGCCTTGCATGTCCCTTTAATAGTTTCATGCGCAACATGCATGGCCTTTGACATTCAGCCTTGTAACTCCTCCTATTAATTCTACTAAAATAAAACATGAAACATCCAAATAAAACAATTAAACTATAACCTAAAAATAACCCATGTAGCTGCCCCCCCCCCCCCATTATACCCTTATGACTAACCATCAAAGTCTTAATTAAGTAAATACAACTCATCCAAATAAACCTTACAATGGCCGCCCCAATTAACAAAATAAATCAGCCAAATAATGTTTCAAATGAATGAAAATAACTAGGCAATTAACATGTGCGGCCGCTCCATTGAATGGCTTCATTCACCCAAATTAATCACATGTTGGCCACCCATCTTTATGATCATAATTTAGCCATTTTAATCACATGTTGGCCGCCCCTTGAATGCTCATGACTCAGCCATTTTATTCACATGTTGGCCACAACTAATTGCCCAAGAGAAACAGCCCAACAAGCTCTTCAATTTGTAACTTCCATGCATTTAAAGCCATGTCTCCTTGTAACGGTTTCAACTTGATTTCCTATTAATGCTCTTTGTAACAATCAACCATTTAATTTGTAAATTTGTAACAGCCACATGGTTTTATTGAAAACAATAAAACAAAACAAAATAATTCAGCAACTCCGTCTCCTTGGCCGCCCCCTTTCCTCAAGGTTGGTCTTCAATTGGAGTTTGGTTTTGATGGCAACTGGACTTCATTTAAAGCCTTGTCGCCCTCTTCTTTTATTTTGAGGCAATGAACCAGCTTGCAATCCTCTTGTTTAAGACTTGTTCCTTTATGATTGAAGGTTGCCATCACAATTTGTAGGACCTCCTTAGCCTTCCTTTTTTGCGCCCTAGTCATGGGTCCTCCAAGTTTCTTGAGTGCTTCAAGTCCTTTGCTCATGTCCTGAACACATTTTTACCTCTGCCATTGGATTAATCTTGTGGTTTAGGAGAATAGTATAAATAGAGGCAGTTATGATTATGTTTGGAGGTCATATTTTTACTTTTTCATTTTGGGACAGATTGGAGATTCTTGGGGGGACGCTTGGTTCTCTCTGTCTTGTCTTTGGTTTTTCTTCTTCTTCTTCTTCTTCTTCTTCCTTTTGCATTTTCGTTTTCTATTGTTCCACTCATGGAAGGCTAAACTTTTGAGGATTCATTCTTGAGTCATTTCACATTAGATTCTGAGGTTTATTTCAATTCAAATTCGTATTTCAATTTCTACAGTAGATTCAATCTTATCTTCTCCTTTAGAATTCTGGTTTTGAATCTTGAATTGGATTTGAACGCTTGTTGATGATTCAATTCTGTTCTTCACTTAGAAATATGGTTTAGTTTGCTTAATTCTAAAAAACCAACTGTTTGCTTAATTTAGGAGGTAAAGGATTAGAAATCTCACACCAGTTCGCTTAGTTCTGGCAAGTTCGCTTAGTTCTTGAGTGAGAAAATTGACGAATTAATTGACGCTTGTTTAGTTAGTTCAGAATCTGTTCTGGAAATTGAGATCGATGTATTTTAATTGATGAAGGATCCAATTATGAATGACCAAGAGAATCAATATGTTTTCTTACATCGTTTTACTCTTACTTCTTTAATTGAAAAATTCTGTTCCTAAACAACAACCAAAACCCTCTGTTTCTGTTACGTTTCTGCACTCTTCAGAGAGTTCCTGAAAATTTGTGTTTCGAGTACCTTCTGAAGTGTACTTGCTGAAGCGAACCTTCTAAAGTGAGCCTTCATAAGTGAACCTTCTGAAGTACTTTCTGAAGTACTACTTTCTGAAATCTGTAATCAGAAATTGCCACTAAATTCCTTGAGAGACGACTTTGGGTTATCTAACCCTCACTACACTTAATTCATATTATTTGATTGGGTACGACCTCGATCAATCACCCATACTCGGTGTTTTCCTATAAAACAAAGGACTTCTGAAGGTTTGGTACTCTACCCTAGCCCGCTAGTCTTACGGTTCCGCATGATCGGACTTGGCCATCCGGTTGTGACTAATTACATACTCTTGAATCTACTCTCAGACGGGTCACACCTCAGATGAGCCATGGTGTACTGGGGCTCCCCCCCAGTGGGTTCCCTCTACCCCTACTCTGAAGGGCTACCCCCTAAAGGACTCGGACCCTTCATAAACGGCCCTGAAGTCTTCCAATCTTTATTCATCCATGGGAGGTTCTAAGCCTACACCCTAAGTTCAAAACATAGTCGTGATCTCCTAGTTTAAGCTCTAGGGCTACTTCTAAGGGTAATTCGATTAGGACTCTCGACTTCTACTCGGTGTGTTAACGTTTATCCCTACCTCCCATCATGTAAGCTTGAATCCTTAGTCCTCTCGAATACAATTCCTGTCCTCCAAGGGAGTTGCAACTAAGGCCTCTTTCCACTGGTACAAGTAGGTCCCTAATATGGCACCTGGATGGTGCTCCAGCTCAGTTGGTTGTCCTAAGGAAATTCTGGTCTCCCTCACTACCCTCACTAAGGGCCTCTTCCTTATTCATTCTTGAACGGTCCTCCAAGTCCTCAAAGGTCACCATTCTTATGGTTAGTCCTAGGGTCTGGATAGGGTATTCTAACTTGGGAATTTCTAGGTCGTCTGGGGTATAAGTCATTGCTCCCTCACTTTCGATAATCACCAACTTAATTAAATATGATTCACACTTTAGGGCGTCTGTACACTGCCCCTGAAGGGTTGCTAGGTATTTTCTAAGCATGGGATAGACAGAGGAAGTGTAGGATCAACATCACGACGACATACCCGTCGGTTAGGATCTAAGGGCATCTCCAACGCCTGCTTTTTGAGTTGCTAAACTGACAAAGAGAAATTTGAGTGAGTATCTCAACCGTTGGAGAGCATTTAAAATTCAACCCGGTTACTTTCTGTAGCAATCCAAAAAGTGGTTACTACAGGTTTTTTTATTTTAATAAATGATAAAATATATGAGTATTAAGTAGATGCGGGGTCCATTTAAGAAATTTTGTAGAGTTGCTGGATTGGAGATAAAAAGTGTTTGAATTGTTTGAAATAATAAAAATAATATGATAGTATGAAAAGGTGTGAAAAATTATAAAATAATAGTTTAAGAAACTTTTAAGAGTTGCTGGGTTGAAGATGGCCTAAGGGGTTCATCTTTATAGTTCACAGGCAACTAACTTAAACACAATCCAATTGGATTGAATTGCTCTGATACCATAACGTAACGTCCTAATTCCCAGAATTTAGAAATTACGCCCGCTGGAAGCATAAGTCTCAAATCAAGGGAATTATTTTCTGTGACATCAACAATATCAAAACAAAGTTACATGCATGCTTAATTAAATCCAACATTTATTTAAACATGACCTGAGGGTTCTTACATACAACTACATCAAGGATATTACAATACACGTGCCTCAATAAAGCGGAAGTGTAAGGAATTACACAAGTACTAATGATCCTTCCAAAATAATATACAACTACAGTTGTTCAATACAATACAATAAAATGATAGGCTCCGAAGCCAATAAAAACTTCTAAGTTGCAACTGTGCCATGATCCTCACGACCGACCTGGGAAACTAAAATGTAAACCCACAACGGGGTGAGACTAACGCCTCAATGAGAAAACCAGTGACTACAAGTACAACATATATCCAATGAGACATAACATAGTAGAGATGACATGTGTTAATAATTTAGGTCTGATAATCAGTGATGATCAAGCATGTAAACTGACATGATGCATCCATGACATAATGCAATGCTGGACTCTAATGACCATGATAACTTGAAATAAAGTTTAACATGAACTGTTAACCTAGCAGCAGGGGTCTTATCACTTGACAATAAGCTAGACCTGAGCTCAAACTACAAGGGACATCTCCCTTGCAAACATAAAGTCACCGCCATTACCTAAAAGCCGAAGCCACGTTTTAAAACAATTAACATGGTGGTCCTAAAAGGCGTCACTGTGGTTAATACTCAAGTCCCAACTACGACCACTACCTTTTGGTCCAGATCGGAGTATTAACCGCTTGAGCTTTTCCACCCCCCTAAGGTGGATTAGTCTCAAGGGAGAACCTTCTGTGACCGAACCCAAGACCTTTTGGGACTTAGCCTTGAGTCCACATGAACTTGATCTTGATTATTTAAACATGATGGTCTTAAAAGGCGTCACTGTGATTAATACTCCAATCCCGACTACGACCACTACCTCTTGGCCCATGCCTGGATTGGAGTATTAACCAATTGAGCTTTTCCACCCCCTAAGGTGGATTATTCTCCAAAGAGAACCTTCCTTGACCGAACTCAATACCTTTTGGGACTTGGCCTTGGATCCACATGAACATGATCTTGATTATTTGATAACTTGAATGCATGAGTAGTTTTTATTGACAATGAACATGAACATGAGTATGAGCATGAGCCACTTAAACAATGTGCCATAACCTAAGTTTCTAATCATGCAATGAAATCTCTTAACAACATCTTGAGCATAAACAATTACATCAAATCTCCTAACCTAGGGTTCACCATCAATGAGTCTCAGTCGCATTCAACACATTACATACATCCATCATGACCATAATAACCAATAAAAACAAACAAAAGCTCCCAACCCTAGAAAATCCCAATTCAAACCCTAAGTGGGGTTTTAACTCAATCTCCTTCAAAATACCCAAAACAACTAAAATCAATCGATAAATATTCATAAACATTCACATACAACCTCAAGAAAGGAAGGGAAAGAAAATGAGAACATGGAGGATTTCACACAAAGGCAAAGTCAAGTGTGTGAGTTCTACTCACCTCTATGGATGCTCAAAGAGAAAGGAAGGAGGCTGGGGAAGGTTAGGGTTGGAGATCCTTGGCCTTGATCTACTCTTTCTAAGCTCCCAAGGAGTTCCTCTCTCTAGAAAAATCTCTCTCTCTAAAAGGTTGAAGAAGGGAAAAGAATGAGGAAGAAACCCTAAAAATGTGTTTTTAAGGGGTTCTGATGACGATCTCCCGCTTAGAGTGCGCTTAGGCGGGCTCTAAGCGGGGGAATAAAAATCCCACTCGAGCGCCTGCGCTCAGGCTACGCTCAAGTGCAGCCTAAGCTGAATTAACTCAGAGCCTCTTTGTTTTCTGCGCTCAGGCTGCGCTCGAGCTCAACCTAAGTTGAATTTCACTCAATTCCTCTCTGTTTTCTGCCCTCAGGCTGCGCTCGAGCTCAGCCTGAGTTAGAAAACTAGATTGGAATTTCCCCTTGATTACTGATATCCTCGCTCAGGCTGCGCTTGAGCGCTGACTGAGCGAGCATATTAGCCCCCAAAAAATTGATTTTCACCCCTCTTAGATTCTAACTCAATTCTCTTCCACTCAAACCTAATTCCTTTCCTTAAAACCTCATTCTAACTTTTTTTCCTCATCCAAATCTCTCCCCACTCTAATCTTTGCCAAATCAGCTCCTCCAACCTCTAACCTTCCTTTCTTTGCTGGATTCACAGCCTAAGGCTTTCACTATATTTACTAGACCCCAAATTTCTGGGATGTTACAACATAAAGAACCATGACTTGGATATTGCAATACATGTGTCCTATCAGGGCGGAAACAACATGAGAAACACATGTACTAAATATCCATACAAAAGAATATGGACCCATGATCATACAAAATACAACCAAAAAATAGGCTCCAAAGCCAAATGAACTCTAGGCTCCAGTTGCACCATGGTCCTCAACGAATTGCCTGGGGATCTAAAATGTAAACCCACAACAGGGGTAAGATTAATGCCTCACTAAGTAAAGAGTAAACATACATGTGTATGGTCCAAGCAGATGAGATGCAAAAGTTTAATCATGCTCTACACTATATACATGTACATGTAACATTAGGCAATAATATTTAAAACATGACTTTACATTAACTACTAACCCAGCAGCAGGGGTCTTATCACTTTTCCTGAAGCAAGACTATAGCTCAGACTATAAGGGATATCTCCCCGTGGGACATATAGTTTTCGCCATTACCTGAAGGCCAAAGCCACGTTTTAAAACATTTAACCTGATGGTCCTAGACCCATGATGGCCAAAGCTACAAGATTTTCTCTTCACTTGAATTACTTGATAACTTGAATACATAAGTACATAGTTAACTTTCACTTGTCTTGAACATGATTCATAGGAATGCTTTTGCCTAACAATGAACATAAGCATGAAGATGAACTATTAGAACAATGAACCATAACCTAGGGTTCTAATCTTACACCTAAAGCCTAAATAAGGAAGAATCACTAATGCATATCATCATTCATAGTTACTCATCATAGAAACTAGTCCATTCACAAGCAGAAAAGAGTAAAAGAAGGGAATAAGTGGGAAAGGGTTCATGAGAGGAATTCCACATAAGGGTTGGTGAAGTGTGTGAGCTCTACTCACTTGGAAATGATCATGAAAGGAGGAGGGATGAGGTGGTGAGGATGACGTTTAGGCAATCTTCTTCTCTCCTTATTCTTCTAGCTGGAAAGCCCCTTCTCTCTAGACTCTCTCTAAAAACCATTAATGTAGTAATAAATGAGGCCAGGGTCCCTAGGGCTTCTATTTAAAAAACACACTCGCGCATTCTCGCTCAAGCGAGAGGCTCCTCATTTGAGCGAGAATACTCCAGAGGGCGGCCGCTTTCTGGATGATTCTCACTCAAGCGAGATTCTTCTCGCTTAAGAGAAAATCTTCCAGAGAGCACCCAATTCACCCTTGTTTCTCGCTTGAGCGAGAACCTCCTCGCTCAAGCGAGAATACCAGATTTCAATTTTCCCATTTTTACTGATGTTCTCGGCCATTCTCGCTTGAGGGAGAATGCTATATAATGGAAATCTTGAATATCCATTCTACGCCTTCTCCACTACTTTTTACCCTCTTTTCCTAGTTCTTTTTAATCAAAATATTGTTCTAACCCTATTTATTTTATGAAAATGGTTTATAAAATTGGGATGTTACGACTCTACCCCCTTCACACAATTTTTTCCTCAAAATTGGCTAAGATTCAAGACTAAAGGTTTCCTAAAAAAAATAACTCCAGAGATTGAGAACGAAATTCATCTTCCTTCTCCCAAGTGGCCTCCTCAGACGATTGACCATCCCAAATCACCATCACCAACGGGATTGACTTGTTCCTTAGGGTTTTGATGTTTCGGTCAACAATCTGTGTAGGTCTAGCAGAATCCTCCTGCCGGACGCATCACTATAGACCTTAAAGGTCATCTGTGGGTCAGGCAAAATTAGTACAGGGGCGGAAGTTAACCTCTCCTTGAGCTCCGAAAAGCTCCTCTCGCACTTTTCATCCCATATGAAAGCTTGTCCCTTGCGAGTCAGCCTGGTGAGAGGTAGCACATGCTGAGAAAATCCCTTAATGAACCTCTGGTAGTACCCTGCTACGACTAGAAAGATCCTAATCTCAATGATAGTCTTGGGTCTCTCCCACTCCAGTATGACCTCTATCTTAGCAAGATCAACCGACACTCCAACCTGGGAGATCACATGACCTAAAAAGTGCACTTTATCCATCCAAAATTCACATTTCTCGGGGTTGGCAAAAAACTTCTCTCTTAGGACCCCGAGAACTACCCTCAAGTTGTGATCATGCTCCTCTAAGGTTTGGGAGTAGATGAGGATGTCATCGATAAACACAATGACAAACTTATCCAAAAAGGGCCGGAAGATCTCATTCATGTAGTCCATGAACACTACAGAAGCATTGGTTAATCCAAACGACATCACTGAATACTCGCAGTGTCCATACCTAGTCCTAAAGGTAATCTTAGGTATATCCTCACTCTTAATCTTAATCTGATGATAACAAAACCTCAAATCTATCTTAGAGAAAATCGACACTCCCCTAAGCTGATCTAACAGGTCATCTATTCTAGGCAAGGGATATTTATTCTTAATGGTCACTTTGTTCAACTGCCTATAGTCCACACATAACTTCATACTCCCATTCTTTTTCTTGACCAGGAGCACAGGCGCTCCCCAGGTGACATATTAGGCCTAATAAATTTCTTCCCTATGAATTCTTTTAATTCTGCCTTAAGTTCACTAAGCTCTAGTGGGGACATCCTATAGGACGCCTTGGATATGGGTTCGGTGCCTTGAACTAAGTCTATGGAGAATTCAATCTCCCTATCAAGTGGAAGGGAGGTTACTTCACTACGAAAGACTCCAGATACTTCTTGACAACAGTTATACCATCTAGGTCAAAGATCTTACCTATAACCGAGGAAAGCATTAAAAGAAAACAATCATTCCCGTCACACAAGCTTTCGGAAACTTTAGTAGCATAGGAAAAAATGGGTGGCCACTCCCTCTGAGGAAGAGGAGGGGGCGGAAAAACAACAATCTTATTGAAGCAATCCAGCATGACTTGGTTTTGTGACAATCAATCCATGCTAAGGATCACATCAATGCCCTTTAGTGACAAGCAAATTAAATTGACCTTGAATGCCCTCTCTTGAACAGTAATAGAACAATTTAGGCAAACAAGAGAGGTGGAAATTGCCTCCTTGGCCGAGTAGTGACATTTAAAAGGTATGGTAAAGAAGTGGCATGCAAGTCTAATTCCTTCACACGATCATTAGCAAGAAATGAATGAGTTTCCGTAGAGTCAAACAACACAACTAAGGACTTGTTATTAAGCAGACACATAACTTGCATTAGATTGTCGGCCTTGGCGACCGCTTCCCCACTAAGAGTAAAGACTCTCCTGGTGGTTTGGGGCTTGGGATGGTCCCTCCTCTTCGGGCACTCATTCTTCATGTGGCTCGGTTCCTTGCAATAATAGCATTTCGGTTGCCAGGATAAGCACTCCCCCTTGTGGAACTTCCCGCACTTAGGGCATTTGGGCATCTCGCCCGGCTTCTGAGCGGGGCGAATGGTCAGGTTGGTGTTGCTCTGCCACTTGGGCCTGGAGCCCTAGACCTGAACAGGGTCTTCAAGCTTCCTCTTGCCCTTAGGATCCGAGGACTTAGATGCCTCAGGCTCCTTCAGGTTTTCCTCAGCAATGAGGCACTTGCTAATTAGGGTGGGAAACTTCTGATCTCCAAGGTCCCCACTGCCCTCTTGATCTCTGGCCTCAGATCCTGCTCCAAGTGTTTGCACTTCCATTCCTCATCAGGGTGGACCTGAAGGAAGCGGGGGGTACTTTGCCAACTCTTCAAATCTGGCCACACATTGGTGATGAGCACATTTTTATTCACACTTAGCACATTTAATCTTAGCTTTTTTGGACTATAATTGTGATTAAATCCACTATTTTAATTGGATTTACCTAATTGGGCTGATTTGGTGATGGCATCTGTCAGTGGACTTCTATGCTGACAGCTAGGAGCTGGTGAGCTGATAGCAAGCTTGGGCCTACTAGGATTGCTTGGAGCTGAACCAGGCATGGGTCAACCTCTGATTGATCAACCCATTGACTTTTGACCTTGGGACGCAAGTCAACATACAAGACTGTTTAATTAGGATTAATATAGTAGGAATAATTGTAATTAGGACATGAATGTAATTTTTCTTTTTCTTTCATGAGTAGGGCGCTAATTTGAAGGTTTTATTAGCCTAAGTGATAACTTAGCTAATTAGCCATAGGATCATGGGTTTAAGACCCACTTTAGATAGTTTTTACTCATCTTTTATTTTCTTTTATTTTCCTTTCCCCTTGGCCACCCCGCACTCCTATATATAGGAGGCTTCACTTATCATTTTGTACCTTTACTTTGAATTAGTAAAGGCATTATGCCAAAATTCCTCCTCATTGTGAGTAGAGAAGGCTTGGTGGTTCTTGCTTAAACCAACCAGAGACTTATCTGATTCTCCTTAATCAGTGGCGTCTATTTCATCTCTTTCTCTTTAACTTTTTCTTTCAGTTTTCCTCTTTGGATACCCATCAAGGTCAAGACTTTGCTGCACCATTTCCTCACAATTTGACCGATTGTTTGCTTGTTTACAGTTGCCTGGCTCAAATTCTAGATCCGGGAAGGGAAGTGCTATCATTTGGGCTTTAACTGTAAATGTTGTTTAAATTCGGATTTCCAAGCCTACTAACCTACCTGTCTTGTTTTGATGATATCTGAAGTTGTAGGTGGAGGTTTTGGGTGATTTCAGTGGCATTGGAAAGCTAAGATCCGGGGCTTTAATTTGATATACTATAGGATGGTATTCCCATGAAGGAATTAGGAGCAGTTGCAATTTGAAGATCGCCTACTGTTGCTGTCTGTTGGAAATCCGAGTTGCTTAGTTTTGTAAATAGTTTTTGGGCCTGTACTAATTAATTTTGGCCCAATTAAGGCCTAATCAGATTGTTAGTGATTTAGGTAGTATAAACAAGTGTTTAGCTGAATGGTTTGAGGACTTTTCCCTCCATTTTCAGAAATTAGAAATTAGACTCTTCATTTTCCCTCTCTTTTTCTCTCTTCCTTTCCTTGCACGTTTTTGCCTCTTCTTCTTCCTCTTCTTACATTTTTGGATTCTTCATTTCTTCCATGGAAGGCTGAGCATTAAGGATTGATTCTCATGTATCATGAGCATTGGATCTTGAGGTTTCTTAATTGAATTTCGAATTTCAATTTTCTGACCAATTCTTAATTCTCCTAATCTCTAGAATTCTAGGTTATTGAATCTTGAATTGAATGAATGCTTATTGAATTCATTTTTTTATTCTTAATCTAAAATTTACATTTTAGTTTGCTTAATCCTAAAATGTACCTACTGTTTGCTTAATTCAATAGGTTAAGGATTAGGTTCTTGATACAAATTTGCTTAATCATTGTATGAGACTCTTAAGATTAATGCTTCATTGATTAATTTGGATTTGTAAGGAAATTGAAATAGATCCTTGAACCTGTGAGAGATCTGAATGTGAATGAACTTATGAATCAATATGTTTTTCTTGAATTGAATTAGGTAATTCGAATTATGTTTAGTGATTGAAAATTGTCATGAACAAACAAAACCCCCCTTGAGTGTGTATGTGTGAGTTGCTTTGAAAATTCTGAATTTGTGATTGATTCCTTGAGAGATGACTTTGGGTTAACTAACCCTCACTGCACTTTAATCATTTTTATTTGATTGAGTATGACTTTGATCAATTGTCCTACTGTCAGGCTCCCCTGCTGAAACTGTAGAAACTTAGTCTCCTTTTGTCTCCTCACATTAGCTGGTAAATATTTGTCTAGGAATGCTTACTCAAACTGTTCCCAAGTGACAGGAACCCCTAGTGTGCCAAGATGCGCACTAGCTCCGTGCCACCAGTCTTTAGCCTCCCCCCGGAGCATATAAGTGGCATAAGACACCTTCAGCTCCTCTGAACACCTCATGACTCCAGAGATCATTTTGAGATCCATGAGCCATTTCACTGCAACTTCCTAGTCGAATGCCTCGGTGAAAGAAGAAGGTTTAGGCTTACGGAACTCCGTAAGTCCAAGCACAAGCGGGTCAACCACCTGAGGTGGGGGCGTCACCGTCGACAAGCGACGAAGCGACGAAGCTCCTAAAGAACAGTTGTACTAGCGGCGACCTGATCCCAGTTCGAAACCACCTGATCCCCCATAATGCGTGTGAGCATTTGGAGGGTTGCTGCCACCAGATCCGGGTTTGTATTCGGTGGTGAAGGAGGTTGTGGGTGAACTGCTCCGATACCATAATGTAACGTCCTAATGCCCAAAACCTAGGAATTATGTCCGTTGGAAGCATAAGTCCCAATTTTAGGGAATTATTTTTTGCGAAATTAATGATATCGATAACAATAATATAGATTTTCTTAACTAAATCCAACGTTTAATTAAACAAAATCTGAGTGTTTACATACATAACCAAGACATGGATATTGTAATACATGTGTCCTATCAGGGCGGAAACAACATGAGAAACACATGTACTAAATATCTATACAAAAGAATATACACCCATGATCATACAAAATACAACCAAAATAATAGGCTCCAAAGCAAAATGAACTCTAAGCTCCAGCTGCACCATGGTCCTCAACGACCTGCCAGGGGATCTCAAATGTAAACCCACAACAGAGGTGAGATTAATACTCAGCGAGTAAAGTGTAAACATGCATGTGTAGGGTCCAAGCAGATGAGATGCAACGATTTAATCATGCTCTGCACTATATAATGTACATGTAACATTAGGCAATAATATTTAAAACTTGACTTTACATGAACTGCTAACCCAGCAGTAGGGGTCTTATCACTTTTCCTAAAGCTAGAATTGAGCTTAGACTACAAGGGATATCTTCCTTGGGGACATATAGTCACCGCCATTACCTGAAGGCCGAAGCCACGTTTTAAAACATTTAGCCTGATGGTCCTAGACCCGTGATGGTCGAGGCCTACATGATTTTCTCTTCACTTGAATTACTTGATAACATGAATACATGAGTACATAGTTAACTTTCACTTGTCTTGAACATGATTCATAAGAATGCTTTTGCTTAATAATGAACATGAACTATTAGAACAATGAACCATAACCTAGGGTTCTAATCTTACACCTAAAGCCTAAATAAGAAAGAATCTCTAATGCATATCATATTTCATAGTTACTCACCATGCAAACTAGTCCATTCACAAGCATAATGGTGTAAAAGAAGGGAAAAAGAGGTAAATGGTTAATGAGAGGAATTCCAGACAAGGATGGGTGAAGTGTGTGAGCTTTACTCACTTGGAAATGATCAACGAAGGAGGATGGATGAGGTGGGGAGGATGAGGTTGAGCCAATCTTCTTCTTCTAGCTGGAAAGCCTCTTCTCTCTCTAGACTCTCTCTCTAAAAACCATTAATGGAGTAATAAATGAGGCCAGGGTCCCTGGGGCTTCTATTTAGAAAATACACTCGCACATTCTCACTCAAGCGAGAATTTCTCATTGGAGCGAAAATGCTAAAATTGTTCACTTTTCGTGTTTTCGCTCAAGCGAGAGGCTCCTCGCTTGAGCGATAATACTCCAGAGAACACCCCCTCTCTAGAAGATTATCGCTCAAGCAAGATTCTTCTCACTTTATAAGTGAAAATCTTCCAGAGAGCACCTAATTCACCCCCTGTTTCTCGCTTGAGCGAGAACCTCCTCGCTTAAGCTAGAATACCATGATTTTGATGATATGAAAATGATTTATAATTACTCTTACATTATGAATTAAATGTATACACTTGTATGAGAGGAAATCATTGGTCTTCCGACCAGGAGGAAATTTTGTAAGATAAAAATGGAATGTTGATTGATAATTAAGTCACGAGGAAATGGTAGGTCTAGATAGACCGCAAGGAAAACGTTCCTTGTACGGATACTGAGCTTAGGTTTGACCAAAGGTTAAGTGAAAAGACCGCCTGGGTGTGGATACGCAAGGAAAATGCTAGTTTCATGCTGTCACAACATAGTGACGACCATTAGCGACGACTGTTACATGTCGTCATTACTGCATTAAAGACGAGACTTTTAACGACGACCTGATGGTCGTCGCTAGGCCGTCACTAATTATGAAATAGCGACGATTTTCCCCTGTAGCGACGGGTTTAGGGTTTAGCAACGAATTTTGGCCGTCGCTAAAACCCATTTTTCTTGTAGTGGGTCCTAGGTGTTTTGGCCTCAAAACACTCCTTTAATTGTAATTTTCATTTTTAATATTTTCCTTCTTTATTAATGATGAGAGGCGCTATTCATGGTTGATGGGCTCAAATCATGTTTAGGATAGTTTTAGCTTTTCTTTTATTTTTATTTATTTTTGGGCGCCCCCTTCTCCTATAAATAAGGAGCTTCCCACACTTGTATTTCATTAGCTTGATTCTTAGTGCATATGATTGGCATATTTCTTCCTCCTCCTAGAGAGTAGTGATGAGTTTATGGTGCTTGCTCAAATCATACTGAAACTTATCACGCTTTAGGAGCTTGTGGCGTTTCTTCATCCAAGTTTATTAGTCTAAGGGATTGCCTCTACTGGAGCTTGTTCTTCATCTCCATCCTTTCCATATTTCCATTTCCTTCTTATTTTGCTTCTAATTCCGCAAATTACTTTGATTGTTTTTGCTAATTTTGCTTGCTTTTGTGATTCTAATTCTAGATCATTCTTGTATGCTATCAAAGATCGTCTCCATAAGGACTATATTATTGAGATACCAGTTATTCGCAACCCAAATTTCTAAACGAAACCAAGTTGATAGTTTTACTCTGGGAATAAAAATAATATAAATTAAGATCAAAACAAATAAAATATATAGTGCAGTAAATTATAACCAATGTAAATAAAATTCGAGAAGCTTCTTAGGATTTAGTTTCACCACAATTAAAAATAATGTATCAATTCAGATTGTTTTCTTCTTATTAATCATTATTTAGTTGAAAATGAATTACCCTAATATAATTACCATTCCCTTTCAGGATATAATAACATATGTAAATTGACCAACTCCTATTTTCGTAGCAATTGAATCAAAATAAACCCATCAAGTTTTATGGTAATTCATAAGATCCTCTCAAGACATAATAAACTTTTGTGATTAAGAGCTTAAGTTCAATTCTTGGATTCCAATAATAGGGTTCACCTTTCAGTCCTTCCCCTAATTATTTAATATCATGTGAATTCCACTAATAGTAAGAAATGCTCAAATTAAATCAAAACAAATAATATATTAATAAAATGTATTAAATCAAAACATTAAAATTTCAACCAGGATAATTCTAATCTTTAAGAATAAATAAATTACTCAAACAAGTTTAAAATAAAATTTAAAGAAATAATTCTAAACATCATTAAATTACCAATGTAGAATCTTATATATATAAAAGGAGAAGAGTTTGTAGCAGCATTTTCCCACCAAAAGTGAGGCCAAATTTGTTATTATGTATTTAAACAATTTATTTTGAATTAAAAAACTGATTTTAAATTTCAAATTTTATTTAGTGGATTGGGAAATGTGAATGGGTTGGAATATTAAAGAGAGAGTTATTTTTTATACTTTTTCCCCATATGTTGCACCCCTTCCTGTGTCTCTCTCTCAGAAAACTATTCAAATGTTGGTCTCCCCTTTTTATATTTTCTGTACCACTATAACTTTTTCAAAGCCTCTTTGCCTCACTCTTTTTCTTTCTTTTTTTTCTCTCTCTCTTTCTTCCCACCTAGGCTGTGAAGAATGGGTCGCTTCTCCACCAAGGACATCAATGCGACATGTTCAAAAAGGTTTGAGATCACCTTCATGCGGTAACCATGGCTCCAACAACCAAGAAGGACGACGGCGCGTTGCTGGCAGGGGCAAGACGGTGAGATTAGGACTTAGATTGATGTGCGGCGGTGCTCGCGATATGGTGAGACGTGGCCTGCCGCTAAGGCGGTGAGTTACGGTCACATCTGCGGTTCTCTCCTCTGTCCATATTTGTGTGTTTCTATAATATTTTTTCCTGAGACTAAAGTTTTCCTTTTACAAGAAGATGGTTGTGGTGTGACGAGTTGTTGCACGGTGTAGCCGGCAGAAAAGTGGTTGCTTGGTGCTGCGACGGTCGAGTCTGGCCATGGGATTGTACGCGGTGGTGGCCACAACTAAAGGGTTATTGTTTAAAATTTTTCTGCCACCCTATTTCTTTTTCATAATTTTTCATTTTTGTTTGTTCCCATGGTCTGATTTATTTTTCCTATGCGTCTTTTAAAATGGTAGTTTCTGAAAAGGGAGTGAGGAATAGGGGTGGGAACAGACCAGGTTGCTCGTCAAGGGCTTACTACCCGGCCTATATCAGGCATAGGTCTGGCTAGGCCAATTTATTAAATAGAGCAGACCAAGGGTTTTTCAAAAACCTATATAACAAAACAAGTCAGGCTTCAGGCCATCGAAAAAGCCTTTTGAGCCTATCAGGCCGGTCTATTTAACTACATATAAATAAAATACTAATATTTTTTATATTGCTATTATTATTATAAAGATTTTTTATTATTTTTCCTTATAATTATATACTTATTAGCTTGTATAAATATTTAAGTATATTAAAAACTTGAGCCTATAAGTCTATTCATATATATGCTTATGATATATTCAAGTACCTTACTATAAAACATGCTTTTAAACAGGCTTTCAGGCCATGTCAGTCATTAAATAAGCCAAATTCAAGCCATAAAATAAAGCCTATGTCAGATAAACAGACCAGACTCAGGCCATGAATTTAAGCTGCATGCCAGACTCGGGCCTTGGCTAGACTCGGGCCTTGGAAAGCCTAGCTCGGCTCGGCCTATTCTCATCCCTAGTGAGGAAGATAGTCATAAATAATGTAATTGTCTTTATTTGGAAATGAAACACTCATATACCTCTAATTTGTGACACTGTATAAAATAAATTAAGGATTAAATAATTTTGCAGCAGATTTTATCTATTATAACTGATGTTGACCCTTTGTTTCAAGACATTGATGAAAGCTCCCTTGAGAACATACCAAGTGCTCAATTTTCTACCACAAAAACATTGAGTCAATACCAATTATTGAACCCAATGTTAGCTGTAGTAAGTAAATGTTTAATTTGTTGTCATTTGCGGTTTGGATCATATGATTCATCTTAGTGATAGTGATAGTGATTTACATGTAGATTACAATGTAAATAGAAAGTACTCTTTAGTAGGATATGAATCACATCAGTGTTTGATGTTTTCTGCTGCCTCTTCATAGAAATATATTTGTATTCGTGTTTAGAAAATAAAATTTGACAGAAAGATATTTGTATTATAAAATTAGAATCAGTAAATTTATCATATTTTTTATTTATTTGTAGTTTATATTGTACTCACTTTTTTCCTTTCCCAACCAAAACTGATTTACTTGCTTGTCTTGCATATGTAGAAATTTAGAGCTCATTGTTCCACGGAGGCATTGAATGGTGCTCAGGTCAAAATTGTGCTAACATGTTTGTAATAGGATAGGCATGGCATGGCATGTAACTTGAAGTAATATATATACATAGGAATGATACGTCTATGAATAAGGAGAGGAACATAGTAAATCAAATATATAGCCTGAATCTGGCCGGTGGAAATTTGACATAGGAATGGTAGACCTCTTTTTTTCCTAGATATATTTAATATTGAAAATATAAAAAGGGATTTAATGTTGATATAATAACTATAACTAAATAATTACAATATGTAAAGTGTTTTTTGTTGAGTGCTAAAGAATATTTTAAATTTCATATTATATTTTTATTCTTTTATATATTTCATAAAATATGTTAAAAAATATTTTTGTACTATACACTTTAAAATATTAATTTGTTTTTTGTATTAATATCTGTAATTTCATATTAATATTAAAATTTTTAAAGTGTATAGTATTTGTTTTTAATATTAATATAATATAAAATAACAGATATTAATATCAAAAAATAAATAAATATTTTAAAGTGTATAGTACAATTTTTTTTTAACATATTTTATGAATATATAAGAAGAATAAAAGTATAATATGAAATTTAAAATATTCTTAAGTACTCAACAAAAAACACTTTACATATTGTAATTATTTAGTTGTAGTTATTATATCAACATTACAGCCCTTTTTATATTTTCAATATTAAATATATCTAGGAAAAAAGAGGTCTACCACTTTTGCTAATCTTGATCTTATAAAAATAAAAAAATTATTTACTCAATAAATTAAAATATTAAAAATATTTTATAGCGTTTATTTAAAAATATATTTTATTAAATTTTATGAAATATATAATAAGAATGAAAATATAATATCTGCGACACCCTTAGTTATACCGCTAAGAATGTCACATATGACACGTGACCAACGAACTTACTGTTTTCAAAAACGTCAAAATACATAATTTTTTTTTTTGAAAAGGGTTTAGGTGTCATTGGCCTATTACCTCTCTAGCTTTATTTTAAGTACTTATGAAATATCTTTTCCTTAAATTTAAAACTCATTTTTTCGAAAACATCTAGACGCTTATTACCGCGCCCTACCTACACAGCATACACATAGTTATAAATGAATCATAAGGAAGGAAACATCATAATATATATATATATATATACATACATACATCACGGTGTCGATGTACTTTTTGAGCCAACAAGGCAACCACGCAAGACATGAGTTCCAGTAGTAGACTAAAATAAATAAGACCTCAACAAAATACAAAACAAGAGGTCGCTAGATCAGAGCTGCCACTACCTAGACTCAACACAACCTAGTCCTTCTCAGGTACAAGAGGAAGTCTGGGGTGCGTGATGATGACACAGACTCCCCCTCCATAGAACTCACACCTGCGCGGGATACTCGTCGCCCACCGGGTGCCCCTCGGCAACCATCTGAGTCGCACCTGCATTGACGTCATGACGGAAGTCCTCGATACCGACTATCAACGTGACGAGAAGAGCATAGAAAGAAAACATAGAACAGGAGGGTGAGAACATCGCATGAACTCACAGCATGTAGGATACAGCAAACTAGAGCACACACACAGAGGCAATCCACACAGTCGAATCAATAAGCAATCACGACATCTCATTATGGTGTACTCATATGAACGCAACTCTACTATTATAATGTAATATCTAATGCATGCGGGCCCAGGGAAACATCACCATCGGCAGAGCACATAGCAGCTGCCCGACCATATATACACAGCATGTCAGGAGTTAGAGTATGTACTAGCATTGGTACAAAGAGCATTGCTCATACATTTTGGCCAAATCATTTAAGCGTTCTTCCAGACAATCTCAACTGACCCGAAAATCATGAGAGCGACAGGAATAGCTAAGCTGGGTTCCCCAATCTCGACAGTAGGGAGCTAATCTACGTCCCCTGAGATCTTCCGGGAGCTAGGCTATCCTCAGGGTTGGCGTCCCTTTTGAGGACCCACTGGCGTTCTTTGCAAAACCCAGTTGCACCCTTCCCAACCGATTTCACACTGTACCAAGTGCTACTGTCATATAGGTCATAAGGTTTTCAACCTCGAACATCAACAATGCTTCATGATGCATGTCACACAACAATGCTCACAACATTCACATCCTTACAGGCAAAGCCCATTGAACCATTCAACGTCACCACATCCCCGTGGCACGGCCCGAATTCAATGTCTTTCCTTCAAGGAAAAATCGAATCTACCTTGGGTTGGAACCGCACTCTCTCACTAAGCTTCTCAAGTTTTATGAAGAAAGAGTGTGTTTGTTATAGCCTTTTAAGGTAGTTTGTACTAATGTTCTTGATAATCATGTCCACTTAAGTCCTATAATTTACTAAGACTTATGATTGTGTCTTATGGATAGCATTGCTTATCCTAATTCCTCTTGTATGACTAATTAAGATTAAGTTTAATCTTTAATTACAATTAGTTTTCATTAACTGAACTATAATTAGTCGTAATTTTCTTTAATTAAGTCTTAATCCTTACTTAAAATCCTAATTAATTCCTAATTATCCCTTAATCTCTTCCTTAATCTTGGATTAAGCTTTTAATTATATTTGATTAAGGTTAATTAATTTTAGCCTTAATTTATTATTCTTTACTTAATAACTTAAGTAGATTAGGTTAATTAACTTAGATAACTAAATTAGCCAAGTCCATTAATTAACTCTTGAGTTTTAATCTTAATAACTTGGATTAGAGTTGAAGTCCAACTCCAATTAACTTTAATTTCATAATCTAATCTTGATTGACTCTTAATGAGTCTTTAACTCCTTTTCTTAAAGGTTTTAAACTTAAATTAAAAGCCTAAAGGTTTTATAACTCTTAGGAACTTATTTTTAGTCATGGCAACCTAAAATATTGACCTTTAAGTTGACTTTACTTGGTTGGAATTGGAAATCCGAATTTGTTTTATTTATTTTTAAAGACTCATTCTTAATTGCACTTTAGTCCTTTTACTTGTAAAATTGCTTCTTAGTCCTTTTGGACCACCAAAGCCCATAAACATGTTTTCAACATACCCTTGACCTTTTTAAGATCAAAAGGTATTCTTGATGAGTTTCATCAAGAACAACTTATGAACATCAAGAACAACTTGAATGTTCATCAAAACTTCAAATTTTTCACAACATCCAATCTTCACCAAAACTTCACACATTCATCAACAAACAATATAAATGCCAAATATCATACTAATCCACTCAAAATCATCCATATACACATTAAAGTTCATAACTCCATTTTCAAGCTCATAAACACTATTTTTCAAAGATCAATCATCCAAAACAATTGTATACCTTCAACCAACTTCATGCATGTTCATAGATTCATCATACAAACACATTCCAAGCACCAAAAAATTTTTGAAACACATGCAGCCCCAAAATCCCTCAAGGCCGAGAGCTATTAGAGGAAAAAGGGGAAAATTTTTCCAAAATTGTTTCTTGGCTTGCATGCACCAACAATCACAATCCAAACACATTCCAAGCATCAAAATAAACTTGAAAACATGTACACAAACTAGCTCCAAGAATCCAAAATATTTGCTCAAAGAAAAGCTCAAAAGTGATTTTTTTCAAGGAGAACAAGAGTAAAAACAAGGATTTTAAGGGCAAATCTTGACTCTAGTCACCAATCCCACTAGAGTTCAAGTTCTCCCCCCCTTTACCTAAGGAATTTTCTGTAAAAATAAGGTGCAGTAACAGCCCCAAAACAACTCCAAGATCCCCTCCTCTTGATCACCAACAAGGACTTCTACAAGGTTGGAGGCTAGGTGTTTAAGCTTAGGTTCAAAAATGGAACCTTTAGCTTGACTGTGTTTGGAAGAAAAATGGAAAACTTGAGAGAAAATGGGAAGGAAGCTCACAGCTGCAAGTGGATGAGAATGAGTGAAATGAGAGAAAAAAATTATGGTTTGCATGTGAAAGGAAAAGGAAGAAAATGGAGTTTTTGCTTTAGGAAACATAAATGACACATGGCTTATTTGCTTGCACACTTGTCTTGTAAGGAAGGGGAAAATTTACAAGTGTCTCCCATGCACATTATTCTGCATGCACGGCTGTTATGATGTGTCAAGGTGAGTCAGTGTAAATTTTTCTGGCCCGGATCAAGAGTATTCGGGCCCGGTTCAAGGGACAGGAGGGGCAAAAAGGTCATTTTCACAAAAAAACCCCAAAAATTCCCTAAAAATAGGAAATTTAATTCTAAATCCAAAAATATAAATTTTGATGATTAAAAATAATTTTAATCACTCAAAATCCAATAAACACTCAAAACGGCAAAAACGGCAAAACGGTAAAAACGCGGGTGTTACATCTCTACCCCTCTTAAAAGAAATTTCGTCCTCGAAATTTGTGCGTACCTTCTTGAAATAAATGAGGATGGGACTTCTTCATTTGCTCTTCCAACTCCCAGGTTGCATTCCCCTTATCGGTTGCACTCCAAATAACTTTCACCAACGGAATCTCTTTTCTCTCTCAACTGCTTGATCCTTCGGTCCTCCGATTCGCACAGGTAATACCTCATAAGTCAAGTTTTCTTTTAATTGTATTACGTCGGGTTCTATTACGTGCGAAGGGTCGAGGAATATACTGTCGGAGTTGTGACACATGGAACAACCTTATTAGATTAGAAAGAAAAGGTGGCAAGCATTTGGTACGCAACAAGACCAATTCTTTTCAAATTTGGTAGGGACCAATGAATTTAGGCGTAAGCTTTCGAGATCGCATTGCCCTACCAACCCCCCAGTCGTTGGTGTAACTCTCAAAAAATACGTGATCTCCTTCTTTGAATTCAAGGGGTTTCCTCCTCCGATCATAGTACCTCTTATGCCTGCTCTGTGATATTTTCATCCCTTCCTAAATCATCTTGATCTTTCCGTGGTTTGTTGAATCATCTCAGGCCCCAACACTAGGGCCATCGCCAGATTCAAACCAATACAAAGGTGTTCTACACTTTCTACCATACAGGGCTTCATATGGTTGCCATTCCAATACTAGAATGAAAACTATTGTTGTAGGTGAACCTCGATCAGTGCCAACAACTGATCCCAACTTTCCTTGTGTTCTAACACACATGCCCTCAGCAAATCCTCTAGGGATTGGATAGTCTGCTCAGACTGACCATCTGTTGAGGGTGATATGATGAACTAAGCCTCAACTTGGTTCCTAAAGCTTGTTGCAGACTACCCCAAAATCTGGATGTAAACCTAGGGTCTCTATCTGACATTATGCTAGACGGAAGCCCAAGTAGTCTTATTACTTTCCTTAATATACAATTGGGTCAACTTTTCTAGAGAAAACTTAATGTTAATGGGCAAGAAATGAGCAGATTTTGTTAACCTATCAACAATTACCCATATAGCATCAAAACCTGCAGATAGTTCTAGGTAACCTACCACAAAATCCATAGATATGCTATCCCATTTCCAATTAGGGACATCTAAAGGTTGTAACTCTCCTGATGGTCTTTGATAGCTTCAATCTTAGTTTTTCTGTCAAACCAAACAAGAAGCTACATACTCGGCTACTTCCTTTTTCATTCCAGACCACCAAAACATCTTCTTCAGATCTTGATATATCTTAGTTGTTCCAGGGTGAATACTCAATCCACTCTTATGAGCCTCTTCTAAGATCAGTTTCCTTATTCACTTATCATCAGGTATACATATCCTATTTTTGAATCTAATAATCCCATCAGTTCCCTTACAAAACTCAGATTCCCCTTTCTTAGGGACTAGATCCTTCAAAACTTGCAAAGATTGATCCACTTCCTGTGCTACGCGAATTTTCTCCAAGAAATTACTTGAAATCTTCAAGGTTCCCAATCTTATACTCTTAGGACCAAATCCAACATCTAGGTTCAGGTCTCTAAACTTTTCTATCAACTCTAGCTCCTTAACCATCATTGCTGACATATGCAAAGATTTCCTACTCAAAGCATCAGCCACTACATTGGCTTTCCCAGGGTGGTATTGCAGACTAAAATCATAATCCTTTAAAAACTCCATTCATCGCCTTTGCCTCATATTCAATTCCTTCTGATCAAACAGATACTTCAAGCTCTTATGGTCACTAAAGACTTCAAACCTAGCGCCATACAGATGGTGCATCCAAATCTTTAGAGCAAAAACTATGGTTGCCAACTCTAGATCATGGGTAGGGTAATTTACTTCGTGTGTTCGCAGTTGCCTAGAGGCGTAAGCCATTACTTTTCCTTTTTGCATCAACACACCGCCTAATCCTTGTTTTGAAGCATCACAGTATACTTCAAAACTCTCTTGTGGGTTAGGTAAAACTAACGTAGGCGTAGAGGTTAACCTTTTCTTCAATTCCTGAAAACTATCTTCATACTACTGGCTCCACACAAAAGGTTGGTCTTTCCTAATCAAACGGTTCAACGGAGTTGCTATCCTTGAAAAATTTTCAATAAACTTACGGTAGTAACCAGCTAACCCCAAGAAGCTTCTCACTTCCGTTAAAGTCCCAGGTGCTTCCCACTGCAACACAGTTTCTACCTTAGCTGGGTCTACGCTAACTCGTCCACTATAGATCACATGACCTAGGAAATTCACTTCCTTTAACCAAAACTCACACTTAGATAGCTTAGCATACAACTTCCTATCTCTCAAGATTATTCCAAAGAATGCTATACTTCCCATTGGATCCTAGAAATAGGAGAGAACATGGCACGAAAGAATGAGGATAAGTTGGCTTAAATGAGGTTAGAAAACTGGGTTTACTGAGGAGGGAAAGGAACACCAATGACAACCAATCCAGATGGAATTACTAGACACATGTAGCATTCATGGTAAAGTCCAAAGCGGATTGTAAGATTACCTATAGTCTCGGTATATAGATAGAAGCAATCTATCTTAGGGAATATTTTTTTTTTGTTTCTTATGGTTATCCTACTCCCACGGATTGTATTTGTCCCCTAGGGCATCCTTACGCGAAACGTCACCTACTTATCTAGTACTATTCCAATCCAATCTTTAAAATCCTGCCTAGATATTTACTAATTTATATACCTTTCCTTGAGAGTCTAAGTCCATTAAGATTAATGTACAAACTAATCCTGTAAATTGGTATGACCATACTAAATCAACATGTCATAATTCTTACCAATTCCAATCTTAATCGTTTATGAGATTCCATTCACATACCTTATTCAATCTATAGGAGCATCAATCAAGTATACTCTTAGTCATCAAAATCAACACATACGATAATCGCTCATTATTTGACATATCTATTATTTCTACTAACCTCATGGAAGTGTTATCCTTACTTAGCTCATACCATTGTAGTTCTTGTAGTGCTTACTCGTGCATATAATTCTCCATCACATGATCTCTTTCTTCAATTTCCTGCGTAGTCTTGATACTAATAGATCCTTTGCTTAGTAATATGCTATTACCCAACTAGAATTTGCTTAAGAATTACATCTTATGCTATTGGTCTCAATATTTTGACTTATTTTATCTCAAATCGAGTTTTCCACTTTTTTCTATAAACCTTTATTTTATCAATCCGTTAGAGATAGCGATCATACTCTAATGTATCTATCAAACTTCAATCATGACACTCATTCTGCAGTCAAACCCTTTTAGACTTCAAGGTTCATCAGCAGGAGTATCCAAATATGCCACTTAACTGCTAAGATCAAACCCCAATTCGATGTGTTTTGTCATTCTTATCCTAAACTCCACTCATTATTTATCCTGAGTATACCCCGAGTCATCGATATATTTTCTAACTTGCTTTACCAAATTATATATATATATATATTTTTCAATAACTGAACTCCTCAAGAAGCTATTAGTACAAATCCCCTAATCTCAAAACCTTAATAATTAACCTCAATGATCAATCATCTTAACCTTGAATTTACAACCTCGAATTCATCGTCGATCCCTTAGGTTACTCATCTAAGGAATGGGAAACCTAATCATTAGTGGTCATCCTACTCTAACTTTTAACGTCTCACTCAGCACTTTTTAAACCACAAGTCAAATCAACTATTGGCTACACTAATGTACAACCTTAGGACCTAGAGGTCTTAGCTAACTCGTTTTAGGAGCTTGATCACTTGGTTCATTCATACTACCTTAATTCTAATTAGGGTGTTAAGTTAATTCTTTTATGAGGTGTGATTTTATGCTACCCTGTCTCCTTCCCAGGAGATCGCCCATCTCAGGGTGCCTGTTGGGTTAGGGTTGCCTCTTTCTGCCATGGAATCCTGCATTCGCAGAACAAGTCAACTTCTTCCGTTTCATGCAGAACCATTCAAGCAAGAATAAGCAACGCTACACACAGATCCTCATATTACTAAGATAGTAAGATGAGAGCAACCAATTCACACAAGGCAAACAATCAACACAAACAAACAATCAACACAGAGTAAACACAGAGAGAAGGGTATTGTAGACCATACCCGAGGCCAAAAGGAAAGAACAGCTCTGATACCACCTAAATGCGACACCCTTAGTTAACCGCTAAGAATGTCACATATGACACGTGACAACGAACTTACTGTTTTCAAAAACGTCAAAATACAGAATTTTTTTTTTTGAAAAGGGTTTAGGTGTCATTGGCCTATTACCTCTCTAGCTTTATTTTAAGAGTACTTATGAAATATCCTTTCCTTAAATTTAAAACTCATTTTTCCGAAAACATCTAGACGCTTATTACCGCGCCTACCTACACAGCATACACATAGTTATAAAATGAATCATAAGGAAGGAAACATCAAATATATATATATATATACATACATACATCACGGTGTCGATGTACTTTTTGAGCCAACAAGGCAACCACGCAAGACATGAGTTCCAGTAGTAGACTAAAATAAATAAGACCTCAACAAAATACAAAACAAGAGGTCGCTAGATCAGAGCTGCCACTACCTAGACTCAACACCACAACCTAGTCCTTCTCAGGTACAAGAGGAAGTCTGGGGTGCGTGATGATGACACAGACTCCCCCTCCATAGAACTCACACCTGCGCGGATACTCGTCGCCCACCGGGGTGCCCCTCGGCAACCATCTGAGTCGCACCTGCATTGACGTCATGACGGAAGTCCTCGATACCGACTATCAACGTGACGAGAAGAGCATAGAAAGAAAACATAGAACAGGAGGGTGAGAACATCGCATGAACTCACAGCATGTAGGATACAGCAAACTAGAGCACACACACAGAGTGCAATCCACACAGTCGAATCAATAAGCAATCACGACATCTCATTATGGTGTACTCATATGAACGCAACTCTACTATTATAATGTAATATCTAATGCATGCGCGGGCCCAGGGAAACATCACCATCGGCCGAGCACATAGCAGCTGCCCGACCATATATACACAACACGTCAGGAGTTAGAGTCTGTACTAGCATTGGTACAAAGAGCATTGCTCATACATTTGTTGGCCAAATCATTTAAGCGTTCTTTCCAGACAATCTCAACTGACCCCGAAAATCATGAGAGCGACAGGGAATAGCTAAGCTGGGTTCCCCAATCTCGACAGTAGGGAGCTAATCTACGTCCCCTGAGATCTTCCGGGAGCTAGGCTATCCTCAGGTTGGCGTCCCTTTTGAGGACCCACTGGCGTTCTTTGCAAAACCCAGTTGCAACCCTTCTCCAACCTCAATTTCACACTGTACCAAGTGCTACTGTCATATAGGTCATAAGGTTTTCAACCTCGAACATCAACAATGCTTCATGATGCATGTCACACACAAACAATGCTCACAACATTCACATCCCTACAGCAAAGCCCATGAACCATTCAACGTCACCCACATCCCCGTGGCACGGCCCGAATTCAATGTCTTTCCTTCAAGGAAAAATCGAACCCTACATTGGGTTGGAACAGCACTCCTCTCACGAAGCTTCTCAAGTTTTATGAAGAAAGAGTGTGTTGTTATAGCCTTTTAAGGGAGTTTGTACTAATGTTCTTGATAATCAGTCCACTTAAGTCCTATAATTACTAAACTTATGATTGTGTCTTATGGATAGCATTGCTTATCCTAATTCCTCTTGTATATGACTAATTAAGATTAAGTTTAATTTTTAATTACAATTAGTTTTCATTAACTGAACTATAATTAGTCTTATTTTCTTTAATTAAGTCTTAATCCTTACTTAAAATCCTAATTAATTCCTAATTATCCCTTAATCTCTTCCTTATCTTGGATTAAGCTTTTATTATATTTGATTAAGGTTAATTAATTTTAGCCTTAATTTATTATTCTTTACTTAATTAACTTAAGTAGATTCAGGTTAATTAACGTAGATAACTAATTAGCCAAGTCCACTATTAACTCTTGAGTTTTAATCTTAATAACTTGGATTAGAGTTGAAGTCCAACTCCAATTAACTTAATTTCATAATCTAATCTTGATTGACTTTTAATGAGTCTTTACTCCTTTTCTTAAAGGTTTTAAACTTAAAATTAAACCTAAAGGTTTTATAACTCTTAGGAACTTATTTTAGTCATGGCAACCTAAAATATTGACCTTTAAGTTGACTTTTACTTGGTTGGAATTGGAAAATCCGAATTTGTTTTATTTATTTTTAAAGACTCATTCTTTAATTGCACTTTTAGTCCTTTTACTTGTAAAATTTGCTTCTTAGTCCTTTTGGACCACCAAAGCCCATAAACATGTTTTCAACATACCCTTGACCTTTTAAGATCAAAAAGGTATTCTTGATGAGTTTCATCAAGAACAACTTGAATGTTCATCAAAACTTCAAATTTTTCACAACATCCAATCTTCACCAAAACTTCACACATTCATCAACAACAATATAAATGCCAAATATCATACTAATCCACTCCAAATCATCCATATACACATTAAAGTTCAATAACTCCATTTTTAAGCTCATAAACACTATTTTTCAAAGATCAATCATCCAAAACAATTGTATACCTTCAAACCAACTTCATGCATGTTCATAGATTCATCATACAAACACATTCCAAGCACCAAAAAACATTTTGAAAACACATGCAAGCCCCAAATCCCTCAAGGCCGAGAGCTATTAGAGGAAAAAAGGGGAAAATTTTTTCCAAAATTGTTTCTTGGCTTGCATGCACCAACAATCACATCCTACAACACATTCCAAGCACTCAAAATAAACTTGACAACATGTACACAAACCAGCTCCAAGAATCCAAAATATTTGCCAAAGAAAAGCTCAAAAAGTGATTTTTTTCAAGGAGAACAAGAGTAAAAACAAGGATTTTAAGGGCAAATCTTCGGACTCTAGTCACCAATCCCACTAGAGTTCAAGTTCTCCCCCCCTTTACCTAAGGAATTTTTCTGTAAAAATAAGGTGCAGTAACAGCCCAAAAACAACTCAAAGATCCCCTCCTCTGATCACCAAAAGGACTTCTACAGGTTGGAGGCTAGGTGTTTAAGCTTAGGTTCAAAAATGGAACCTTAGCTTGAATGTGTTTGGAGAGAAAAATGGAAACTTGAGAGAAAATGGGAGGAAGCTCACAGCTGCAAGTGGATGAGAATGAGTGAAATGAGAGAAAAAAATTCTGGTTTTGCATGTGAAGGAGAAGAAGAAAGTGGAGTTTTTGCTTTAGGAAACATAAATGACACATGGCTTATTTGCTTGCACACTTGTCTTGTAAGGAAGGGGGAAAATTTACAAGTAGTCTCCATGCACATTATTCTGCATGCACGGCTGTTATGATGTGTCAAGGTGAGTACAGTGTAATTTTTCTGACCCGGATCAAGAGTATTCGGGCCTGGTCAAGGGACAGGAGGGGCAAAAAGGTCCTTTTCACAAAAAAACCCCAAAAAATTCCCAAAAATTCCCTAAAAATAGGAAATTTAACTTCTAAATCCAAAAATATAAATTTTGATGATTAAAAAATTTTAATCACTCAAAATCCAATAAAACACTCAACAACGACAAAAACGGCCACAAACGGTAAAAACGCGGGGTGTTACAATATCAAATTAAAATATGATAAAGTGCTAAATAAAAAACACTTTACAATTATGATAAAGCGCGCTAAATTAATGTTGATGGCAACTTCTTCGAAGATCAAGGACTGACGGGTTATGGAGGATTAATCAGAGATAACAATGGATCTTGTAGCAAAAGATTCTATGGATCAGAGATAACAAATCATTATTACTTAATTTAATCTCAACCATTTAATTTAATTCAATTCAATTTAATCTAAGGGCTATATTTTAACCCTCTCATCTCTCACAATAAAACACTCCTCTCACTTGATACGCTTTATATATATATATATAATAGATAGATAATATATAAATGTATAATGAAAATATGTTTAAAAGAAAAAAAAGTAAGAAAAAGTTAGGACGAAACACCACACAAATTTAAAATAACAAGAAAAAATTAATAATAAATAATAAAAATAAATAAACAAAAAGAATCACGAGAACAGCATGGCACAAGCCAATCTGGACACGTGTAACTCGGAGAATCACCACATGTTGCATTCTGTTTTAGCTCTAGACTAGATGATGGTATGATGGTATGTCCCAATTTCTTTGTTTCAAATTTCAGCCATAATATATTTCTGAAGTTAAATGAACTAATTTGTTGCTATGGATATATGGTTTGTGAGGAGGAACAGAACCTCAAGAGCTCCAACCACCACTCATTCCCATCAACCAAAGCAAGCAGCCAAATCCACTCTCACCTCACCCTCACCCTCACCCTCCCCTTTCCCAATTCCCCTAACAAAAATGCACCCATCCACTTTCCCTTCTTTCTTTCTCTACCACCACCACTACTTCCACTCCTACTCCCCCCCAACTTTCCTCTTCCTCCACATCCCCATGGCCAAGAATCTACCTGAATAATCCCTCACAGATTCCAAAGTTAACAAACACTCTTTTTTCTCCCTCTCATCGTTCCATACTTTGCTCTCTATAAGACATGAATCCATCTTGTCGCTTCTCTTTAACCAAACACACAACCTCTCCTCTTTTCCTTCGAAATTCTCATATCTGCCTCTCCAATATTACTTCCCTTTCTTTCTCAGAGACTGTCTCCATGTTAAGCCTATTATCCCTCTTTCACCAAACATAACAAAGGCTTCTAGTTCTCTTGGCATTCTCAGGTTTAGAAACTGCAAACTTTCACACCCTTTTGCTACCTTGTCCTCTTTTGCAGAAGCTGAAGGGGAAGAGGGGCAGAAAGAGGAAATTCAGCTAAATGGGCATCACCAGCACACTACACCAAAAGCAGGAGAGAACGATGACTTGTCTGGAATGGCAAAAGCCTTCAACATATCATCACGCACTGCTTCTGCTATATCAATATGCATGGCATTGGCTGCTCTCACTTTTCCTTTCTTTATGTCTTCTTTGGGACAAGGTGTGGCCTTGAAGACCAAGTTGTTATCTTATGCAACGTTGTTATTTGGATTTTACATGGCTTGGAACATTGGTGCCAATGATGTTGCAAATGCTATGGGAACTTCAGTGGGATCTGGTGCCTTGACACTGAGGCAAGCTGTGTTGACAGCAGCAGTGTTGGAGTTTTCAGGGGCATTGTTGATGGGAACTCATGTGACCAGCACAATGCAGAAGGGAATTCTTGTAGGTACTGTGTTTAATGGGAAGGATTCTTTCTATTTGCTGGGTTGCTTTCTTCACTTGCTGCTGCCGGTACTTGGTTACAGGTAACAACTATTTTGCTTGACAAGATACCACTATTGCTGAGTTCTGCTAAAGTTTTCAAGTGAGGGGAGGGGGTACTAAAATAAAAAAAAAAAATCTCTATAAGAAATTGAAATAAAACAAAGCTAATTTCAATTAATACTTCACTTCAAGCAATTTTCAATCTGGGTTTGTGAGGACTGAATATTCCTATGAGAAGATCAAGAGAACTGGTATTTGGAGAACTCTGTACTCTGTAGGAATCTAGAAGTTAGCAACTTAGGATTCCCTGGCTAAAATTTCAAAGGCAAGGAAACCCGTGATTCTCTTTTTTAGCCATTGGAAAACGTGTCATTTCTATATGAATACTCTTTCTCTATCAACGTATCTTGCGCTGTGTTGGTGTAATTGGAAAGTAGAAGCTAGAAGGATATACAAAGAAGTAGTATCATTAAAAATTGATAGATATTTAATAGATAGATAGATAGATACTTTTGAAACTGAATTTCCTTGAGATTTGCAATCCAAAAATTGTGTCTTTTTGAATGATTGAGGTAAATGGAAACATGGAGCTCAATTGTCTATCAGCATAGACAGGAGCTGTCTTGTTTCTTTATAGATCAGACTTTGAAGTTACTGGTTCGGTGTAACATGTATTAATTATATAGTACTATCTGGACCTTGTTATTGAGCTTCCTGAGTCACTAAAACTAATAGTCTTTTTCTTATAGTTTTGTTCAAAGAACAAAAAAATAATTATGCTTTAGTTATATAAAAAAAATCCAATGAAATTCAATAGCTATTTATTATTTTGCTCTGCAGTGTGCTTCATATTATGGTTGGCCAGTATCTACTACCCATTGTATAGTGGGAGCCATGGTCGGGTTTGGTCTAGTATATGGAGGTCCTGGAGCTGTTTTCTGGGGTTCACTGGCAAGGGTGATTTCTTCCTGGGTTATCTCACCACTAATGGGAGCAGCTGTGTCATTTCTTGTGTACAAATGCATCCGAAGGGTAAGATATTTAATCCGGCATGCTTACTGTAATACAGAAAATGTTTAGGATTTTAGCTTTTTGTTGATTTGGTTTCGTATTCTAGGAAAAGTAACCAAAATGCAAAAGAAACTTTTTAGTAAAAGATATTTGAATTAATTTGTATGCACACTTTGTGTAAAAATATTTATATGATCATTGAATGATGTGTTGCCAGATGTTACATCATATATAGCATGTTTGGTTTTCCGTTGAGAAGGTCTTGAACCATGGTTTGGCTAAAAGCTTGTCTCTTGTATCCTTTAACCAAACTGTGGTTTGGGAATTCCCAATGTAAATCCAAACTTACACTTAATGAATTTTAATAACAAATGAGTTGTAAAGTCATTTATCAAATAATGTGTCAACACTTAATGTGAATCTTTTTCAACTTCCAGTGCATTAAAAATTAAAATCAAATAGTTTTCCTGCTCAGTTTATGTAATAAAGCATAGGGGTATAGAATAACTTGGGATTTGAGTTTGGATTGGAATCATCAATTATTATTGACACTATTTGGACACTTCAAACATTTTTGGCTTGAAGACAGTATGGAAACTGCTATTTGCAAAATTTGAAATTGTTAAACTGGAGAATGTGTTAAATTCTAGCCCATAAAACCGCTAATTCCATTCCCTCATCCAGTTTGTGTACAGTGCGCCTAATCCAGGACAAGCAGCTGCTGCTGCAGCACCAATTGCTGTATTTTTGGGTGTGTAACTGGAATTTCTTTGCTGCCTTCCCTCTTAGCAAGACCTTTCCTTTAGCTCTGGCCCAGGCTTTAGCCTGTGGAGCTGTTGGTGCTTTCTTGTTGACAGAATTATCAGAAAACAGCTTGGACATCTTCTTGTCAAGTCAGATACTCCACAACCTGTGCCAAAAGAAGATTCTGTCCACCATAATATAGGATTCCTCTCTGATATTGCTGGTCCAAAGGGTACCCAACTGGAAATAGTTTATGGAGTCTTCGGGTATATGCAGGTCCTCTCAGCATGTTTCATGTCATTTGCTCATGGTGGAAATGATGTCTCCAACGCCATAGGTCCATTGGCGGGTGCCACTAGCTATTCTTCAAGTGCTGTCACAGGAACTGAGATTGTTATTCCAAATGAGGTTCTTGCTTGGGGAGGATTTGGAATCGTCGCAGGCTAATGATGTGGGGCTAATCGAGTGATAGCTACAATTGGAAAGAAATAACAGAACTTACACCAACCAGAGGATTGCAGCTGAGTTTGCTGCTGCCTCTGTGGTTCTGTCTGCTTCAAAGCTGGGGCTGCCCATCTCAGCAACCCACACTCTAGTAGGTGCAGTAATGGGGTGTGGGATTTGCAAGGGGACTTAACAGTGTTAGGTCAGAAACTGTGAGGGAGATTGTAGCTTCATGGGCAGTCACTATTCCAGTTGGTGCTATGCTATCAGTATTCTACACATGGATCTTGACTAAGCTTTTGTCTTATATTTTATGAGTGTGCATTCCAAGATATGAAGAACAACTTATGTATGTGATTAATTCAAGTTACTAGCACCATCTTTCACATTATTAATTTTTGTGGTTACAAATTGGAGGAGAGGATTTTGGTGTGGCAGCACAGGTAACTTTGGCAAGGGATGAAGCTTTTATGTTCTGATCCCAAGTGAAGCCTATGTTCATTTCCTATCGGAAAGGTACTTTAATATCAAGAACCAGATCAATGATAGAGCTCATGTACAGAGCTGAAGCTATCCGAAACCCATTCATGAAAAAGGTAAACTTGACCGTTAATATTGACTATTCCAATATGATGGATAGGATTCTAAAAAGAGAATAACTCAAACTTTTATTTGTGTTATTAGATCTGTGAAAATTGTACCAATACTACCAATATATAAGTGGCTGAGCACACTCTTCAGTTTTTCTCTTTCTTCTCTCTAATATATATACCAAAGTTCCTTATGCATAAGTAAACAATAATATTAAAGAGAAAAAAGGTGGGATGATGTTTCAATTTCATTAACAGGATGTAACAGCTATCTATTAGATCCATGAAGATAAATTAGTAATTAAGTGCAGTGGCACAGATAGTACCATACCAGAATGGGAGTTATACAAAGAAAAACCAATACAAAATCATTGTGAGTGTTCCTCACAGTTGGGAGGCTTGGTTTGCCATCCCAAACTCCGATATAGTCTTGCCTTTGGAAGAGGTGGCACAAAAGGTTCTTGGCTCTAATTCCTTTTCGTCTTGAAGATCTTGTTGACTTCTCCTTAGGTACATAGAAATCCTTTGCACAAACAAAAGAGTCCTCTAAAACCTCACCTACAGATTCATCCATCTTTGTGTTCACTGCCTCTTCACTAGGAGATAGAGTTGTCCTAGTTTCCAACATCTCCTGGCCTGTGCAACACCATTTGGCTCTTTCATTTTGCCATTTTCTTTGTGACTGAGTCCACTGGGAGACCTAGTGATCTCAACATCCAATGTCTCATGGGGTGCTACTCCATTAGGCACTTTCATTTTTGCCATTCTCTTTGTATTTGTGTCCACCAGGAGACATGGCCTTTATGTCCCAGTGACTCTTTCGCCACTGCCCCATTAGGCTCTTTAGTTTTGCCTTGCTCAGGATGCTTACGTTTCAGCTTCTCCACATCTCTAAACGAGATGAGGATATACTTGTGACCAGGTAGCAAAAGATCCTCTCGCCATAACACAGATTGGTGAGGAACCTTGAACACTTCTGGCCTTGCAACACACATCCTGGATACTTTTTCATCAACTTAGATGCAGGGACTGCATGTCTATACAGCTCCTGTTGTCCACCTGCATGAGTTATCTTCACAACAAAATCCTTTGATTGTGAGCTGAAATCTGGGGATTCCTTGCTTCCTTTCTTCTTGCTTTTGGAAGTCTTTACTATCAATATGCTCTACCAGGCCTAACGAGTGAGCAACACGCTTCAGCATAGCCAGCAACTCAAAGTTATGCAGTCTAAATGTTCATCATCGCCTTTCAGATGATAATGTTGGGTAGCGGATGAACGTGAGCCATGTCAATAGCATTTATAACACTGCCATCTTATATGCTTCTTAGTTTCCTATGGCCGGCTATGTCTAATCTTTGTTTTCAACCAATGAGGTGGCGATGAATCCGAGGCTTGGTACATGTGCAAACAAAAGGAAAGGAATGGCTTTTTTTTCAGTCTAAGGTGAGTGAGAACAAAATTCTTCCTAGAGTGGATAAGAAGGTATCCACTTTTATCTCAAGATTAACGAATCCGGATTTGCTGCAGTTGACCGCACTAGAATCAATAAATTTGAACTGTCTAATGGAGATTAAACGGTTCAAATCTGAAATGGTGTAATTGAATTTAAAACACTATCACAATTTAAGTTGTTCGATTTCCATTGGACGGTCTGAATTTATTAACTACTACGTGACGGTAGGGAAAACTGACTGCAGCAAATCGTGATTTATAATTAACTCCATGGTTTGATACTATGCCAGCTCCGCAGACACAACCTGGTTCCAGGATCATACTCCCATAAAGCTGACAAAACCTGTCGCTCCCAGTTTCCTTCAGCCTTCCACTTATCCAATTGTTATGGATAATGTAACTTCCCTTCTTCAAACATGCTGCTCTGACATTGTTTTCCTGCCACATGATTTTGGTAAGCACCATTTGGGAAAAGGTCCTCTGTCTAGAAATGTACTGTCAGGTTTGTTTCAGGTTCCACACATTTGTTATCACCAACACGGTTGGATCCTCCTTTCCCACATAATATGTCATAGAAGCTTGGCTGCTCAGATAAGCCTGAAGTTTCTGCATGCCTCACCACTTTCTCTATGGCAGCAATTGTTTGACTATCAGAATGAGCATAATAGAAGCCAGAGTTCAAGCGTCTAGGTAGGTTTATTTGGTCCTGCACAAATAACAATGAAATAAAAGTTAAAACAATCATTATAGAAAGATACCAAAAGAATAATAGAAAATTTACGGTGTCAAATCTTTCTGTAACTATGCAAAATAAATTAGAATGGAGACTTTATTGTAGTTGAAGCTGACAGATTTATAAGGTAAAACTGTACTTTCACCATTTTCTTAGTATATATGTATTTTATGCTCTTATTCTGGAGAAAAATATGATTTTCAAGTGTGAGATGCCGGAATATGTACCTTGTTTTTGGTATTCATCAGACTGTGCAGCAAAAACTGCAGGGCCAAAAGAGTGAAGCAAGGGAATAGGGTTTTTGAACCAATATACATCAACATCACTAAGAAGTACATTGTAGCCTAGCTTGAGTATCTTCAAAACAATTCTTGACTTCACTTTTGTCACCCTTTGGAAGCACTTTGTTCCAAAGTGGCAGTCATCAAAACTTATATTGCTTGGAGCTATTGGATCTGTGAAAACTGGAAGTCCCTGCCATATAACAAAAAGCGTGAAAAGGCAGAGGAAAATTGATGTCAGATACAAAAGTCATGGTAAGTACATCAAAATAGTTAATTAAACTACAACAACATGCGTTACCAATTTTATGAAAACAACATGCGTTAAAAATAATAATGATAAATTGGTTTCTGAAGAAGACATTCTGTGAAATTATTTGGCATGCTGTACACAAGACCCATATGAAAGAATTAGTATAAATCTTTTAAGACCACAAGAAGGAGAATTAAGATAAAATCAGTAAACATTACTTTCTCTGTATGCAAGATTCAAGACAAACAATAAAGTGGACATCAACAAGATCAGTTGATTGGACCTCTCATTAGTGGAAACAAAGCCTACACATGACTTTCCTTTACGTGAATTGTAAGTGTCAAAGACCAATATAACTGGCTCAAGAAAATCATTAATTGATCATTAATAATGAGTACTTGCAAAACTAATATAGCACATACCTGCAAGATGGAGAAGTGATAAGTTTCCTGATCAAGGGCAGAAACAATAAAATTTTCAATGGGCAATTTTCTTAATCTGCAAACCCAACTCATGAGGCATATCCCTGTAGCTATATCCAGCAACAGTAAGTACAATTGTTTTATTTCTGTCTGCAGTGATAGACAGGAGTGACTCTAAGGAGATGGAAGCTCCAGAGATGCTGGAATTTTCCTCTGATCCTTGAGAGAGCAATCTGATATTCTGGTCAGTGATTTCATATAAGCAATGCAATGCATTGCATTTCCTTTAACAAGAAGGAAAAATCTTTTCCATCATTAGGTTCATTGTTGCACCTTGATGCCCAATTGGAATAAACAAATGTTTTTCTTGGTGTCAGCCATGATGTATTGGTTATTACAATTCAGAAGTTTGAGCAGGCTAGAGTAATTAGCTTCACTATAGAAGAATGAACCATAGAGTGCCCCTATATGGGAATTACCAATGTGTTCCCAATTTCTGTTTTCAATATCTAAAGCAGAAGAATTCCCAAATGTATGATAAAATCATCTTCACCATTCAGATGGAAACTTGTGATGGTCCAACTAACATCAAAACACAAATCTGAACTCAGATGACATTGCCTCATGAATTACCCAACTGTTGTGTATACCCTTACCGTAGATAAAAGGTGGAAGAACTCCATTATGTAGAGGCATATCCTTGTTGTTCCATGCCATAAGTATTCTTGTATAACAATGATTCCACTGCCAATTCTGTTGTAGTATTTTCTGCAGCTGAAGAATAGGGATATTTTAATATAGTTTTGTTGAGTATAAAAGTTGAGTGTTGGTAGGAGTTGTACAAGAGTTTACAATGTGTACTTTCTCTGAGACCTTTGGAAGATTTTTCATACCTCCTGTATCTTCACCCTTTTCCATTATCTGTCTGCCAATGTGTCCCAGACCCATCCAATGGAATGGGAAGTAAGAAACATTTTGAGCTGAAGCAATAAGAAGCCAATCTCGGTCAAGTTCATACACATGCTTTAGAGTGGGAGATGAATCCAGAAAGGATAACTGTTTCAGGATCAATGATAACAGATATGTCTGATGTGAATGAGCGAGATTTTGCAATCATGGAATGGAAAAAAGGACTACCAAGAAAGCTGGATAAACAAAAAGCATAGATTAGAAGGCAGTAGTTTAGATCATTCCTTGTACATCAGACTACTTAGCTTATTTATACAATTTATAAACTAATGCCAAAAACTTTATCACATTGTTTATAAATACATTATAGACACATACACATATAGAATCTTTGGAAGCAAAGGTATGTAAACTATATGATGTTGTTTTTTGTCTTGCATTAGATTTCAAAGAAAAATCAGTCTAAACTTTTTTTTTTCGTAAATATTTTGTGCATTCAAAATCTAAATTGGTCAATCACATACAAAAGCAAATCTATCCTTTACCAGCGACTGATTGTACTTAAGTAATAATACAATTAGTTTAAGCCAGAACATCCAAATTGATGACCTTTAGTAAAGCAGTACCAGCTAGAATACAAGCAGAATAGCACATTCTCTAATTCATGAATACTATTGTTAAGAACATCAAGGCCAGTTGCTTACGTGAAATCAATGTTGGTATCTACTAAAACTCGGGAAGCAAAAGCACCTGCAAAAGAGGCAACAGAAGGGTGTTGGCTGTATAAAACAACTGTAACATATGGAGATAGAGCCAACCATGACTAACAGCCAGTGTCTGTCTGGTTCCAGTAGAGCCCGTAAAAGGTTTAGGAGCTGTAAATATGGTAATACTGAGACTTCTGGAATCCAAGATAGCATTTTTTATTGAGCTTGGAAGCTCTGATGTGATCATTGAGAGAAGGTAATCTCTGTGTGGCATAGAGAGAAAGAACAATCAAGACAAACCCAGATAGCCAAATTGACCAGAGCTCCATATGAGGTGCCTGCAAATCAAATACAAGCTTATTAACATATTATGAAAACAAGGCTTTTGAAAGACATTGAAGAATGCAATTCAAGGAACAGAAAAAGGACCTTCATGGCTTGTGTTACTGAGAAAATTCTGTTACATCCTGTTTTGTCAACTCTTCATGGGTTATTAAAAGAGGGAATGTGATGCTTTAACTGAAAGAAAGAAAGAAATGCAATACTAACAAACCCACTAGGCCACTACTAAGACATGTGAAGTTTGACGTCACAAGCACGTTAGCTTCCTCTAAGGACTTCTTCACTCTTCACCAAAGTTGCAAGATTTGAATTGAATTGAATATAGAAAAGAAATACACTGCTTTCAGAGTTGAATTTAGATGTTTGGGTGTACTTTTGCAGAAGTACTTCTAGCTGAAAAAATACCATGAATCAAAGAGGTCAAAATGCATTTAACTTCTCCATATCATTAAAATTAGTTACTTTTGGAGAAGTTAAATGTGAGAGCTTTTGGATTAGGTCTACAAAGATTAATTTAATGTATGAAGAAGTTAAATACATTTAACCTATCTAATTCATGCTATATTTTTTCACCTAAAAGTACTTCTACCTAATTTCCACCCAAACATACTAACGGAAAGAAATCACAAGCTATTAGTCAAAAGTCAAAGTTGGCCGGCAGTTTCTGTTTTTGTTATATATATTAAAAATTATATTGCTTAATGTTGGGAGAAATATATATATATATTTTAATTATAAACAAATTTTTATTTTTTTCTTTCTCTTATACATTTTTTTCTTTTCATAGTTTATGTTTTTCTTCAGGTATTTGTGCAAGACGTCTCATTAAATAACAGAATTCATTAAAAAAAATATTATAAACAAGAATCAGGAGTAAAATCGAAGTTAATGAGGTCCAATGCTGTTGCAAATTTTCTGCATTACGAAATCACGAATAGCATGTGGCCATTTCCAAATGCATACGAAAATTAGGAGAAATAATTGGGATTTGGAAACACGTATTGCTATATTCACTTGAACCAACATAGCGACATGCGTATTGGCAACCAGGTGGTAACATTTACAATCAATAGTCTTATCTTAGGTTGATTTTATGGACGGTGTTTTGTTCACCAAAAAAAACATGAGTAACAACCATGAATATCAGCTCAACCCATCTATGCAATCGATATCCTTGCGTGTAGCTTGGTGCTAGAACAAAGTTTACCGGGTTCTCTCAACAATCATGCGTATCTCTGAATTCACCGTCTCAGCATCACACACCGGATTTATAAGAAGTTTTTGTAATATAAGATCATCTCAACGGTGAGTTATTCTCAAATTGCTTAAAATTTATTATATTAATTTTATATGAATCCTACTTGTACACTGTTAAGAAACTTAGAAGAAAAAATTGAGAGAATGGAACTGATTCTCATTGAATGAAACTCAAAATGAGTTTATATACACAGATGAAAGGGAAAAGAAAGAGCGGGAAAGTTAACAGACCAACTGTAATGGAAACAGAAAACTAAAACAGAATTGTAATTGCTCACTGAATAGTGACTCAGCTAACACCCCCCTCAAGCTGGAATGGATATCCAACATTCCAAGCTTGGAAATATTGAGATCAAAACAATGCATGACTGAGTGGCTTGGTGAGAACATCTGCAAGTTGATTTTGGTTGGATATAGGAAGGAGATGAATAAGACCAAGCTGAACCTTTTCCCTAACATGTGACAGTCAAGCTCAATGTGTTTTTGTGCGCTCATGAAACACGGGATTGGAACCAATATGCAGGGTGACTGATTATCACAGTAAGTGTGATTGCAGTAGAATGGTTAATGCCAAAATCTGCCAGCAAATATGAAAGTCATTGTGCTTCACAAGTGGTTTGTGCAAGTGCCCTGTATTCTGCCTCTGCAGATGACTTGGAGGTTGTGGCTTGCTTTTTGCTTTCCATGAAATCAAGACAGGTCCAAGAAAGAAAGAAAAACCAGTTACTGATCTTCTAGTGTCGGCACAGGAGGCCCAATCCGAATCAGAGAAACCTTTGAGAAGTAAATATGATGATGAGGGGAAGAATAGGCCTTTTCCAGGTGCATTTTTAACATATTTGAGTACACGAAAAGCTTCCCCGAAGGTGAATGTCAGTGGGTTTGTCCATAAATTGACTTATATGACCAACAGAAAAAGACAAGTCTGGTCTAGTGTTAGTCAAGTATATTAATCTACCCAATAACCTTCTATACACAGTAGGATCATGAAGAGGAACACCAAGAGCTTTGTGAAGTTTGATAGCATGATCCATTGGATTTTTGCATGGTTTTGTGCCTAGGAGCCCAATATCCTTCAATAAATCCAAAGCATATTTCTTCTGGAATAAGGCAATGCCTGACTTGATCTAGCAAACTCTAGGCCAAGGAAATACTTCACATTGCCTAGGTCTTTAATGGTGAATTTGTGATCTAGTAAGGCCTTGATGGAGTCAATTTTAGAAATGTCATTTCCTGTCAACAGCAAATCATCAAACATACACTAGAATGGCTGTATAAGATTCACCAACTTGCTTAACAAATAAGGAGTAATATGCTTTGATTGTCTGTATCCAGAATTGAGCAAAATTGTGGTTAGTTTTACATTCCATTGTCTACTGGCCTGCTTGAGGCCATATAGAGACTTTACCAATTTACAACATGACCAGATTGATGAGTAGGAAGATTAAGACCTGGGGAGGAAGCATATATACTTCTTCATTAAGATCACCATGAAGAAAAGCTGTGTTGACATCCAGCTGTTGAAGATGCCAATTTCTAGCTGAAGCAATGGCCAAGAGAGTTCTAACAGTGGTCATTTTGACAACTGGGCTAAAAGTTTCTAAATAGTCCAGGCCCTCTGTTTGAGTATAGCCTTTGGCTACCAAACGAGCTTTGTGTCTTTCAACTTTGCCATAAGAGAGATACTTCAATTTAAAGATCCATTTACAGCCCACTAGAGGCTTTCCTGGAGGAAACTTAGTGATAGTCCAAGTGTTGTTCTTGTCCAAAGCATTTAGTTCCTGTTGTATGGCATCTCTCCAAGCAGCATGCTTAATGGCTTCAGAATAAGTTGCTGGTTCTTGGTTGGCAGTGAGGGAGAAGGTATAGGCTTTGTTAGAAAGAGAAAGCTGAGAATGAGAAATAAAATTATGAATGGGGTAAGGAGTTGATGGTTTGGTATTTGAAGTGGTGGAAAGGATATTGCAGTGATAATCTGTAAGGTAGGAAGGTAATCTCTTGGATCTATTTGATCTTCTAATGTGTGTGTGAAAAGGTGGCCTAACTGAGCTGTTTGAGGTGTTTGAGGTGGGGGAAGGTTGGCAAAGGGTAGTTTCTGAAGGAGAAGGGGAAGGTATTTGTGTAACAGGTGGAATAGGATTAGTGAAGGGAGGATATGTGTGTGGTAAAGGTAAAGGAATGGATGAAGTAATGGGGTAATCTGTGTTATTGATGTCTTTGGTAACAAAAGGGAAATGATGCTCATAGAAGTCAACATGTTTGCTAAGAAAAATCTCCTTGGAATCAAGATTGTATAGAATGTAGCCTTTGACACAAGGTTTGAGACCCAGAAAGATGCATCTTCTACTTCTGGTATCAAATTTCTTCCTTCCTGCGACAAGAGAAGTTGCATATGCAAGGCAACAAAAAAATTTTCAAATCATTAAGGTTAGGAAGAGAACCATGAAGAATCTGATATGGACTCTTATTTGAAATAGAGGAACCAAGCTGCCTACTGATGAGGTAAACAACGTGTGAAATTGCATAGGTCCAGAAGCTCTTGGGAAGTTTAGATTGAAAAACAAGGGCTCTTGCAACGATCATGATGTGTTGGTGCTTCCTTTCTACAATACCATTCTGCTAGGGGGACTCAACACAGGATGTGTGATGTAGAATTCCTTTTTCATGATAGAAATTTTGTAGGTTAAATTCAGGTCCATTGTCAGACCTTAGGCATTTAATTTTCTTGTTAAATTGAGTCTCAACCATAGTTGCAAAAGACTTTAACAAGTTAGCAACCTCAGACTTCTGTTTCATAAAGTAAACCTAAGTGTTCCTTGATTTATCATCCACAATAGTCAAAAAATATTTGTGTCCAAACATAGATGGAGGTGAAGTGGGGCCCCAAATGTCAACATGGATCAATTCAAACAAATCAGAAGAATGAGTCTCATTCTGAGAGAAAGGTATCCTTTTCTGTTTTGCCAAATGGCATATATCACAAGGATTCATAGTTTGCTTACAAGTAATGAAAGGAAAAGTTTTCTGCATAACAACTAATTTCTCATGGAATAAATGCCCTAGTCTGGCATGCCAGAGATTATTGTTATATGAATGGAAAGTATTTACAAAATGAATATGAAACTGAGCAATAGGATTCTTGTCCAGAATGTACAAGCCCATCTCCAATCTAGCTGCACCAATCATCTTCATAGATTGGGTGTCCTGGACATTACACAGATTATCAGAAAAAATCAGTTGTAGCTTAGCTGATTAATGATCCTTGAAACAGAAATCAGATTAAAACTGAAGCTGGGAATGTATAACACATCTGTGATGTAAAACTCATTAGAGAAAAATATAAAGCCAGATAGGTTTGTGGTGACATAGCTACCATTAGGCATATTGATCCGAATTGGTTTAATTTTCTTTAAGCATTGGAAAAGCTTGAGAGAATGACACACATGGTTTGTTTCTCCTGTATCAAGAATCCAAAAATTAGATTTCACACCATTAGAAAAATTGCAAATCATACCTGAAGGTGGCATTCCTGTGGGAGCATTAGATGTTGTAATCTGATTTGCAGTATGATTACCTCCTCCTTGGTTCAAGGTTAACATAGCCAACAGGCCTTGATGCTGTTCAGGGGTGAAACTCAAAGTTTTATCATCATCTTTTTCTTTCTTTGACACATAGCTTATGCTTTCATCAAAATTATCATCTACTTCCTCATTGTAACAGTTGTTAGCAGAGGCTCCTTGACTGAAATTAGGGGGATATCCATATTTCTTGTAACAAGTATCCACAGTGTGTCCCACTTTGTTGCAGTAGGAATAAATTTTATTAGCACTGCCTCTTCCACTGCTGAAAGGACCTCTTCTTCCTCCTCTTGAGCTAAATCTGACTCTTCCTCTAGAAGAACCATTATTCACAGTAGCAAGAATTTTTCCTTCATCCACAGTACAGTTAAATTGTCTCTCTTGTTGAATGAGAAGATAAAAGGCTTTACTAATATATGGCAAAGGTTCCATTAACATAATGTTGGATCTCACAGCTGAATATTGGTCATTAAGGCCTTTCAAAAAACAGATGATATAATCATTTTCCCTATATCCTTTCACAGTGGGTAAAAGATCACAAGAACACTTAATGTCACAAGAACAAGATGGTATAGGTCTGAAATTTTCTAACTCTTGCCACAATTTATTTAACTTTGTATAGTAAGCAGTAATAAAAGAATCACCTTGCTTCAGCATATAAATTTCTTCTTGAAGATCACTGTTGAGATCTTGGCAAGCGTAACAATATCGCAGCATTATAATAGTAGTAAGAGAGTTTTCGTAACCACAGGGAACGGTACAATATAAACTCTAGTGGTCACATTTATCAAGTATGGGAAGATGATTGTTTGTGTAGATTGCAATAGTAAATAAAAGAATGAGAGATTTGGATAAGGTTGAGCAAATTACTGGAGCTAGGATTGAACTTCGTCTATCGCACCCTTCTTGTATCTAGAAACCGATGAAATCTAAGAATTTATAATTATAATTATTGAAGCCCAAATAAATGTCATTGATAAAGATCCCTCAACTATGAAATCCTTAGAACTAATTCCCTAAATCCCAATTCCTTGGCAATTTAACAAATTAATCCTAGCATTAAGATCAGTTGTTAATAGCTATCCATAAATTAAACCCTATTCCTAGGCATTCAACCTACAGAGTGATCTTACCCAAATCAGAATTCAAGATCCCTATTCCTAGGCTCCCAAGAACTCGCTCCTGATTTCACAAAACCGCCTCCCAGCGCGCCCCATAAAATCATATCATAACTCCGGCACAAAGGCGAAAGCTAAGCATTAAGAACATAGTAAAAACACCAATATATTATAAAAATAGAGATCCTTATATAACAAAGAGAATCCAAATAGAATTGGGGATTGAATCGGATACATTTAATCCTATGGGATAGTTTAGCTACTCATGGTAGCCATTACAAACCTATAGAGAGACTGTCACACTATTCTCTAACTCCAGATCTGCTCTGTCATCTCCTCTCTTTCAATCTTGATAAAGGTCCTTTAAATAGAACCTTGGAAAGCCTCTTGAAACCTTGCTTGGCCCATAAGAAATTAGGTTTTCGTGTTCCTGCGCTCAGATCTACGCTCAGCGCAGATGAAGCGCAGGAAACACTGGTGAATTTCTAATTCTGTGCTCCACTTGCGCTCAACGCAGGTGGAGCGCAGACCTCCGTATCTGCTTTCCTGATTTTTCTCTTTTTTAAGTTTATCTTGTGGTGATCCTATCCTTATTTGCTGCTATCTTGATGCGGGATTTGAATTTAATCTTTTATTTGAAAAAATCAACAAAATCTTTATCAAAATAGCATCAAATTCAAATTTGATTTAAATAATTACAAGAATCTCACTTTTAGCTAAAAAGGGATAAATTGGGGAATAAATTTACCATTTTACCCTTAATAAGTATTGAAATCAAGTATGATTTTTACATTAATTTAACACTTATCAAATTCCCCCAACTTAGCTTCTTGCTTGTCCTCAAGCAAGAGAACCTTCTGCAATTAAATGAGCTCGATCCCCATTCATGGTTCTAACTAATAAGGAAATAATTTCATCATCTCTTTGCTAGGCAGCTGTCACTTTTCAAATTTCAGATTGATAATCAGAATTAAGTGGTGTTTCCAATACTCAATCAGAACAGGATAAAAATACATTCAATTTTTTTTTCAAAAGCAGTAACCAAAACAATAAGTGATAAATCAAAGAATTCTCCCATGCTCACGGGTAAGTATTTCCCTCAAATTTTTCACGACAGTTGAGCAACTAAAATTGATAGTCGATTTTTCACGACAGTTGAGCAACTAAAATTGATAGTCGTTTCTGGTTAATAATCATGCACATGGAAAATCATGGATCAAAAGGTCTTTCTTGGGTTGTAATGAGGCTGGGCTATCAAGAACTCATGGTTTTTCTGGATTTGTAAAGAAACACTGGAATAGAGAGCATATTTGAATTTTTCTTTTTCTTGAACTTTCTCTCAATTCTCCATTACATTCTTGACTTGCATTATTCAGCTGGCCTCTTTTCTTTGTTAGTGATTCACTCCCTTTTTTTCATTCAATTTTTATTTTTCTTTTATATTCATGAGGGAGTGACTCATTTTGCTTGCTTATGCTTGCTTTTTGTATTTCTCCAATTAACTACCCAAGTGTATAAGGGACAAGATATTGATATCAATCTGGTTGGGGTGCATAAGAAAAGAAACATTAAAGCTCAAATGGTTTACAAAAATTGGACAAAATTTTTTCATGGGTTGGCTTTTTGGCACTGAGCAATTATTTCATAAATACAAGTTTGCCTTTATCACTTCCATGATTTTCATGTGCAGAATAAAATCCAGAAACTCAAGCAATAGCAGTTGACAAGCAACAGTGAAAACTCTCAGAAAAAGTGTTTGGTCTCACAACTCACCGGTTTCTTGGCTAATTTCCTTGATGAAATCACTTATTGAAATTAATTAACTATCTTGATACATTCTCCTGCACAATATCCTAATCCTAACTGATTATGGATTCAATCACAAAATTCCTTTTCCTTTCCTAATTCAATTAGTTAGACTGCCTAGTGTTGAGATTTTAAATTTATTTCCTTAAATCCCTATTCCTAAAAAAATCCTAAAAATGAATCCTACTCAACAATAAACATACTGGAATCTATAATGCATAAAAGAAGTGAGTCAGCAGTATCAAATACAGTACAAATCCAATGAATAAAAAAGAAAAAAATGAAAAAGTAAAAAGAAAAGAAAAACACCAAATCAATCCTTGTCCTGCATGTCATCTGCTCCATCTGCAGCAGCTCCTCCCTCTCCCGAAACAACAGGCTTGTCCCCAGGCCATTGCAAATAATCTTTAAACTGGTCCGGTAACATGCCTGGGTAGGGGTCTGGTCTGATCTGATACAAATAATCCTGGAGATGAACTATTCCTCTGTAGAGGGTGGAGTTCTGATGGAACAGATGCTCCGCCCAAAAGGGAATAGGTGCGTCAGCTGGTAGTGGCTGCTGTTTCTGTGGTGGTTGTGTTGTGGTGGCTGCTGGGGCTCGTCGTCCTCCTCCGAAATGAAGTTAGCCTCAATGTACCCCTTAGTCAGAGGGGTCCTAATAGGCTCGGTAGGAAATACCTCAATCCCCTGGGATCTGCATAGAGCAGTGATAAGGGCAGGGAACCCTAAGCTGATCCTGGAACGTGCACTGCGACGTCCGACAGCCGATGCCGTACGTAATATCTTGTGAGATATAACCCTGGCAATGTCAATGTCTTGTGCAGTCAAGATACAATAGATGAGGTGTGCCGTTTGCATGATGATGTCGGATACGTGGCTGGTAGGCTGGATGTTGGCTAATATCAGGACCGTCCACATCCTAGAAATGTCCCGCAGGTCATTCCTGGAGATCCTAGCAGCCTGTCTGTAAGCATTAACCTCAAAGGTGCGCCCCTGTAAGCATAAATACTCGGCAATCCTAGTATCCAATACAACATTGCCATTAATGCCGACTTCGTTCACCAATTCATGATATTGGAAAACCATCGGCCTCTCATCATCTGGTCCAGGTCTGCCCAAGAAAGTGTTGATCCCGTCGCGATCATAAGATACCCAATGGCCTCGTATGTTTGATCGTCGCTCCACATCAACGCCATGATCTCTTATGGCATTAGCATAGAACTCTCTGACGAGCTCCGGGTCAAAGTATTGGTCCGGCTCAGCTACACGCCTCCTGGTGTTCTCGTTGTTAAACTCCTCAAACTCGCCAGGCTGGAGTGCAACTGGCCTTTCCTTGATGAAATTACAGTTCATTAAAGAATTGTATACCTCAGAAGATGCTGGACTCTTGAACTTTAATGGGTTGAAACAAGGCACATCCCTAGCCCTCTTGTCACCCTTGCCTCTCTTGGAGATACCAGAGTGCTAGTGACCTTGGTGCGGGCCATTTGCAAGATAAAATAGAACCAGGATTATTCCAATGCAGATAAAAAGCCTAAGTTTTCTACCCTAAGGTTTGCTTAACTAAACAGAGAACTAAGGATTTTAATCGGTAAAATCTTTTCGAAACCTTAAAACATGCCTGGAATAGTAATAGAAAGATGAAAGGAGGAGGCTTTTGAGTGAAAAGGGTAAAAGAATCAGAGAAAAACTCTTTAGAAAATAGGGAGAAGGTGGAAAGTGACCTTTCCCCGCTCCAGATTTTGAATTTATGCTGAAGCGGGAATTGGCGCTCCACTTGCGCTCGGCGTAGGTGGAGCGCGTGTTAAAATTTTTCCTGGAGCGAGATGCAGTGCTTCACCTGCACTCAGCGCAGGTGAAGTGCAGAAAACATAATTGAGTTTGTATTTCTACGCTTCCCTTGTGCTCAGCGCAGAAAACAGAATACTATATGCATTTCCGCGCTTCACCTGCGCTCAACACAGGTAAAGCGCAGAAAACAGAATGCAATTTCTATTTTCTACTGCTCCCCAATTCAAAGTGCTCATATTTATTTTTCCCATTTTTATTTATCCTCTTCCTAACAATTCTTAAACTAAACAGGTATATATATACAAATAAACTAACTAAAACACACACAAATGGAAAAAACAAAAACTGCAAAAACAAATAAATAAAAACACTGGGTTGCCTCCCAGGAAGCGCTCGTTTAACATCATATAGCTTGACGTCTGGTTTACTCATGGTGGTTTCAACTGGAGGATGATGGTAGATTCAGCTGATCCACCTCCTGTTGCTTTGATCCATCCTTCACACCATCCTTTTGTTTTATCATCAGTTTCTTCACTATCTTCTTCCTCATCTGATGTTGGTCTTTTTCTCTTTTTGAAGCGGAATTCCACCATGGATTCCTATAGCTGCTTCTTTCTTCTGGTTGGTTTCCTCAGAATATTGGGAACCTTCTTCTTCCTGTGTTCAGGAACATTTTGACAGGAAGTTTCTTTTCTTCTTATTCTCTGTAGTTGTGGTTCACAATGAGTTATACAGATCCCATCAGTAGGATCTAGCTCCAATTGGTCTGGTGGTTCAGCTTGGTGGGGAATTCCTCTGTCTAAATGGAAGATTATACTCTCATCTTCAGAACTGAGTTTGAATTTCCTCGATCAACATCAATTATCATTTTGGCAGATTTCATAAAAGGTCTTCCTATGATCAAGGGGACATCAGTATCCTCCTCCATATCAGCAATAAAGAAGTCTGCAAAATATACAAACTTGTCCACTCTTAGAGGAAAATCTTCAACTATCTCATATAGGTATTGTGTGGACTTGTTTGCAAGTTGTAGAGCAACATTTGCAGGTTTGACCTTTAAAATTCCCAGTCTTTTGAAGAATGAAAACGACATCAGATTGGTGCTTGCTCCAAGATCTAGCAAGGTTTTTGTGTCTGGTTGCGTACCAACAGTAACTGGTACTGTGAATCTACCTGGGTCTAATGATTTTTCTGAGCTGTAGACCCTTTCTGACTTTTCTGCTTCCTCTTTAACTTCCTCTAAAATTTCTTTTAATTGGAGATCTTCCTGCACAATCTCCACTGTAGGCAACTCTGCACATGATATGTTGTTCTCCAGATCACTCCCCTATGATGTGTTACCTTCAGTAGTAACTGCATTGCATTGTTCCTTGGGATTAGTCTGAGTATTGGCAGTGAATTGTTCCTTGGACAACTTGTGTCTCTACAAGCTTGGGAGTTGCATTTGTATTCTTCTTATAAGCATCAAAAAACTGTATAAGGCCATCAATTTTCTCATCCAATTTTGACAACCTGTCATTCATTGGATTGTAGCTTTGTTGTTGTTGCTGCTAATAAGGAGTTTGTCTATTGGAATTTCCAGCATCTTGTCTCCATCCAGAGTTGTTGTTCTGATTATTTCTCCAACCTTGTGAGTAATTATTTGAAAATTGGTTGTTGTTGGAGAAATTGCTTGACCTTCCTTGATTGCCCATATAATTTGACTTGCTCTTCCTGGATGTCTTGATAAGAACAATGACCATTAGGATGGTCTCCTCCACAAAAATCACAAGTCAATTGTGGGGATGGGTTTGGATGAGACTGTACTACATGCAACTGCTGAGGAAGTGCATCCATTCTCTTGGTGAGTGCCTCTAACTGTTGAGTCATGAGCTTATTCTGAGCTAAAAGTGCATCAGTGTTGTTGAACTCTAGTATCCCCTTCTTCTGAACTGGTTGTCTCCCACATTGAGCTTGCTGATCATTCAGTGCAAAATTATCAATTATTGTAATGGCACGCTCTGCGTCCACTGTCATAATTGTGCCTCCTGCTGCAGCATCTATGAGCATCTTTGTGTCGGGTCTGGGTCTATTACAAAAGATGTTCAGTTGGGCAATATCATCCAGACCATGGTTGGGACACTTTCTCAGCAAGGATTTGAATCTCTCCTAGACTTCACATAATGGTTCATCTGCTCTTTGCTTGAATGTGGAGATATCTAATTTGGCTTGAATATAGCGAGATGGTGGAAAGAATCTTTTCAAGAATTTATCTTCCACAACGCTCCAACTAGTCAGACTTTGGTTGGGATGTGACTTCAGCCATTCTTTAGCTTTTCCTATCAAAGAGAAAGGAAATAAACGTAAGTAAACAGATTCAAGATCACCTCCCTCAAAACCCATGGTACCAATCAATTCATAAAAAGTAGAGAGATGAGTATGTGGATCTTCATGATCCAATCCTGTGAATTGATGGGCACTAATGAGACTCAAATATGTGGGCTTCATCTCTAAAGACTTTGTAGTAACTGGTACAGCTATGCTTGAAAAATATTGAGGCCCTTGTTGCATGACATGGTCTCCTAAGACTCTTCTTTGTGGAATCGGTGGTCTTTCTTCAGCCATCTTTTTATTTTTTTTTCGATTTCTTCCTTGTCTTCTCCTTCTGTTTCTACTCCTGTTTCTTCTAGATATCCTTTCTATTTCGGGATCAAATATTAATTAATTTTGAGACACCTGTCCTCGCAAGAGCATAAATCAAAAGGCTTGAACAAAGGTTAGTTTGGAAGAGGAAAATAATAAAATTAAAATGAAAAATAAAATTAAATAAATTTCCTAAAAATTAAAAATCCTAAAAAATTAAAAAATTTAAAATTAAATTCCTAAAAGAAAAAATAAAAATAAAATATTTACAACTTGATAGGATAGACCTTCCGAGAATTTAAATTGAGACACCGTTCCCCGGCAACGGCGCCAAAAATACTTTTTGAGATCTTGGCAAGCGTACCAATATCGCAGCAGTATAATAGTAGTAAGAGAGTTGCCGTATCCACAGGGAAGGGTACAATATAAACTCTAGTGGTCACACTTATCAAGTATAGGAAGATGATTGTTTGTGTAGATTGCAATAGTAAATAAAAGAATGAGAGATTTGGATAAGGTTGAGCAAATTACTGGAACTAGGATTGAACTTCGTCTACCGCACCCTTGTATTTGGAAACCGATGAAATCTAAGAATTTATAATTATAATTATTGAAGCCCAAATAAATGTCATTCATAAAGATCCCTCAACTATGAAATCCTTAGAACTAATTCCCTAAATCCCAATTCCTTGGCAATTTAACAAATTAATCCTAGCATTAAGATCAGTTGTTAATAGTTATCCATAAATTAAACCCTATTCCTAGGCATTCAACCTACAGAGTGATCTTACCCAAATCAGAATTCAAGATCCCTATTCCTAGGCTCCCAAGAACTCGCTCCTGATTTCACAAAACCGACTCCTAGCGCGCCCCATAAAATCATATCATAACTCCGACACAAAGACGAAAGCTAAGCATTAAGAACAGAGTAAAAACACCAATATATTATAAAAATAGAGATCCTTCGATAACAAAGAGAATCCAAATACAATTGGGGATTGAATCGACTACATTCAATCCTATGGGAGAGTTTAGCTACTCATGGTAGCCATTATAAACCAATAGAGACTGTCACACTTTTTTCTAGCTCCAGATCTGCTCTGTCGTCTCCTCTCTTTCAATCTTGCTAAAGGTCCTTTAAATAGAACCTTGGAAAGCCTGTTGAAACCTTACTCGGCCCATAAGAAATTAGTTTTCCGTGTTCCTGCGCTCAACGCAGATGAAGCGTAGGAAACGGTGGTGAATTTCTAATTATGCGCTCCACTTGCGCTCAGCGCAGGTGGAGCGCAGACCTCCGTATCTGCTTTCCTTATTTTTCTCCTTTTTAAGCTTATCTTGTGCTGATCCTATCCTTATTTGCTCCTATCTTGATGCTGGATTTGAATTTAATCTTTTATCTGTAAAAATCAATAGAATCTTTATCAAAATATCATCAAATTCAAATTTGATTTAAATAATTACAAGAATCGCACTTTTAGCTAAAAAGGGATAAATTGGGGAATAAATTTACCATTTTACCCTTAATAAGTGTTGAAATTAAATATGATTTTTACATTAATTTAACACTTATCAATCACTGATTCTGAAGACATCTCCCTAATAATATCTCTTATTGAGATCTATCCACACATCACGAGCATCATCTATCTAGAGAATACTTTCTGCAATTTTCGGTTGCAAGGAATGGATCAACCATGACAGCACCATTGTATTGCATCAATCCCAGGCTTTGAACATAAGATCAGTTGCTGAAGGCTTTGACAAGCTTCCATCAATGAATTGTTCTTTGTTCTTTGATTTGAGGGCCATGAACATGGCTCTTGACCAAGAATGATAGTTTTCTCCATTAAGACGAACAGAAACAAGGCTTGAACCAGGACTTTCATTGGCATGCATGAAGTAAGGACTACTTGGATCTAAATTGGAATTTGCCATATTCAAGATATACGACTATGAACAATCACGAATCAACAGTTTAGAACAGAGAATGAAGATCCCGCAGCAGAGCTCCCAAAGAATCTCTTGATACCATGTTAAGAAACTTAGAAGAAAGAATTGAGAGAATGAAACAGATTCTCATTGAATGAATCTGAACTCAAAATGAGTTTATATACACATATGAAAGGGAAAAGAAAGAGCGGGAAAGTTAACAGACTAATTGTAATGGAAACAGAATTAATGTAACTGCTCACTGAATAGTGACTCAGCTAACATACACATCATTTCTTTTTACTTTTAAAGCAACTCTTATAATTTAAGCAACTTTACGCTCCAACAGCGCAACTCTACAAGAACTCCAGAGTGGACCCCACAAACTACCTCACATTCATTATTTTAGTATTTTAGTTCAACTTAAAATACTATTAATTTTTCTAATTTTAAAATAAGAAATACATACAATAATTAATTTAGTTGTATTTTTTTCAAGTAATCTGGTTGTAATTTTTTTGTTCGATCTAGTTGTAATTTTTTTTATGAATCTTGTTGTGATTGAGGATTTTTTATTAATTAATAATTTTTTATTAATGCGGTTATAATTTAAGGCCGAAGATTTATTTTTCCCAACTGATTTGGGTTTCAACTGTGCAAAATTTGTTATTTTTATTCTTTTTTTATTGCTAAGAACTCTTTAAGATGCCAAAAAAGGCCTTCAAGGGCACTCCCGTGAATCATAAAAGGGCGCTTCCGTGCGCACAAATAGAAATTGCTCTTGTTTGGTCATTAAAAGGAGGGTGTGCAAAGAAACGCCCTGACAGAAGCCAAAAGAGGGCTCTAAAAAAAACACGGAAGCGCCCTCGTGTAGCGTCTTCATGGGAGGGCGCTTCCTTGGAGCGCCCTTGTTTTAGACAACAAGGGCGCTTGCCTGGAGTGCCATCCTTAAGCACAGGACGTGCTTATGGTGGGCGCTCCAGGGAAGCGCCCTTGTTGTTTAAAACAAGGGCGCTCCAAGGAAGCACCCTCCTTTTATTTAATTTTTTTTCTTCAGTTTTTTGATTTTTTAAAACCACTTTATCCTGCACATATATTTCAGTCTGATGCCAATGGCTACCTCCAAAACCATGCATATTAATTCCTTATCATTCAAACAATTAGTTATTCTATGAAGAACCCTTTAATTTCATTTACACATTAAACAACACACATATCACAATTAAGGTTATCTACTTCAAATGAAGAATTCAAACTTGTCATACTTTGAATAGTTTCCTATGCATGCTTTAAAGTGTGGTGAAAGTATGAAGTACCTATACAACTACATAGAAATAATCACAATACATGACATGTCACAATACTCAACTTAATTGGTAAATATAGATCATACATGACCTATAGAAATTTTGACAGAGTTTCCTCTGTTCATTCAAGTTTTCCCAATTTATGAAACACCTGTAAAACTCCATACTAGCAGCCAGAATGCATCATTGAAACTAATGTAAATAGTTTTGCATAGAATATGCTTAACAACTATAGTCATCTAAACTATAAAAATTTTGGCAGAGTTTCCTCTATTTATTAATCATTTTCCAATTTATCAAACAACTGTAAAAGTCCATACCAGCAGCCAGAATTCATCAGTCAAAGAGTTATTACCAGTCAAGAATTTAACATGAAAATATACACAATTTACATAACTTGTCATTAATATACAACTTTGTTCAACATTTTCACATTATGTACATGTTTACTTACCCTCATAATGTACAAATAAATTACAAACAAGTGGTAACTACATGCTTTGCCCAATCTTCTCGAACCTCATTAAGCTGCTCCGTTGTGTAAGTTGAGCTTCGGTATTGAGAAAAGTACTGTAAAAGGCAAAAATTGATTTCAATAAATAAAGTAGTAAATGAGAGTTAAAAAAACTTAATTGCTATCACAAGTCATAATTACCTCTTTAGGTATTGTTAGTGTTTTGATCAATGATCTCCTTCATAAAACACATTACAAAGAGCCCACAATCGTCATTGTTTGTTTGGGTTGGACACTACAAGTATAATTAAATTAAAATAAAAAACACTTATGCGCTTAAACATGAAGAAAGACAATGTTGTATGTGCAATATATTGCCTTAATCCGGTACAATATGGGATCAGGGATAATCCTACTCCTTGATTCCGGGAAACCGCTCAACTTTCTATATTGTTTAAAAGAACTAAACCAATATAACAAATAAATTGTATAAGAACTCTTAATAATGTAAGTGTGATAGTATAATTTATTTGGACATGGAATACTTACTTATCAATCACTGTCTTCATGGGTTCATAATGTTTTGGATCATTATTCAAGGAGTCCAAAAAGTAAACCTTGCCAAAATCCCTTAGACTCAATGCAAGAAAAACCCAATGTCGCCTACAACCACATTGTAAGTTATGTCAAATATATAGTTTTTTAAAAACAATAATATTGAGACATAAACATATACTACACATACGCGTCGTGATTGTATGGAACCGAGAACAATTTGTCTTGCCCGCGTCTATTGTACAACACATTTCCCACAAACAATTCTTGCTTGTCTTTCACATTGAATGTTTTGGTGAGTTGTGGAGATATGAAAACATATCGATCCGTGCGGGATGATGGAGGTAAGACTGAATAATATAAATAACTATACAAAAAAATGTAGATAATGTCAAAGCAAGTAATAAAAATGAGATAAACAAACTATAAGATGCTTTGAATTGAAATTACCTGCAATAGATATCTATCACAGTGGCATCCAACCACTCACGGTACAAAACCGAATGAAGACAATTAGGATCGATTCATGCAGTTATTTCATCAGGAGTAACAATGCCTTAACCTATCGTGCAACCAATGGTAGCACCACTTTCTTGCATCTTTTCAGAGTAGTACATATCCAATAGTTGCAACGATGTGCTGGTATGACTAACTACATGCTTAACTCGAAAAGTATATATGACATTCTTTATATATAATGACTAACTACATGCTTAATTAACACCTATAACATACTAACTAACAAAGGTTGAGGTTTCCTATCCTATCTAGATTTGTCAAATTCATATCATATTATTTTATGACTATTGTTCCTAGTCTATGAAAATTCCAGCAGCATTTCCCCTTGGTTCTCCAAGCACCCACGACATAACCTATGATTTATATTTCACATAGATTATGCATGAACTCAGAGAACAAGCGGAAAAACGTACTCAAATGAACCTTAGACCAGAAACAATTCATAAAGTAATATATTTAATATGAATTTACAAATCTAGACTGTCCAACCATGGACAATTTAAGAATAAATTGTATATTATGTCAGCCATAATATACAATTTCTTCTTAAACAGGAAACTAAGGTTAATGCATGTACATACAAATAACCTAATAATTATAGTTGAAAGATAAAGGATAATATGATGAAGGATATACCTGATTAAAGTCAAATACCAATAAGCAGTGTTGAATTATAAGCAGTTAGGAAACAATACCTGGAAAAAAAAGTCAAGTCATAAAATTTACTAGTAATAAAATTAGTAGTACTAAATATTTGAGCAGCATTTCATCTATTTCTTTAACATTCCCAAATTTATGAAAAAAAAATTTTACTCTAAACCACCAGCTACCAGTCCAAAAGAGATCAATATGAGTAATATATATTTAAATAACATTTCAAAATCTAATGTAATATATGACAACCTATATACTTAACACCTAAATCATTATAAACTATATCCCTGACATCAAATCATTATAAACTATAATACTAATGTTCAATGTTATCTAACCTTAACAACACATAAACAGTTCAGATAGAAAAACAGGGTGTGCAGGTAGCAAAAAAACATGTGCAACATCAATAAAAAGTGGTGCAGATAGCAAAAAATGTCAATGTTGGAGTTCCTTACCCTAGTAGCCGCCGCGGAGTGAGAGAGGAAAGGGGAAGGAGAGCGTCGCGCCGAGGGAGAGAGGAGAGGGGAAGGAGAACCTTGCTCACGGTTGTGCCGCGGAGGAAGAAGGGAAGGAGAAGCTCTCCCAAGCTTCCTCACGGACGAAGACGATGAAGACGGAGGAGAAGGGATGGAGGAGAAGGCACGGATGAAGAATCTCGCGCACGGAGGAGAAGGGAAGGAGGAACAAGCTTGGGCACGGAGGAGAAGGGAAGGAGGAAGAAGCTTGGGCACAGAGGAGAAGGGACGGAGGAGAACGGAGACAACGCGGGAGAAGGGACGCGGGATGAATGAAAGTGAAAATAATATCCTTCAGTGCATTTTTAAGCATCAAGGAGGGCGCTACCTTGGAGCGCCCTGAAAAAAATTTAAAAAAAATAAAGGAGGGTGCTCCTTGGAGCGCCCTCTATTCCAGAGAATTTTAAAAAAAAAATCATGCTGGGAACATAAAAAAATAAAAGAGGGCGCTCCCTGGAGCGCCCTCAATTCCATAGAATTTAAAAAAAAATTCATGCTGGGAACGAGGGCGCTCCCAGGAGCGCCCTCAACTTTAAAAAAAAAAACTAAGATTGATAACAAGGGCGCGCAGATGGAGTGCCCTAAATTTTACCTGTAAGGGCGCTCCCGCCCAAATTTTAAGCGCCTTAAATTTAAAACGATCATTTTGGGTGCTAACCAACACGGGAGCACCCTAAAGTCAGTGCTCTAATATCCTAAAATTGGCGTAGTGGCATAGTTGCTTCCACAAGCATCCGCTTCTTAAAATTAAGCACTCCCCTTGCCACGTCATTCTTCTCCAATGGATGCAGAGTTGCTTCCCAGAATTCTTAAAATTAAGAACAGGTTAAGCACTCCCTATTGGAGATGCTCTTAGAGACTATAAATAGAAGATCAACCGAAGAAAAGAAGAACTTTTGCACATTGAACTTCATCTACATTCTTCATTATTCTTTATCTTTTAAAGTTTTTACTTTATACTTTTAGTATAGACGCAAGAAATTTCTTAAGTTATACTCTGCTTATTCTAGTTCACTTGACTTTTTGAGTGTGATTTGAGTTAACCTTGTAAAAAAAAACTCCATTTTTTTTGTTGTAAGTGTTTGAGCATGAGGAGACTTAGTGAGAACAAAAATACTTGTAATGTTAGTCTGAAAAGGCTTGAATAAAAAGAATGAACACCCATTATTGTATCATAAATTGTGGGTACACTGATTGTACCATTGTTTGTGGCAGGACAAAAAAGCCTCTATTTTCCTTCTTTTTTTTCTTCTAACCACAAACAACGGTACAATCAGTGTACCCACTGTTTTTCATACAAAAACAATTATCGAAAAAGAATACATGTACTTCTTCATTCTAGTGAAGGAAAAACAATCGTAACTGAGTTAAGGACTACACATACCTCTTCAGACACTTGTCAGAAGCTGCAATTTTCTTCAATTTAAATTTCAACTTCTCAATAGTATTTGTTACATGATAAAAGTAAAATGTAGTTCGAAGTGGCTAACAGAAAGCCAGAAAAGAATACTCATTTTATTAAAGGCCTTCTAATAGGGATTACAACATAATCGAACTAAAGCCTAAAGGTTCACCATTCGAACCTAACTTTATTTCCTATTACATGTCTTCAGGTATGTTGATCTTCAAACTAGTGCTTCGAATGGAGGAAGTAGACCCTTCAACCTGGGTGTCAGTGTCATGTCTTCGGAGGAGGAACAACACCTTGCTTCGAATTTTAGAAAGGAGTTGATTCTCAGCTTTGGACCTTCCAAATAATCCATGGGCCGGGAGCCTCACCCCCATCTTCTTCAGCTGCCTTCCTCCTCCTCCTCCTCCTCTTCTTCATCTTCCTCTTCCCCCAAGAATCAGAAGATTAGGCAATGGGCTTTGAGATTGCCCATTACCCCGAACCTCTTCCTAGTACCAAGAAGTTGGGAGTAATACCAGGCCATGCATGGGGCTAAGGCCTTGAATGTTGGCTGCACTGTTCGACCTGAGGTCAAGGTCCACTGTGAAGTGACCACTAATGTTGGACACCCTGTCGACCTGAAGTCCAAATATAATGGCAAGATCAGGTCATACAGGGTAGCCAATATCAGAGATCTCTCCATGGTCATAGGCAAGAATGGTGAAACCCAAATGAAGTCCTTTTCCTTTTATAGGAGTAGAAAGCCATGGAAGAATTAAGAATGCTGCTCCAAAGGGCCAATCAGAAGAAGTCTTGGTCACATTAACCAAAGTGGACGGTGGTCAAGACAATTAGATTGGACGGCAGGTAAGTGGCTTCGAAGAGCAAAAAGAAGGCCTGGGTTACGAAGGAGCAAACAGGGTCCAGAAAGGGTCTAGGCAGGTTCGAAGTAAACCACGGTTCGAAGAAGAAGAACCTTTAGCCGGTTCGAAATACTTCCTCCACCTTGGTTCGAAGGAACCCTTCTCCATCAATTCGAGAAAGGATCATATCCCTTATTTCTGTTCAGTTTTCCTTGGACGTTTTCCACGTCATCAATAGCAGTTATTAAGCACGAGCCCACCAGAGTGCATGCAGAGAACATGGGTTCATTATGCCAAAATATGGTTTTTATACCGCGCTTCAATTATCATGGTTACAATAAGGAACCGGGTTAAAATGCAGTATGGATGCAATTACCGCGTTTCCGTAAGACAACCGGGGTAATAAAGTAGTTCATTTAAAAAAAAGACTAAATTACCGCGGTTTCGAAAATGAACCGCGGTAAAAAAACTGCCTGATTGGTTTTAACCCGGTTGCCTAAGGCAACCGCGATATTTGATTTTAAAGAACCCTAAACCCTTCTTCCTTTCCTATGTGCCGCTTCCTAGCTTCCTCTTCTTCATTCTTCTTCCGTCTTCTCTCCGTAGCCCGTTGTCGCCCTCTACCTCCGTTCACGGTGCTACCTGCCTGTGTACTCTGTCCGTCCGCTGTCTGTTCATGCCTGTGTACTCCGTTCGTCCGTGTTCTGTCTCTGGCGCCCTGTACTCCGTTCGTCCGCTGTGTCTCCGTCGCCCTGTACTCCGTCTGTCTGTTGCCTGTCTCCGCCGCGTGCACCGCCTGCCTGTGCACGTCGGTCACGTCCTTCAAGTCCGTGTGATTCGTCAAATGTGTGGACAAAAATTGTGGGATAGTGATTTGGAAGAAGTTCAGTGATAAATTTTTTGCTTCTGTAGAAAATTCTCAGTATGTTCATATCTCTGTTTCTGATCTATTTTTTTAAAATCCAATCTGTTCATGTCTCAGTATGTTCACATCTCTGCCACTTTATGCATCTTTGTGAATATGCTTTGCAGGATCTTCTTATTAAACATGGAAACGTGGTTTGTGAATTTTTGACAGCTCACTATGATTAGGTTTGCATCCTCCTTTGGCATATTTATTTGATTCCTTCATATCAAGGCAGCACAAAATGCTGCCAAGAGTCATGAGAGGTTTTTTATGGGTTGATATTAATTTGCAATATACTGCAGGTAATGTAATTTTAAATTTGGTATCTTGATAAATGTATTTCTTCTGTTAAAACATGAATGAATAACCTTTCCCTTTAAATATGATAAGTTTAAATAGTTTCTCACAACATCTTTGTATCGATTTCCAAGCAGCTATGACAACAAACAAATTGCCTTGAGCTGTGGCATAATGTTGCGGGATTGCATCAAATTTCCAACACTTGCAAAGTAAGATATTTGTTCTTTTTCCTAGTTCTTCTGATATCTTCATGTTCATTGTAAACTGAGATCGGTCCTGACAATATTTTGATGTAGATTTTTGTAAAAGGAACTGCTTTTGTACTTGTGCATTAGTTGGACTAATAAAATTGGATTAAATAAAAGAGATTTTTTAGAATTATAAGAAGAAAAATACAGATAAGTTTTCTGTTTCTTGCTTGATTCTTGTTGATTAGTATTTGGTAGTTGTAGATTTGGTATTCCTCTTTGATTTCTTGCTTGATTCTCGTTTATTAGTATTCTAGATGAGTATTGAAGTTACCCATAGTTATGTGCTTATGCTGCTTAATATCTCTGCCCAAATGACACCCTATATATAGGTATATAGTTTCTCTTTAATGAATGAATTAATACTTGATGTGATTTTAACAATATTATGATGAAATGAAGTTACATCCCCAACTGTAGTAAGTCATGGTCAAATAAGGAGGCTTGGTCTGAAATAAATAAGGGCCATATATATCAACTCGGCAATTTATTTATTAGAAATTCTCATAGTCAAGTAAGGAGCTAGGCTTGTTGATTTGAAATGGATAAGGGCCATAAAGTTGTGACTCCTAATGCTAATTTATAAGTAATTGATTTCTTCTTAGTGCAGACAAATAGTAGGTTAAAGATCAACGTGGGAGTTATTACTTTCATCAAATGATCATAATGGGTAGGCTTCAATTGAATTGTGGAAGGTCTTTTTCATAGAGAAAGTGTTTGTGTTGCATAAATAATTAGGCATAGATCTTTTGTTGTGTGACACCATCTTATGCTTGGTTACTAATTACTTGAAAATCCATTTTTACAATTTGAACAGAAAGGGAACAATGCTAAAAAGGTAGTACCATTTTCTTGAACCTAATACTGCCATGATTTAATCATAAAAGCAAAAGAATTTACTAAAGTTTGAGTGTGAAACTCCAATGGTTGGTTTGAGTGTGACAGTTTAATCAAAGTTACAATTAATCAAGGAATCTGCAGTACTGAAAATACATTTTAATCTTTAATGAATTATCTACTAATCATTGAGTAATTGCAGCCATTGACAGGATATGGTGTGGCATTATGGCTCAAGTCCTAGAATCAGGACACTCAGATTATAAAAAAGGTGATTTAGTGTGGGGTATTACTAAATGGGAAGGGTATACTCAGGGATCACAACCTGGATGGCTGCATATGCAGATAGCTTCTGTAAAAAATAATTCTCAATAGGTTAGGTTGAATATATTCATGATGTCTGCTTTATATGTTTCAGGTAACAGTTGTATGTTAACATTTGAGTCTTAAGTCTAAGATGCAGAGCAATATATGACTATTACTTTTTTCACCTTATGTATTCCAAAGAGGGAGCCCTCATTAATTGTTTCAATCTAGAATTCATAGTTGTGGTGTTGTTTGCTAAAATCTTTGCATAATTGTATCTGCCTGACATAAGCTTGCAATTTGTCGTTTGCAAGTTTTGGGGCTTCAAGCCTGAAAACATTTTTCCATTTACCTGCAGGTATGATGGTAATCAACTTTGGGTGATTAAAATCAGAGGCAGTGCTTTTCTGTGGCATCAGGTTCGCTGCATGGTTGTTGTTCTCTTCTTGCTTTTCTATGGCATCAGGCAGGCTAATTTTACTTCCTAAGGCCAATTTTATTAAGAAGGGATCTAGTGTTAAGATTATTTAATTTAAATAATAGGAGTTTTGTTGGCCTGATAGAGGTAACACTCACTGAATGGATGTATTCTCTCTTTGTTGCAACTTGCAACATACAAATAAAATACAACATATACTCTCTATGCTTTAGTAAATCCCACATTGTCAGACGGTGCAATTTAGTCAAACAAGGGACAAACTTTTTGAAATTTTTGCTAAGGAATTGTTTTCCCTTTTTCTTATTAGGGTGTCTCACAATCTCTTATTTATTCTCTATTCTATATTGGTAAAGCAGAAATGATGGACATTGAATCGAGCTCCTTTTCTTGGGACAAGCTCTTTTCACTTCACCATACTGAGCACACTTGCAGCAATGAACATTCTGAGGACGAAATGAATAGGGCTCTTGAGGTTAGTGTTTAATCTCCAGAGAGCTAGTTATACAGATAAAGAATGTATGAGTTTTTATTTAGACATGTTGGTTTTAATGTTCATAAAGAATAATGATTCTGATTTTCTGTTTCATATATTTTTACTGGGTGCTTCCATGTAGCATCAGCACATATTTTGTTGATTCTTTTTTTTCTAGGTGTCAAAGAGCATATGCTCTGTGGATGGTTTTTTTTTTCCAAAAGTGAAGGGATTGTAAAGAGATCTAGTATTGATATGATAAGTTTTCTAGCTTGGCAACATGAGATATCTTTGCTTGCTTTGTTACTTTTGCCACCTTTTAGTGATTTTCTTTTCTTCCTGAAAATAATTATGCTCCACTATTCATGCTTGGGCTTGATGTGATACTTTCAAATGTAGTGTGCAACCATACCATGCTATATTTGAGTATAAATTAGTTTGGTATTAAAGGTAGTCATCTGCTGTAGGTAGCTTGGGAGCATGAGCAGTTTTCAAGACTGAGAGTTACTGCTGCCACCCTCTCTGAACTCTCTACTGCACCTGAATTGCTAGAAAGGACTGGTGGTTTGGTTGACAGCAGGTTCATCTTTGAACCTAGATGCTAGGATTTCATTACTTGATATATGTACTAGGTGGTATGCATCTTTCTGATGTCTTCTACTACAAGCATTTAACTGAAGACATGGTGACATTAGTTTGCTCAATTATGGTTAAGGAAAATGCTTCTATACTACCATTTACTTGTTATACATCTATATCAGACATGCCATGTAATAAAATGTTTCTTAAGAAAATAAAACTTTCTATAGTAAGAGTTTTGCTTCTAAATCCATCCACTCTTCTGCTTGATGAAGTTACCAGTGGACTTGATTTTGAGGCTGAGAGGTCTGTTCAGGAGGCTCTAGATCTCCTTATGCTGGGACAAAATAGGTAAAAGCTTTGAATCAAAACTGGTTTTCTATTGGGATTTTTAATATAACAGATAGGCATTAACTACAAAATAGCTACGAAAAAGGGATTTTTTACCGCGGTTCACAAAGCCAACCGCGGTAAAAAAAGTGTGCAGAAATTTCACGCTTCCAGGCAATTACCGCGGTTACTTTTCAGAACCGCGGTAAAAGGCCTAACTCAATTACCGCGGTTCCGAAAATTAACCGCGGTAATTGCCTTTTATCCCACCGCGGTAGACCGCGGTCACAACCGCGGTAAAAGGGCTTTTTGAACCGGGGTAAAAGCCTTTTTCTGTTATAGTGGGAGTTATGTAAAGATCTTGGGAGGTTACAGCAACCCAAAAAATGGTTACCAGAGGGAGCTATAAATAGGAGAAAGAATGAAGGAACAAAGGTCCGCAACCTGAACACTCAAGAGCACCTTGAAAACCGTAGCATCCACCATAGTGATCCAAGGCACCCAGCACGCTGAGAGGAAGTAGGGACAGCGCCGAGCACTCTCTTTTCTATTTACTTTCTTTTGCTCGTTTTCTTTCACTTATTTACATGTTCGTGCTCCGTAGCTTAGGAATCCATGGAGTTGTAATGGTTACTTTCAATTACACCTCCTGAACGTTGTATTTACCACTTTAATGTAATTTAAGGCCCGTTCAGGGGCCAGTTACAAGTGATTTGTGTGTTCCTACGCTCACCCATATATTTCACACTAGGTAGAACCCACACAAAATAAGAGGACTTGTATCTCGTCCTAGATTGCTCTGAGATACATTTGTTTGTGTTAAATTTTAGGACGAACAGTATCTTTATATATTTAAAAAGAATTTTAGGAAAAAAAAGAATCTATAAAAAAAACACAATCTAATTCTCTTCTTTTTGTTTTCCTTGTGTCTAATATTACTTAATGAAAAAAACTTTTTTGAATAACGGTGATTGTACACCCAAAAATTAATGGAGTGAAAATTAAAGGTGAAGGAGAGAAATGTAGAAATAAAAAAAAGGAAAAGGAAGAGGTAGAATGTTATAGATAAATTATGTGATGAGAAATGAATGGTGTGTATAAAGAAAAAATGAGATAGGAGATAAATAGATGCGCACATAAAAATCAAAATTGAACATTTTTTTTTATATAAGAGTGGCATGAGAACTAAATCAAGATTGACCATATAATCATACTTAAATGATATCAAAATTAAAAGTTATTTAATGATCAAATGATTTTTTTTTAAAAAAAATTACATGACTATACATATATAAGTACGCATGACATTAATAAAATAAAGAGTTTGGTTCTTTCATTAAGAGTGCATTTGTTCTACAAGTATATACTACTTCTCTTACTATTTAATCGTCCATTTTAAAAAAAAAAAATTGTTCCTATTTAATTGTCCATTTACAAATCCAATGCATTAATAAATACATTTTTCTCCATTTTACCCTTATGTTAATAAATGACTCACTATTAAAAACTAATGAGAGCCAGTAGGAGTAAGAGAGATAAAAGAGTAAAATATAAAGTTTAATATTTAATTTCCATGAAAATAAGAGTAATAATTACATTCCTTAATATGTGTGTTTTTAGTAAAAATAAACAATTAAATAACAACAAAGGTAGTATTATAAAGTAGAATGTCACAAAAGAAATAAATGAGTTACAACACAAATTATGGAGGAGGAAGGTTAAGATAGAATGATAGATACAGAGAGATCAAGAGAGAGACTCTTGGAAAAGAAAGTTATTAAGAAGATAAAAAGTAGGGGCGCCGTCTAATATATACCCCCAATCTAAGCGGTATATCGTGTTCCAGGTACCGTCCACTGTCCGATTTATTGTATTTAATTTGAATGGTCTTGATTTGTGACCGGCCAATGTTTCATCAGGTAACACGTTGATGTTTTGCTATTTAATACGTGGTCCCTACAAACTTATTCATTTGGAAAATTTGCTTAAGATTTACAATTTTTTTTTTGGGTATTTAGCAATTATCCGGGTGAATGTGTAATATATTTTTTGTTTGTAATTTGATTTTATAACTGTGTAATAATGATATATTTTTTTTAGAAACGTCTCCCTTTAATATAGTTTTATAATAACATTGTGTAGCTTACGAAAAAAATCCAATGGGTATCATGTAATCGTTGAACCTAATCTTTTTTTTACCATTAATTAATTGTAACTTTTATAATATGTTACAACACAAGGATTAAATGTATTAGTTAATTGTGGTTTTGTAATAAATTAAAGCCTTATAATGTGTGTGTTTGAATGGTTTTATTGGTTCACTTATATACAACGACGGACCGAGGTATAGATCAGGGTGTGCAATTGCACCCTCTAATTTTGATAAAATTACTACTAAATATCTTGTATTTTGATATTTTGCCCCCTCTAGTTCTATATCTTTGAACCCATTATCAGTGCCAGATATGAGGGTGTGCAATTGCACCCACTCATTTTCATAAAATTTGAAACTAAATATATTATATTTTGGTACTTTTCCCCGTGTAGTTCTATATCTATGAATCCAATGCTTACCCAATTTCTCACTCTCCTTAATTAAAATCCTAAACTACTTAATAAATGACTAAAAATTGAAAACCATGCAACGATCCACTTTATGGATTGCTGCAAATAGCAACTAAAAAAAATTGTTGAGCATCCTGGGTATTTCTCTAACGGAAATAGTTGCTAAGCTACGCTCTTAATTTTTGTGAGCACCTCGGCGAAAGGGCATCAAAGATGTTCTTATATGTTTTCAAGTATTTGATTTTAGAGTAAAAATGCATCTTTTGTTCAATAGCAATAACTACTAGCTAATTTTCTTCATACAATACGAGAGGCGAGCATGGGGTTCCCATTGGCGAATTATTCCAAAACTTGTTCCAAACCTCATGGAAGGAAGGCAAGGTTGACCCCTGATGAAATTTGATGATTTTTCTCAAATAATTAGATTTATTGTGAATTTAATTATAAGTCAATAAATACTTAAAAATCAATTAAAATAATTCAGGTTTGAGGGAAAAATTGGGAGTACATTTTAACTTATACAATGTGTTCATTAAAAATAATATTGATATTCATACATCTAAAAACTTTCACAACACAACCTCTATTTTCTTTCTACATCTCTATTTTCTTTCTACATCTCTTGTTCTTTTTATTGCATTACTTTTTTTTTCTCTTTTCTATATCTCTCATTCTCTTTCATTACATCACTTATTTTCTCTTTCTCTTTTTTTTTTTCTAGGTCTCTCAATTTCTCTCATCACTTCACTTAACACATCATTTATTTTCTTTCTTCCTTTTCTTTCTATCAATCTCATCCTCTTATATCACATCACCTATTTTCTTTCTTTTTTTTATTTCTACGACACTCATTCTCTATATCATCACTTCACTTATCAAATAAACCATTTTCTCTTTTTTTTTTCCTTTTTATCTCTCTAATTGTTTCTCATTATATCACTTATTACATTACATAGCCTATACAGTAAGTCCTTATGATAATCCTAATACTAAGTGGAAATGCACTATTAACGTTGTGAATAGCTACATTGATTTTATTAATTGAAAATAATTATATTTATATGAAAATAATTAATAAAAAATAATTAATTCAATTAAAGATAAAAGACACTAAAATTCATTATTTTCACTTTTTATTATTATCCCTTTTATCATTATTCATGTCCTAATTTTTTATTAATTAATTGTTACTTAAAAAATTACTTTATTTAATATTTTTATTTTAACAACCTAAGTGACCTTATTTTATTTGGCATTCTGATGCAATTTAAGTAGGGAATTATCCTTTCCAAAAAAGTAGTGAATTATGGACCGAAACAAAATTAAACACGAGACTAACTTGGAGTCCTAATAATCACTCTTTTGGATATTACAAAAAAATAAAAGTAAAAAAAAAATAACTAAATAATAAGAAAACCTAATAATATGTAAGTTGAAATGCATAACAGGGAGTGGGGAAATAGAATGAGACCAAAGCTACACCGCTAGCTATTGACCTGGCACGGGACTGAAGTGGAATAACGACAACAACGACGCCATGGCCACGTGGTGGCGAGGAGGACTGCAGTTTCTGTAGCTGAAATGGCGAAAAGCTGGGAAGAGATTGGACTAGCTCCGACGGCTTTTTGACCACTTTGAGGCAAAAAATAAAAAAAATTATCCAAATAATGTGGTCCCAAAATTATTTATCAATCTGGTGTGAAGAATGACAGGTGGCATAAGGAAGGGCAAACTCACTTTGCGTAATAGGAAGTGCAAACTCACTTTGCGCATATTAAAAGAGGATACGCAAAGTGAGTTTGAGTTTTTAGTTGAATTTAAAGACGATACGCAAAGTGAGTTTAAGTTTTTAGTTGAACTGGTATGTAACACGTGTTTTCGCACAGGTGAATTGATGGTATGATTTATGTTGTTCTTGCTTTACACGGAATAAAATGTTAGTTATCATAAATACTTATATATGGAGTATTAAAGTAAATCAATAAAATTTTTATAGGAAAAAAGACTATCTCCCGTAGATGATACATGTGATTCATATCAAAATCACTTTACTAAGGTGAGAATGAAGAAGACTTATATTATAAGTGAATGATTAATTAAAAATAAAAAAAAAATCACTACAATAGAAGTGAAATAAACGGAGATAAGATTTTGATAAAAAATGAAAAGAAAGTAAAAATGATGATACAGTTTTTATTATGGTCTATTTCTGATTTTTTTTATTACATAAAATACATTGAGAAATATAATAAAAGCGTTGATGTACATCCCATTAATTTTCTTTCTTTATTATTATATTAAATTTATTGTACATCCAACGCTTTTATTATACTACCTCTGGTTCTATATATAAGAAACATTTGACTAAAATCATCAAGACCAAGGAAATGCATTGGAATCTGTTAGTGGTAATTAATATTGCCATGAATTTAATTTTTTCTCAAAAATAACCTTAGTATTAAATGAGTAGATGAGTGAGTACCTCTTTAACTACTCACAATAAATGAAGGGCATATAAGACATTTAACAATTAATGTAATTAAAAATAGTAATACGTTTCTTATATGTAGGACCAAAAAAATTTCACTTTTGTTTCTTATATATAGGACCGGAGGTAGTATTTCTCAATGTATTTTATGTAATAAAAAAATCAGAAATGGACCATAATAAAAACTGTATCATCATTTTTACTTTCTTTTTATTTTTTTTTATCAAAATCTTATCTCCATTTATTTCACTTCTATTGTAGTATTTTTTTCTTCTTTTTTTTAATTAATTATTCACTTATAATATCAGTCTTCTTCATTCTCACCTTAGTAAAGTAATTTTGATATGAATCACATGTATCATCTACGGGGGGCAGTTTTTTTTCCAATAAAAATTTTATTGATTTACTTTAATATATAAGTATTTATGATAACTGATATTTTATCCCGTGCGAAGCACGGACAACATAAATCATACAATCAATTTACTCGTACGAAAGCACAGGTCACATACTAGTTCAACTAAAAACTCAATCTCACTTTGCGTATCCTCTTTAAATTCAACTAAAAACTCAAACTCACTTTGCGTATCCTCTTTTAATATGCGCAAAGTGAGTTTGCGCTTCTTGTTGGGCAAAGGGAGTTTGCGATTCCTTATGCCACCTGTTATTCTTCACACCAGATTGATAAATTGTTTTGGGATCACATTATTTGGGTAAATCTTTTTATTTTTTGCCCAAAATGGTCAAAAAGCCAGCTCCGGCGGCTCGTGATTTTGCGAGAAAGGATGAAAAATGGCGACCACTAGTCACACAATTGCAAGCAAGTGCAGTTGCTGGAAGAGATGTCATGGCGGCTTCGCGCACGATGGAGATGGTTTCTGGGTACTCAATCGGAGCAATGGGGGGTTGGGTCGGACGAGGATGAAACAGGGCGATACGGCGCACTGAGAATGGAAGAGTCGCGGTGGCTTTGTGCACTGAAGAACCCAACACACTATGACAATGCTATTATATTATTTACCTCTAATAGAGAGTCCCACATCGGGTACACCTAGAGCTGCTATAATCAGCAAGGAAGAGGCTGATGAGAGTCCCACATCGAACAAGCAAAGGGAGTAACTCCACTACACGCGTTTTGCATTCTGCCAACTCAACTTAACAGCTTCCCTTTCATTTTACAGAATAACAAACTTCAGTTTTCTGTTTTTCCTTTTTATCTTTCCTTTTCCGCTTTTAGCCTTTCACTCAGTGTATAAATACATGCTTGTAAGCCTTTCATAATGCAATAAGAAAATTAGTCTTTTCCCTTTATTCTCTCTGTTTTACAAGTTTGCTTTTATGGTATCATGAGCTGAACGTCCAGGGAATTTTCTCTCCATGGCGAAAGGTTCTTCTTCTAACAACAACAACAATGGAGGTGTTGTCAATCCTCCTCCACCAGATCCAGCCTCTAATCCGCTCAGTATATACTACATTCACCCAAACGAAAATCCAGCCCTATCTCTTGTTTCTCCTCTCCTTACTCCAAAGAACTACCATAGCTGGTCCAGAGCTATGAAAAGGTCACTAGTATCAAAGAATAAGTTCAAGTTCGTTGATGGAAGCTTGCCTATGCCAGAGCAATTTGATCCAAGTTTTGATGCATGGGAAAGGTGCAACAACTTAGTGCTTTCATGGATTCTTAGTTCTGTAGAACCAACCATAGCACGGAGTTTTGATGTATTTGGAAGTAGCAGCAAAGGCTTGGAGGCTTTTGAAAGTCAGATTCTCTCAAGCAGACAGAATTCGGATCTTTGAATTATAGGAGGAGCTCATGGCATTAAAGCAAGGTACAAATTTCGTTAATCAATTCTTCATTGAGTTAGCTATTTTATGGGATGAATTGGATAATTTCAGACCCCTTCCCGAATGCACTTGTGCTGTCAAGTGTGTTTGTGCAGCTAGCACTAATGGTAGAGCATTTAGAAGTGAGGATTGCATAATGAAATTCCTTAGTGGCCTTAATGATGACTTCGAAGTTGTGAAAACTCAAATACTCATGATGGAGCCCTTCCCGATGTGGATAAAACTCTTTCTCTTGTTTTACAACATGAGCGAAGGATTGGAAGTTCAAGTGCTGGAGATACTGATAGTCAAGTATTTGTCAATGCTGCTAAAGGTAAGAAGCCTTTTGGTAGAGGAAGAGGAAACTTTGTTTCTGCAAGAAATAACTACAAAACCCGCAGTTTCTGTGGCAAAAATGGTCACACTGTTGAGACATGCTACAAAAAGCATGGATATCCAAGTAATTTTAAAGGAAAAGCCTATAGCAGCACCAATAGCTTAGCTTCAGATGCAGTTGAAGGAACTGAAGTTGAGACAGAGAGCTTTAAGTCCGTCCATGATTTCTCCCAAATCACTCCAGAGCAATATAGAACTCTCATGAACTTGATACAGTCAGCAAGTACATCTAGCAATTCAGGCAACAATCAGGTTGCTGCAATCACTACAACTCATTCTTCTTCCATTCCTACTCATTCTCCCAGCACAGGTACATCTCTTGTCTTCAATTTTTCCACATCAAATCATGGCACCTGGATATTAGATTCAGGTGCCACAGACCATATATGTTCACATAGATCACTCTTTACTTGTCTGGAACCATTGCAAGGCAACTTTGTTAATGTCCAATTGCCAAATGGTAATTCAGTAGTAGCCACACATATAGGAAAGGTTTGCCTAAATGACAATTTCATACTCACTGAGGTCCTGTATCTTCCTGATTTTACTCTAAACTTGATTTCCTTGTCTAAACTGACTGCTTCCTTGAATTGTGCACTTGTTTTTTTACCAAAGGTGTGCCTAATACAGGACCTCACACACTCGAGGATGATTGGTTTTGCTGAAGTGGTGGATGGATTATATCATTACAAAGGAGCTACTAAAACACCTCACCCGATTGCTGTTAATCAACTTCATTCCAAAATTCAACTAACCATTACCTTTCCTGGTAGTGCCTTGTGGCATTTTAGATTAGGACATATTTCAATTTCTAGAATGAATATGCTTACTGCTTTGTATCCTTTCATACACAAATTTACTACAAAGCATGTGTGTGACACATGCCATTTTGCCAAACAAAAGAGATTACCATTTGAACTCAGTATAAGTAAAGCTGATGCACCATTTGAGCTTATGCATTTGGATCTTTGGGGGCCTTATAGTGTATCTACTATCAACAAACATAAATATTTTCTAACTATAGTTGATGATTATAGTAGATATACTTGGATTGTTTTCATTAAGCATAAGAATCAAACTGAACAAGCATTAGAAATCTTTTCAACAATGGTGCAAAGACAATTTGACAAGAAAATCAAAATTATAAGGACAGACAATGGAACATAATTTTTCCTCAAAAACTTCTATCAAAAGGAAGGCATACTTCACCAAACTTCTTGTGTGGAAAGTCCAGAACAAAATGCTAGGGTAGAAAGAAGGCATCAAATAATCCTTAACATAACTAAAGCCTTGTTATTCCAAGGGAACTTGCCTACCTCTTTTTTGGGACTTGCTGCAGCATATGTTGTGCATTTGATGAATAAATTACCTACTCCAGTACTGGATATGAAGTCACCTCATCAACTCCTTTTTGGCAAAGTTCCTGATTTATCTCACTTAAAGCTTTTTGGATGTTTGTGTTTTTCCTCTACTATTTCTTCACACAGAAAGAAATTTGAACCAAAAGCAAGAAAGTGCATCTTTGTGGGTTATAGACCTGGCACAAAGGGTTTTTTGTTGTATGATTTGTATTCAGAGCAGTTGCATCTTTCTAGACATGTACAATTTGAGGAGTTTATTTTTCCCTATCTACAAAATGCCACAGGGCCTACTAACATGCAGGTGCCTCATTGCATACCTCAATATGTCACTTTTGCACCTTTAAACCAAGACCCTGACTCAAGCCCTTCTTCCCAAGATTCCTGTGCAGAACAACCAGAACAGCAGCACCAGGCTTCACCTCCCTCACCTATTATGTCCAACACAGAATCATTGCCAAGAAGGTCATCTAGAGTAAGACATAAGCCAACCCATTTCAAGGATTACCAATGTAATTCATCCATCACCTCTCAGCAGGCCATTCAAGGTACTCTATATCCCATTGAGTTTTTTCTCTCATACACTAATCTTTCTTCTTCCACTACTTCCTTTGTTGCACTCCTCTCAAGTGAGACAGAACCTAAATCCTACTCTGAAGCTAGTAAACTTGCTTGATGGAATCAAGCCATGGCAGCTGAAATATCTGCTCTTGAGCTCAATGGGATATGGACTCTAGTGAACTTACCCCCTGGTGTGATTCCTATTGGGAACAAATGGGTGTACAAAATCAAACGAAAGGTTGATGGTACAATAGAGAGATACAAGGCACGACTGGTTGCTAAAGGTTATAATCAAATTGAGGGCTTGGATTACTTGGACACATTTTCCCCAGTAGCAAAAATTACAACCATCAGGGTGGTTTTAAGCTTGGCAGCTGTTAAACATTGGCATTTGCATCAGTTTGATGTCAATAATGCCTTCTTACATGGTGATTTGAAAGAAGACATATATATGGTGGTTCCACAAGGAATGCAGGTTCAAGGGACAAATAAGGTCTGCAAGCTTGTGAAGTCCCTCTATGGGCTCAAACAAGCTAGCAGGCAGTGGTTTGAGAAGTTGTCTACCTTCCTTCTTGGGCTTGGATACACTCATTCGCATGCAGATCACACTCTATTTCTTAAGTTCACTCCTACTTCTTTCACTAGCTTACTAATATATGTGGATGATGTATTATTGTTTGGTAATTCCCTGACAGAGTTTGATTTTGTTAAGACACAATTACATTCCTCTTTTGGCATTAAGGACCTTGGGGTTCTCAAATACTTCTTGGGTTTGGAGTTTAATCACTCATCTGCAGGCATTTCTGTATCTCAAAGAAAGTATTGCCTGGACCTTCTTACTGATACCAATATGTTGGATTGCAAACCAGCTTCCACTCCCATTGATCCAACTGTTCATCTCTCCCAGAATCAAGGACAGTCTTATGAGGATGCACCTTCCTATAGAAGGTTGGTTGGAAGGCTTCTCTATCTCACTGCCACTCGACCCGATATTACCTTTGCAGTCCAACAGATTAGCCAATTCATGATTGCTCCTTGCCAAGCTCATTTCAAAGCTGCCATGCGCATACTTCGATATCTCAAAAGAACTCCAGGCCTTGGACTATTCTTTCCTCGCAAGTCGCATTTTCAACTTAGAGGCTTCTCAGATGCTGATTGGGGTGGCTGTCTCGATACACGTAGGTCCATTTCAGGGTATTGCTTCTTCATTGGCGATGCATTGGTTAGCTGGAAATCAAAGGAACAAACCACCATTGCCCGTTCTTCTGCTGAGGCAGAATATCGTGCTCTGGCTGCTGCCACATGTGAGCTTCAATGGTTGGATTATCTTCTCCATGATCTGCATATTTCTCATTCCAAGTCCCACATTCTATTCTGTGACAATCAAAGTGCCATATACATTACTCAGAAACTTGTCTTTCATGAGAGGACCAAGCACTTAGAGATTGATTGTCACCTCGTTCGTCATAAGCTTAGCTCAGGCCTCATGCGTCTACTTCCCATTGCTTCACAGGATCAGTTGGCAGACTTGTTTACAAAGGCTCAACTCCCTAAGGTCTTCATTTCTTTTCTATCCAAGCTTGGTGTCCTTGACATCTTTAGGCCACCAGCTTGCGGGGGGTAATAGAGTGTCCCACATCGGGTACACCTAGAGCTGCTATAATCAACAATGAAGAGGCTGATGAGAGTCCCACATCGAACAAGCAAAGGCAATAACTCCACTACACGCGTTTTGCATTCTGCCAACTCAGCTTAACAGCTTCCCTTTCATTTTACAGAATAACAAACTTCAGTTTTCTGTTTTTCCTTTTTAGCTTTCCTTTCCCGCTTTTAGCCTTTCACTCAGTGTCTAAATACATGCTTGATATAAGCCTTTCATAATGCAATAAGAAAATTAGTCTTTTCCCTTTATTCTCTATGTTTTACAAGTTTGCTTTTAACCTCACGAAATCCTTCACACAGATAACAACAACCCAACGTCCCACAATGCCACTAGATTGGAGAAAAGTTCGATTTCATTTCCCTATGCCTCTTGTGCATTGTGCTTCTCCGACCTTGCTCAATGTTGGTGAGAAGGGAAGAGGGTAAATATTAGCCACAAAATATAGAGGATCTCCTAGAAATTTACTTATCTTCTATTATTAAAGAATGTTTAACTGAGAAAAGCCGAGAAAACCGTCTACTGCGCGTAAAAGTCAGGGCCATACGGTATTCCACTTAGTTTAGGTCTATATATTAGACGACACCAAAAAGTACGACCAATAAAAAAAGAAAAAGTTTTCTTATCATTTATTGAGTAACAATTTTTTTTTAAAAAAATCTTCTATGTTTCTTGTTTTATAACTACGTGTAGCCTTCCTAAAAAAAATCTATGCGTAGTGTTCGGTAGACAAATTACAACAAAATAGAACATATGAGCTTTATTTTATATTTGATGTGTATTAAAAGTAGAATAAAATAAGATAGAAATTAAAAAATGATAATATATTTTGATTCCATTTTAAAAGTGTGTGTTTTGCTTAATTATATGAACATATTTCAGTTATTTATTCTTCTTCTTTCAGTTAAAGTAGCGATGTACGAAAGTAGTTAATATTTTTGCCAATTGAAATTCTCGATCGTGCTGGGATACTGGCAAAACATATGTAGATTATTCTTCTACTAGTTCTATTTTTGTCTAAATATAAAGGAATTTCAGACTTTAATTACTTAAAGGTCTGAGGTTTAAAAGCTTATATAGTTTTGTTAACTCGTGAGAAATAAAATAAATAATATATATTTATAACTTTCTATTAAATTTTTTTGATAGGCAAAAGAATTTAATTAAAAGGAATATAAGGGTATCCAACTCATTACATATTACACAATTACATATCCAATAAACACACTAAAAATCAAATAACTATTTGCAATAGTGTAACACCACTTAAAAAACTAAAAAGCTTCAGCCCCATAATAGCAAAAGCAAAAGGGCTGCCACATAATCCACCTCTTATAGACAAAATAACAACCCCTGAGATATGATCAGACATAAAGGTATGCACCATGAATCAGAAAATCAAGACCAAATATTACTAAAAAATCGGCAGAGTAACAAGAGATGATCCAAGGCATAAAACAGTAGAAAAGTGAGCAATTTCCAGATGTAGATGATATAAAAGCTTTCAACCAGAGAAGTAAAAAACACAATCTATGTTAAATCAATAAGCCAAAAATTGTCAACCTACATAGATGGTAAAACAGCAGCCAAAATCATAATAGGCCAAAATTAATCACCACCCTTAAAAAATCAGATAGATGAAATCCTTATCTGACATTCCTCAAAATCCCTCAGCACCACCACTCGGAATTCCACTGCCAAGATACCTTATTAGACTAATTGAAAGCTTAAGCAGGCATCCACATTGTCACACCAAGAAAGAAAAGGGTAACCGAAATCAGTTTCTTGTGATTGCAATATTAACATTATTAGAAGAAATTGCAGAAATTTTAAAGAGATCACAATTCAACCCCCCTTCTTGTGATTGCAATATTAACTTCAATTGGTACCAGATCTTGCCTCTAGGCTTGAACACACTCAACAGTGTGAGAGGAAAAAGATCAAGGGAAGATGGTGAACAATGGAGCTGGAAATATTTATCCCAGAAGGATCTTCCACAAATAGACCCCTTGCATTTGATGGAAAAGACTATTTACTATTGGAAGGACAGAATGAAATTATTCCTTGAATCTCAAGATGATATCATTGAGAAAGGAAATTTCATTCCTACACTAAGGAGAACCAAAATATTGGCTCAACCAAAGGAAGGAGAATCTGAAGTTCAAGAAGAACCTCCACAGCCAAAATCAAGAGAAGAATGGACCCTAGAAGATAAGGAAAGATATCTTCTAAACTCCAAAGTTAAGTTTTATCTCCTATGTGCTCTAAGCAGAAGTGAATATGATAAAGTAGCAGGATGTGTCACTGCCAAAGAAATTTGGGATATTCTCAAAATAGCACATGAAGGTACAGATCAAGTGAAAGAGTCAAAGATAAACATATTAATTCATCAATATGAAACGTTCAACATGCATGAACATGAATCTATTGATGAAATGTTCAACAGATTTACAGTCATCATAAATGACTTAAAATCTCTTGGAAAATGCCACACCAACCAAGAGTTAATAAAAAAAAAATACTCAAAAGTCTTCCAAAAATTTGGAGACCTAAAGTAACATCAATTCAAGAAGCAAAGGACCTTGTTGTCTTGAAACTAGATTAGCTTTTTGGATCCTTGAAAGTTCATGAGCAAGAACTCATGGATGAAATACTTCCAAGAAAAGAAAAAACAATTGCACTAAAAGCCAGTTCATCCAAAAGAACTAGCTCAAGTGTAAACTCCTCAAAATATAATGAACCAGAAGAAGAAGAATCCACTTCTGGAAATGATGATGAACTTGCATTCATTTCCAAAAGAGTACAAAGAATGCTCAGAAAAAGAGCAAAAGGAAAAAAGAAGTCTGCTATTCAAGAAGGAAGGCCAAAAGAATGAAGCAACACATATAATTTGCTTTGAATGCAACAAGCCAGGACACATGAAGGCAAATTGTCCTCAACTCAAGAAAGATCAGAAGAGCTTTCTGAGAAAAAAAAGCCATGATGGCCACCTGGGATGATACAAAAAGTTCATCAAAAGATGATCCAGAAGAAGAAATTGCAAATATGTGTCTCGTGGCAGGAAAAAAAGATGATGAGGTAATTGATTCCAACTCTCCTTCTTATAAAGAATTAGAAGATGCTTTTGAAAACTAATTATCTGATTCTCACACACTTGCACAAAAATGTGGCTTATTAAAAGCTCAGCTTACAGAAGCACAAGAAGAAAATGAGAAATTAAAAGGCTTCAATGAGAGATTGTTCAAGACAAATCAATGTCTGCAACAATCTCACTTCAAGCTTTTTGAACAGATTACATCCTTGAGATTAAAGTCTTCAGAAGAAGCTAGCAGCAATAATCATCTTCTGTAAAATGAAAATGACAAGTTAAAATAAGAAATCAGTAAATTAAATCAGGAAAAGAGGAATGAATTGAATGATGTATGTGTATTTGGCATCTTCTAAGAAACATAACCCTCATACTTCTTCTAAAGAAGATAAAAATTCCTTCTTCTCTGAAAAGGAAAAGAGGAAACTGACATCTTCTGGTCCTTTACCTGATCTGAAAAGTCTTTCTCTAAGTCTTAATTTCATCTTCTTAAACAATCTTCTAAGATTTAGAAGATTCTGTAACATTCTCCTCTTAAGAAGATTAGTCATAACAATCCTCACTGAAAAGGAAGGAGTGTGTTTCTTCTCATCAGAAGAAGAAAAACTTAGAATTATTCTCTAAAAATTGGTCAAGGTGAAACCAACACACTCTCTAATCCCTCATTTTCTATGACTTAGGAAAATTCATTCTCATTCTAGACTCCCTAGGAATCATACTTTTGGTAAAATAACTTTCCTATCCCTAAGTCAACTAAGGAGATTGATCCTTGCTTAGGAAGGCCTAGCTGTGCAGAGCAAACAGAAAGAACCTTTCTGTCTCTGTTGGGATTTGATTTTCAAATTGTTCGAATTCCCAAAATGTTATGAGTAAAGGTCATTTCGAATTTACAGAAGAGGATGAAGTTACCTTGTTTCGAATTGGATAACAAGTCTGTTAACTTAGAAAAATTCTTAAGTGAAGTTAATACAAAGACTTTAGAAATTCGAAGAAAAAGACATAATGTTTCTGGTATTCAGAGAGGTACAAAGGATAATTCTTTCAAACTCTAAATTCGAATTACATTAGTTCGAATACATGGAAAGATATTAGAAAGAAAACTATCCTAAATACCTAGAACATTAGAAAGGAAACTATCCTAAAATCTAAAAGAGCCTTTAGCTCATGGTGCTCTGCCACTTTCTCTTCTTTCTCCTCGAAAAGCTCTATTAGAAGCAACTCAGTGGTTAACTTGGGAGAGGGAAAGGAGAATATTGCTTCCAACCTGTTGAACAACCTTTACCAGAGGAAGAAGATCAGATCAGAATGGAAAGCTTTAAATAAGTTCATTTATTAATTAAATAAAATGATATTTGGCTATTTTGTGCAATCTAAAAGAAAATACTCGAAGACAAAGGTTGGAGAAGCCAATGACTTTGGCTATTTTGTCAATCTCATAAAAATGACATCATTCTAGATCAGATTGCACAAAATAGCCAAAGAGATTACCTTCTTCATATTTTTTGAAGAATTCTTTAAAAAGAAATTATAAGAAAAGAGAAAAGAAGGAAGAGTTGTGAGAAAGAAGAAGAAGAATACTCCTATTTATAGGAGCAAAACAACTCAAGTGCCATTAATGAAACCATTTCTATGCCCAATAAGAAAAATCCTCATGGTAAAAATCAAATGGACAGTGGCCGGTGGTCTTTGTAACCTTTGAAAAGGCCAAATAAAATTAAACATGTGGCACAAGGTAGTCGAAAATCTCGAAACCATAAGGTCAAAATTCCAGAAAGAAGATTTCGAGAAATCAGAAGACAAAGACTTCGAGAAATCAGAAAGAAGACCTCTTCGAGAAATCAGAAAGAAGACTTCAAGAAATCCAAAGACAGGATTTCGAGAAATCCGAACACAAGTTTTCGAAGAAACAGAAGTCACAAGACACCAAAGGAGCAGTTAGAGGAAGTTACAAATGATAAAGACAGGTGTCATTAAGTTAGTGGTTCATTTTGAAAAATGTAATTAGTTTTCTGGATAGCAGAAAACGTGGCAAGCATACACGCTGCCAACATAGATAGGTTGCTGATGTATCAAACATGCATTAGTTAGCCATTATGATTAGAAATCTATAAATAGGTAAATCCATAATGTAATAAGGGTTGGCAAATCACTCATACTCAAATTCTCTGAAAACACCTTACACGTCCGAACTCACTGCGACAAACAGGTTACTAGGAGAAATAAGTATGTGATGAACCCATCCATTTCTTTTAATGCATTGTTCTTACAATTCAATTTTCTTTTCTTTGTTTACTTTACGCAATTTACATTCAGTATTCTTCATTTCATGCACTTTTATCTCTTTGCTTTAAATTCTGTATTCTTTCAAACATTTTGAAACTGTGATTATCTTTATTCTAAAAGAAGTCAAGTGGAAACTTTAGAACTTTGATAAAATTCTGAATCAAGTAGTTCTAATTTCATTCGAAAGAAAAGTTCTTTGTTAAAATTCTGAATCAACTTTCTAGAATCTATCATTTCTGGATTTTTCGAAAACATAGTAATTGATTTGGTGAAATTCTGTACCAATCAAACATTTTCACCCAGAAAATTGAACTTTGAAAAGTCTATTTCAATTAATCAGAAACACCATAAACCTACTTTTTAAAAAAGAGTCCTGTAAGAGGATCTGATTCTAATCCCCAGATTGTTCTTAGAATCAAAGTGATAAGTTTAATTTTCGAAATTAGATTTTTCACCATAAACAAATTGGCACGCCCGGTGGGACAATTTTGCCAAAAAGTAGTGTGTGTTATGAATTTCTGAAAATTTGTCTTGTATGCGTTTGAGAAGTGGTCGAACTATATCTGTTCAAATGGCTAATAATTCAAGACAAAATGCAAATGGAAATAATAATAGGGAAAATAATGTTAATAATCAGGGAAGTCCACCACCCCAAAGAGATGAGTCTGTGAATAATAATGAAAATGGGATGAATGGAAATAATAGTGTTAACAGAGAACCACAAACAAATGTTACTACAAACCACTACTACTGTGGCGAAGCCTGTAATAAGTCAAATTGGTTCTACTATCCCTTTTCCCAATTTTATTTCTATGTCTCAAGATGGACAACCACAATATGGGTTGCCATTTGGATTTGTTCCAAATTCTGGAACAGCCCCACCAACTATGTCAACAATGGGTCCTTCAGTGATTCGTGGACCCATGTTTAATCCCTTTGTGGGAAATTCTTCTTCATCTATTACAAATTCTACGTTGCAAACTCTAAGGAAACAAATGGATGAGAGTAATCACGAAATGGTAAATATGTTGACAACACAAATGGCCACAGTGTTTAATCCCCTAGTCCAAACTACAAATGCTAATTATAATTTATTGGCTAGGCAAATGGAAAGGATTGCGGATGTGTTTCTTGACAAAAGTGGACTAGGCTTTTGTGATCATAACATGTCTGAACCTCCTACTGTCTTAAATTTTTCTAAAGGCAAAAAGAAGGTTACTGGGTGTTCTCACTATGGTAAGCCTGGACACAATGTGGCTCAGTGCAAACACAAGAGAAAAACAAGGCCCAAAGCTAACAAGAAAGGACCCAAAAGAATATGGGTACCTAAAAACTTAATTATTCCTGTTGCAGATGTGTTTAACAGGACAAAGGAGACCCCACAAATGGTACCTGGACAGTGGGTGCTCGCGACACATGACAGGAGAAAGGTCTTTGTTCCAAAACCTTAAACCTAGAGCTGGTGGAGTGGTCACCTTTGGTGGAAATCAGCAAGGGAAGATCACTGGAATAGGGACTGTAGGTATATCTTCATCCCTTATTAAAAATGTACTCCTAATGGAGGGACTTCAGCATAATTTCCTGAGCATAAGTCAATTATGTGACAGTGGTTATGTGGTATCCTTTACTAAGGAAGGATGCATAGTCAAAGACTCCTCTGATCAAACCTTCTTTACTGCTAAGAGACACAACAATGTGTACAAAATTGATCTAGAGGATCTAGCAAGTCAAAATGTAAAATGTTTCATTTCTGTTGAAGATGAAAAACAGATTTGGAATCAAAGACTTGGGCATGCCAGCTTGAGATTAATCTCAAGGTTAGCAAAACACAATCTTGTTAAAGGATTGCCCAAGCTTTCATACAAATCTGACATTTTATGTGAAAGCTGTCTGAAAGGGAAACAAACAAGACATTCTTTTAAGAGTAAGGATGTTGTTTCAACTAGCAGACCACTAGAACTTTTACACATTGACTTGTTTGGTCCTATTAGAACAGAAAGTCTTAGTGGTAAGAAATATGGTTTGGTCATTGTTGATGACTATTCTAGATTTACATGGGTGTTATTCCTAAGAAGCAAGGATGAGACTTTTAGGAATTTCACAATATTCTGCAAGAAGGTACAAAATGAGAAAGGATTCTGTATTTCTGTTATCAGAAGTGATCATGGTGGAGAGTTTGAGAATGCAAACTTTCAAATGTTCTGTGCTGAGAATGGGATATCACACAATTTCTCTGTGGCTAGAACACCTCAACAGAATGGGGTTGTTGAGAGAAAGAACAGAAGTTTGCAAGAGATGGCAAGGACCATGCTCAACTCATGCAGCTTACCAAGATCCTTCTGGGCAGAAGCTGTTAGCACAACATGTTACCTTCAAAACAGAATATTGGTAAGACCAATTCTGAAAAAGACTTCCTATGAATTGTGGAAAAGAAGAAAACCCAACATATCATATTTCCACACCTTTGGTTGTGAATGTTTTATACTCAACACCAAGGATGATCTTGGAAAATTTGATGCAAAGTCTGAAAAAGGATTTTTCATTGGATATTCTGAAACATCTAAAGCCTATAGAGTGTATAACTCTAGAACTTTAACTGTTGAAGAAACTATTCATGTTAAATTCAATGATAACAAAGAGACTGATAGGGAACTATCAGATCTAGAGGATGATTTTGCAGGAATTGTAACACCAGCAATTTTTCTTACTGGTGTATAAATAGAATAAAGAAAATTTTAAAATAGTAATAATCATTTAATTATAAAGTATTTAGTAGCTTTTAATAGACAACCAAATTTATAATACCCAACCACAATTATGAGTAAATTTCTCTAGAGAGGTGTTTGAGAAAATAACCTAAGACACCTTTAGTAATTATACAGTTAAGGAAAATATAGATTTAATTATTAAAAATAGCTAAAACTCTAAGGTATCTATACCTTTATTCAAAATACTCTTAATATAATTAGTGATGAGTTTTAGGAAATTATTTAGAATTTTTCTAGCACTTCTGGGCAAAAAGATCAAAATGCCCAATTAACAGTATAACCATAGCCAACATATGAAAAAAAAATTTTTTGTAGAAAAATATGGAAGATATATTTTGAACCTTAAAAGATGATTTAAAATTATAATTATAATTCTATACAATCTCTGTAAATAAAACCTTAATTTTCTCTCTCTACTTACTGTAACGCCCGCTTCTTACCGTTTTACCGCATTTCGTGTTTTATTGAATTGTTAAAATTATTTTTTTATCACCAAAATTTATATTTTTGGATTTAGTATTAAATTTCCTATTTTTAGGAATTTTCTGGGAATTTTTGGGATTTTTTCTGCAAAAATTGACCTTTTTGCCCTCCGGTACCCCGACCCGGGCCCGAATACTCTTGATCCGGGCCAGAAAAAAATTGCACAAACCTTATTTTCTCCTCTGAAAATTGCGCTGCACAGCATGGTGCATGTGTGCCACTTTTCCATGTCTTCCTTCACACCATTAAGTCTATATAAAGGAGAAGCTTCACTTTATGGCCATTTTTCACTTAGCCATCTTCTCCACCTACCCATTTTCTCTCTTCTTCTTCTTCTTTCTCCCTTGCTGGCCGCGCACCACCACCCTTCTTCTCCCCAAAATTTCTTCATCTCCACCCAAATCACCAACCAAGCTTAAGTCCCATTCTTGGATTTAAGCTAAAGAAAAAAAAAATACATACTTTCTACCAAAAATCCACTTGTTGGAGGCTTGAAGGAGGAGCTTGAAGGGGCTGTTGGAGGAGGAAAAATCTGCACTCATTCCCTTGAAGATCTAAGGTAAAGGGGGGGGAGAACTTGAACTCTAGTAGGCCATGTAACTAGAGTCAAGGATTTGCCCTTGAATCCTTGCTTTTTCTCTTGTTTTTCTCTTGAAAAATCAAACCTTTGAGCTTGTTTTTGAGAAAATATTTTCGGTCTTGATGAGCTGGGTTATTGTTGTTGTTTGCATGTCTTTGATCTTGTTTGGATTGTTGTTGATGGTTGGATTGTGTTGCATGCAAGCCAAGGAAGAATTTTTGTTGAAAAATCCCTCCTTTTTCCCTTTAAGCTCCCGGCCAAGAGAGGAAGAGGTGGCTGCATGTGTGCAAAAAATTATTTTGATGGTTTGGATGTGATTATATGATGGATATATGTACATGCATGTGGTTGATCTTAAGTGGAAAAATTGATTTGGTGATTTATCTTGAAAATAATGATGTTTTGAGCTTGAAAATGGAGTTATGAACTTTAATGTGTGTGTAGATGATTTTGAGTGGATTAGTATGATATTTGGCATTTAGATTGTTTATTGATGAATGTGTGAAGTTTTGGTGAAGATTGGATGTTGTGAAAAAAATTTGAAGTTTTGGATGAACATTCAAGGTTGTTCTTGATGTTCATGAGTGTTCTTGATGAAACTCATCAAGAATGCCCTTTTGATCCTAAAAAGATCAAAAGGATGTTTAAAACATGTTTTTGGGCTAAATTGGCCCAAAAGGACTAAAGAATAAATTTGTAACAAAAAGGACTAAATTGTAAATAAGATAAGTTTTTAAATTAAGTAATTAAATTCGGATTTTTATTTTAACTAAAATAAAAATCTATTTAAAAGTCATATTTTTATTTATTATGAATAAAAATGGGCTCTCATGGGTCCAATAACCTTTAGGCTTTTGTTTAGTTCCAAAGCCTTCAAAAAGAAAGTCAAAACTCAATTTAAAAGACAACTAAAAATAATTCATGGGCTTAGGTTTAGATTAGGGTTGAACTTCAACACTAATCTAAGTTGTGAAAATAAAACTTAGGATTAATTAGTAGACTTAACTAATTTAATCACCTAAGTTGATTAGCCTAAATTACTTAAGTTAATTAATAATTAATTAAGTCTAAAGATAATTAATATTAATATAAGTGTTAATTAAGTAATTAATCTCTAAGACGGTCAAAAACTAATTAATTATAATTTAACCTTAACCAAGCATAATTAAAAACCTTAATCCAAGATTAAGGAAGAGATTAAGGGATAATTAGAAATTAATTAGGATCTTAAGTAAGGATTAAGACTTCATTAAAGAAGGAAAGATTAATTGACATTCGATTAATGAAGACTAGTTATGATTAAAGGTCAAGCCTAATCTTAATTAGTCATACAAGTGAAATTAGTATTAGTAATGCCTTTCATAAGACATATCCATAAGCCTTAGTAAATTGTAGGACTTAAATGAATATGATTATCAATAAAGCTAGCACAAGCTACCTTAAAAGACTATAACCAACACTTTCTCTCTACATAAAACTTGAGAAGCTTGGCAAGAGAGTGTGATTTGGTTTTCCTCAAAAGAAAGACCTTGAATCTACAAGGTTGCACCACAATAAAGTGGTGACGTAAAAAGATTCAATGGGTTTGTCTGAAGGACGTAATATTGTAAGTGTTTGCGGTGTGACATACATCATGTGCATCAATAATGATTAAGGTTCAAAAGCCTTACGACCTATATGGCAATACAACTCTAGTACAGTGTGAAACTGGATGGGACGGGTGCACTGGGTTTTGCAAAGAACACCAGCGGTCCAGTAAAGGAGACCAACCCTGAGGATGAGTCAGGTCCCGGAATGGCATAAGTGGCGTAGGCTCGCCCCCTACTGTCGTGCAAACGGGGTACAGGCTTGACTATCCTGTCGCTCTCAAGTTTTCATAATCAGCGAGTTTGTCTGGAAGTCGGAAAATCGTCTTGGCCAGAGATTGAGCAATGCTCTTCGTACTATTTGCTAGTACAGACTATACTCCTGATATATTGTACATATATGGTCGAGCAGTTGCTATGTGCTCTGCTTTTGGTGCTGTTTTCCCCGGGCCCTCATGCATTAGATACATATAGCATGGTAGCATCAGCTGCATATTTGTGATTGAGATTATGTGGATGCTTGTGAATATTTTATTGATGCTCTAGTTACTATATTCTACTTGATATGAGTTCATGTGATGTTCTCACCCTTCCTTTTCTGCTTCTGTTATTCCCTGTCGTCATACTTCTTCGCCACGTCGACAGTTGGTATTGGAGAGATTCAGGATGTCCACTATGAGGATCACGTTGAGGTGGGAGCCACGAGCCCAGTGGCGAATTACCGACGTCCCTAGGCGCTGTATATTCACAGGGGAAGTACACGTCACGATCTCTCACCCTAGCCTTCCCCTTGTGCCAGAGGTCGTCATCACTGTGCCTGTGATTCTGGAGTTCGAGACACCACCAGGACTTCGTCGTCACACCACTTTCCTAAACCGTCGTCATCGTCCTGTTCCATCTACTTCTTCCCAGTCCTCTCGGATGGCCACTATGGGAGAGCCGGATTCCCCTCGCTATACTCCTGGACCAGAGTCGTCATCCCCACCGACCATGCGTTTCAGTGCATTCGGTCGTCCTTCCGCCAGTGAGCCTGATCTGGTCGTCATTGATGACACTACATCTGAGGAGGAGGACCCAGAGGAAGACCTGAAGGATGACTCTGAGGATGAGGAGCCGGAAGAGGATTCTTCCAGTGACGACCCCTCAGAAGACTTTGGGATGATCAACCTCGGGGGTACTGGAGGGAGGAGTTGTGGATGGATTCCTGCTGAGACGGATAATGACGAGTAGGATAGCGTAACTGGGGGTAGTCACGAGTCTAGTTAGTAGCAGCTCTGATTTAGTGGCCTTTTGTTTTGTTTTGTTTAGGCTGAGGTCTTATTTATTATAGTCTACTACTAGAACTCTTGTTTTGTATGGTGGTATTGTTTACTCCGGGATTACTTTGACACTATGGTTCTGTATATATGTTATGAGGTTTTCTTCCCATGATCCCTTTTATATTTGCGTGTATGTTGTGTATGTATGCGGAATGATTGAATCGTCTAGATGTTTTTAGAAAATGAATTTCAGACTTAAGAAAAGGACGTTTTCATGAATACTTAAAATGGAATTAGAATGCGATTAGTTGTTGATGACTAAGTTTCTTATTAAAAACTCTTTCAAAAAAAAAAAATATTCCCGTATTTTCTAAGCATACACTTAAAAATGAGAGTCATCGGTTACGTTCGTAATGTGATACTCTTAGCGGTATAACTATGGGTGTCGCAGGAATGGAGCTGAATGACCACAGCAGCTTGAAGGATGAGCAGCTGTCTGAAGTACCTACTGTTACTAAACCTCTTCAGACAAATGTTGAGTCTCAGACAGAACAAACAGATTTGATACGTCCTCAGAAACCTGATTGGAGATACAAATCACATCATCCTAAAGAGCAAATCATTGGCAGCAAAAGGAGTTAAGACAAGATCAAAATTCAAGAATCTGAATTCTCTTGCTCTCCTGTCTGAAATAGAGCCAAAGAACATTGATGAAGCTCTGCATGATGAAGGGTGGATCCTAGCCATGCAAGAAGAGCTGAATCAGTTTGCTAGGAGTGATGTCTGGACCCTTGTTCCTAAACCCCATGGGAAAACTATTATTGGAACCAAATGGGTGTTCAGAAACAAGCCGTCTGAAGAAGGCAAGGTAGTCAGAAACAAGGCAAGATTAGTTGCTCAAGGATACAACCAGCAAGAAGGTATTGACTTCACTGAAACCTTTGCCCTAGTGGCCAGGTTAGAAGCAATTAGAATTCTTTTATCTTAGGCTGTAAATAATGGCATCAGGCTAAATCAAATGGATGTTCAAAGTTCCTTCCTAAATGGTCTCATTGAAGAAGAAGTCTTTGTTAGACAACCCCCTAGTTTTGAAGATATTGCTTTTCCTGAACATGTTTTCAAACTCAAAAAGGCTCTCTATGGTCTGAAACAAGCCCCAAGAGCTTGGTATGACAGATTGAGCAGTTTTCTTATCTCAAATGATTTTGAAAGAGGAAAAGTGGATACAACTCTTTTTAGAAAACATTCTAACAAAGATCTTATACTTGTTCAAATATACGTTGATGACATTATCTTTGGTTCAACTGACTCTTCATTATGCAAGGAGTTTTCAGAGTTAATGCAATCAGAGTTTGAAATGAGTTTAATGGGTGAACTAAGATTTTTCTTAGGACTTCAGATTAAGCAAGATTCTGACTGTATATGGATCCATCAAGAAAAATATACAAAGGAAATGCTTAAGAAGTTTAACTTACATGATTGCAAACCCATGTCAACTCCAATGCATCCCTCTGCATCTTTAAATAAAGATGAGAAGGAAGAACCAGTGAATCAAACTTTGTATAGAGGAATGATTGGATCATTATTATATCTAACAGCAAGCAGACTTGACATAATGTTCAGTGTATGTCTGTGTGCTAGATTTCAATCTGATCCAAGGATTACTCACTACAAAGCTGTAAAAAAAATTTTCAGATATCTTAAAGGTACTACTAATCTTGGTCTGTGCTATAAGAAAAGTAAGGATTGCAGGTTAATAGGTTACTGTGATGCTGATTTTGCTGGAGACAGAATTGAAAGAAAAAGCACTAGTGGTGGATGTCATTTCTTTGGAGAAAATATGATTAGCTGGTCAAGCAAAAGGCAAAGCACAATTGCCTTATCAACAGCTGAAGCAGAATACATCTCAGCAGCCAGTTGTTGCTCACAACTGTTATGGGTGAAGTATCAGTTAGAAGACTTTAACATTACTATATCTGCTATACCTGTTTTGTGTGATAATACAAGTGCTATTAATTTGTCTAAAAATCCCATTCAACATTCTAGGGCTAAACATATAGAAATAAAACATCATTTCATTAGAGACTATGTTCAGAAAGGTGTTTTTGATATTCAGTTTATTAATACAGAGCATCAATGGGCTGATATATTCACAAAACCTCTGACTGAAGATAGATTTAAGTTCACTAGAAATAATCTGAACATACATGCGTTTTGATTGTGTGTGATATGATCTGTTGAAAATGATGTGTCTGAAATTTCAGCTTGTCTGAAACAAGTGACTTGTCTGAAATTTTGGGTTGTCTGAAATCTATATGGGTGTCTGAAATCTATCACTTGTCTGAAGTAAACAAATGACGTGGCTTTCTGAGATGGTTTAATTCCATTTATTTTGTCTCTTCCACTTCGCACGTTTGCCTATGTCTGCGCAGCCAGTACATGCCATCATTACTTCATGGGTCTATAAATGCAGAAGCTAGTGGGTCAGAGAACTTTACCGTTCACTATTCTGTATTCACCTCTTGAGATCCTTCTACAAGCAAATTTTTTTTCTCTCAAGTTCTTTAGAAAACTCCTCAATGGCACCTAAGAAATCTGCTGGAAGCAACATTGTGAAGACTAAGGGTGTAGTCCTGGAGGATCTTCAATCTCTGGGAATGGACTTATTTGCTGAGTTCGATGCAGCTGGGTGGACTCTATATTTCAACCACAACTTGACACAGTGGCATGAGCAGAGTGTGCTGGATTTCTGGGCTACTGCCAGAGGAATTCCCAATCCTCAGAGTATCTACACTAGCATCAAGGCCACAGTACGTGGTGTCCCTGTCTTTGTTGATGAAGATATCCTTGCTCACATCTGTGAGGTCAGGGCTGAAGGAGCCGTATTCACTCCCGACTGGGAAGGAAGAAATGGTGGACAGAAGCAGTTCACAGAGTTTCTGTATGGCACCTCTGAACCAATAAGCTTGGATGCAAAGCATATGTCAGACAAGGCTAGGGTTTTGCATGCCATCTTAGGGTGCTCTGTAATCCCTAAGAGTGGAAGCAGAAACCATGTTTCTGAGTTGGAGAGATTTTGTCTGATTCACCTACTGCAGAAGAAGAAGGTGAACCTCCCCAACATCATAATGTACCACATGCAGAAGTGGCTCAGAGATTCTGTTGGGAGCTTCCCTCACAATACCATCATCACCAAGATCTTGCTGCATTTCAAAGTCCCCATTGAGAGGCTTTTTGATCGCCTTTCACAACCTGTGTTTGGTGAATCAAACCTCAAGAGCATGGGAGTGAAGCTGACTCCAAGACCTCCCTCTCCATCCATGAAGGAGAGCCTTCTTCTTGAGAAAGCTGCTAGAAGGAAGACAACAATGGAGGTTCCTGAGAATGAACTCAGAGGAGACATAAGGAGGCATGAGTTCAAGCCATCAAAACCCTCTCCTCAAGCAAAATTGAAGAAGCTACCTGTGAGGAGTGCTGCTAAGGTAGCATCTGCATCTGTGCAGAATCATGTGTCTGAACCTGTTCAGAAGGCTTCAAAAAGGCCATATGAAATTGTGGGTCAGTTGTCTGAACCTGTACAGACTCCACAACCTAATTCTGAAGTGGAAGGACAGGCTCAAGAGGCAGATGTGGCTGATGCTGTTGTAGCTGAGCCATTGGCTGCTTGCCCATCGGATCCTGAAGTCATTTAGGTGGTAGCATTGGCTACTGCTTTGGAGCAGGAGGAGCTGGAGAAGAAAGCAGAGCAAGAGAAGACTGATAGAGCTCTTGCTATTGCTTCATAATTGGCCTATGCTGAAGATGATAGGCAAGAAACCATAGCTGGGGGAGCAAAGAAAAGGAAGAGGTCAAGTGCACCTCAGAGAAGGAGGACCAAAAGCAAGCCACTTCAGACTGCACCTAAACCTAGGGTGACTAGAAGTATTGCTTCTCAGCTGGAAGCAGAGGATATGGCTGGGAAATACCAAAATTATGTCAAGGCACATGAGTATTTTAAAAGAAGAAGGGAAGAAAAACAAGCACAAAGGGAGAAGGAAGAGAAGGAAGCTAAGGCAAAAGAATCTGAGGTAACCAAGCCTCCTTACAAGAGAATTAAGGTGAGATTTGATAATGTAACTCCTTCACCACCCTCCTCACCAGAAAGACAAACACCTCAGCAACCCTCTCAACCATCCCCTCAACCAACATCTCAACCTACACCACAACCTTCACCACAACCTTCACCAAAACCCCTATCACCTGAAAAACAACCATCTTCACCTCTATCACAACCATCACCACCTCCACAAACAGAAAACCTACCCTTTGAACCCTTCGAACCAACAGAAAACAAACCCTCTGAACCTACCTCACCACAACCTTCAGAGAATCAACTCTCTGAACCTACATTACCTTCCCCACGAACCCATGACCTTGCTCTGATACCACTTTTAACTTCATCACCACCACCACCTACACCTTCACCACCATCATCCCCTCCACCTTCTCTGCAAAAAGAGCTCTCTGCTGAAGAAGAGCAAGTCCTTGCTGAAGCTCTACAGTTGTCTCTCCTTTCTTCTGATCCCTGTTCATTGCCTAAGTTTGGCAACCTGTCTGAAGAGCTACAGTATTTCAGACCAGCACCTGCTGTATCCTTGCATCATGGATTGATCAGAAAAACTGTTGCTGAAGTTAGAAACCAATACAGTGCTCTTTCAGGAGGATTAGAAAAGATCAGGAAGGGTGTTGTCCCTCCTGCACATACTTGGGCTCCCATCAATCCATTCTCAGATGATTCCCTCAAGCTGAATAGTGATGAATGGAGTTTTGTGAGGCAGCTGAACACTGAGTCTGAGCTGTTTCAGAGGGATCTGCACAAGGGAGTTGGGATGAGAGGCTACAGGCCTCCTAGAACTTATTCAATCAGGCCAACCACTAAAATCTTGGTGAAACCTGATTGAATAGTTCCTAGGTATCCCTTAAAGGATGGTCAGGGTGAGAAATTCAAAGGAGCTAAAGTTTATTCTGTATCTTCACCTCTGTCTGAAATGATGAGTCCATCAGAGTGGGAATCTTTACCAGAGTTCATCAGAAACCAAGGAGGAGGCCTGGATCATCTACTTCAAGATTGGATGTGGTCCTCTTACTGGAAGATCAGACAAGATGCTGGATCTTCTTCGGGATCAACTGGTCCTGATGCTGATTCTGAAGTTGGACATGGAAAGTCAACCAATGTCAAATATCACTATCTGAGAGATCACTTTCCCCCACCTGCTGACTCTTTTAATGAAGATTGGGTAGTACTGAACCCCATTGGCACCTTCTTTTGCCCTGTGTTCAGGCCATCTGAATACAGATTGAAGCCAGGATTTGGAGTGCTTAGATTTGTTTGCCCCTACATCCAATTGATTTTGTATGAATTTGAGCAAGACTTGTCTGAGGAAAATCTGAAGCTGAAGACCAAAGTTAAGAAACTTGAAAAGAAGTATGTTGATCAAGAGAAGAAGACTAAGCATCTAATTGCTAAACAAGAGCAGATTCTTCAAGAACAGCAGCTTATCAGATCTGGTCAGCAAGAATTGAAAACCTCATGGAAGCAGCAATAGACAAGGCCAAGGAAGACTTGATTTCCTTTCTGACTGAGGCCTTGCTGAAGAATAAGGATTAAACTGTTAATTTAGCCATTGTCTTTGCTTATTTTCATGTTTATGACAAGTGTCTGATTGTCTATTTCTTTATCTAAACATTCATTAAATACAATCAGTGGCTTATCTCATATTTTGAGTTGATTATTTATGCTCTGATATATATGTTTTATCTGAATATATTGCTCTGTTACTGTTTTGCTCTGATATTCACTTTTGATTGATGACAAAAAGGGGAGTATTAAAACTAACCAAATCTGAAGTGGTTACAGGACTCAGGGGGAGTACATATGTTTTCTGAGAAATTTGAGCAAATGAGTAAAATATACCTTAAACAGAAACTGTTAAAGGATATTTCTATCTCAGGGGGAGCTATCTTATACTCAAAAACTGATTACAGATTTGTATATTTTAACCAAATTTGTCATCATTAAAAAGGGGGAGAATGTTGAGTCTAAAAAATATCATAAGGTCGTTTATGATGTTTTAAGACAACTAGATTCCCAAGTTTTAATGGTTAACAAATTTGACTTAAATTATTTATCATAGATACATATATGCTTTAATGTTTTATCTATGATTTCAGCAAGAGTCACTATGAGCCTACAAAAAAGACTAAGTGTTGAAGCTGTCTGAAGAAGCAGAACTCGTCTGAAAAGTTGAAGCTGTCTGAAGTAGCTCAACCCATCTGAAGTATCAGTGCCGTCTGAAGTCTTTTGATGACGTGACACCTCTAGTCTGAAGATTGTGAAGACGTCTGAAGCTCTTTTTGAATCAAGCACGTTTTCTTTTATAACAGCTGGCATTCCTTTTTGAATTTCAAGCACGTTCTCTGCCATACGCGTCCTCTGCTACGCAACCCTTGCAGCAACAACAAAAAGCAGCTTTTTGGCAGGAGCAAAACTTGTAACGTGTCAGGAATTGTCAGAAAATGTCAGAGAATGTCAGAGCTCACAGCAGGCTGTCTCACAATGGATTCCATGCTATTCCTAAACGGTGGTTTTCTCCAACGGATTGATATTTGGGTATAAAAACCCCCTCCTTTGAAGACCATCGAGAGAGAAGAATTTTGTGAAAAAGAACTAAAACTCTACAAGTTTTTCGCTGCAACAACTCTAATAATATTTATCTTTGTACACATATTGTAATATCCTGAGCATACCTCAGTTTTTCTATACATTTGTAATTGTTTAAGCTTCAAGACTGATATAGTTTGTAAGCTTAAGCATAAGCATTTTATCTTCTCTGTATTTGTTTGTTGAGCTTGGAGAGGCTTGTCTGAAAAAGAATACTTGTTGGTTTGAGCCTGGAGAGGCTTGTTTGTAAAAGAATACTTGGTTGTAGAGCCTGAAGAGGCTTGACTGTAAAAGAATACTTGTAATCTTGAAAGATTAAGAGAAAATCCAATTGCTAGTTGGCATTGGGACTGGACGTAGCTCACAGTGGTAGTGAGTGAACCAGGATAAATTCCTTGGCTATGTTTTCTTACCCTTATCTCTTGTCAATTCTTTATATACTAATCAAGGGGTTAGAGTAATTAATCTGATATTTTATAAAGGCACAAAACATCTTTTAAAATGTCTGAAAACTTCAAACAGCCCTTTAAGAGCCTGTCTGAAATCGTGTTTTTAACACCTGTTTGCGAAAAGCTTTCTAAAATATTTAGAAACACTATTCAACCCCCCTTTTAGTGTTTCCCTGTGTTCCTACATTTAGAAGATACAAAAGAAGGGTCTGTAGAAAAACTATTTGGTGATGAGAAGACGATTAAATCCTTCTATGAGAAATGGGAGTTGAAGGTGGTCATCCCTGGGAAAATATTCCTATTAAATGAAATTAAGAAAGAAGGTTGGGCAGCTGACCATTTTATAAGAAGGAAAGGTTGGGATAGTTGTCTTCTGGTTAAAGAGTCTGTGTATCCAAGAATGGTCAAGGCCTTTGACACAAGTTCCAGCAACTATAAGAGTGATGGAAACTCCTTTGTAGTTGATTTGAAGGGATCCACCATGATTCTGACACCAGAATCAATTGAAGAAGCTCTTGGACTACCTCACTGTGAGAACAAGTTGTATGAAGAACAATGGTATACAACTGTTGGGGTAACCAAAGAATATGTCATAATCAAAGTTCTCATTCCATCCAACCCTAGACTCAAAGCCAACAAACTGACCCCATTTTGCAGAATCCTTCACAAAATTTGTTTTTATTCAATACTTCCAAGAGGAGGAACTCTAAAGAAGGTAACTGATCAAGATCTTCTCATCATGTATCATCTTCTAGAAAGTAAACCTCTCTCCCTAACTTATCTAATTCTCAGAAATATGATCCATTCTGCTAACCCTGTCAAAGTAAACACTAGCCTCCCATATGGCATGCTCCTCACCCTACTATTTAAATATCACAATGTGTCTTTAGAGGGAGAACAAAAAATAGAGGACTACACCTATTTTGATAGATCTAATATTAGGAAGATGCATATTAGAAAACCAGGCCCCTCTATGTATATGGAAAATGATACAAAAGAAGAAGAATATGCTGAAGTGGCTTCTCTTAGCCACAGGTTTAAGAAGCAAAAAGTTGAGCTTAAGACCTTCAACAGAAAGAGGAGAAGGAATGAAGAAGAAGGAACTAGCAAGAAAGTGGAAGCTGGTCCTTATGAACCAAGCCTTAAGAAAGTAGATTCTTGTATAATAGATGTAACATCCCAAAATTTAGAAAATTTAGAAATATAATTTAAATACTTATAATTATATTTCGATAACGTTAACTGTAAAAAAATAGAAGTTACACATTAATAATAGTAAATATTAATATACCGATATTGATGAGATAATAATAATATAATATTATAAATAGTAGGAGAGACGTTAGATTATTAGGATCTTAATCAAATATGGTCATATTCAATATAATAATAATATTATTAAGAGATAAATCATAAGATTACAATTAACATTAATTGTTATAAATATAGTAATTATTATATTAATAAAATAATATCAAGATTAGTAATGATAATCTTACGAGAGAGACATGGTTAGTATTTTAAATTAGGATCACATTCTAAATAGGGATATTGAGATCACGAGGATTAAGGATAGGAATCAATACAATTTAGGATAAGATTTAATTATAAGATTTAAATTTAAATTTGGATATAGATGGATAAGGACTCTATAATATCCTAATAATTCCTAATATAAATGAATAAATAAAATAAAAGAAAAAGAAGAAATAATAGTATTATTATTTTAACTGATTAAATGAGAGGAATAAAATATAGTATTAGTAATATTAATATTTTTATGAATAGTGTTATTTAATAAAATAAGAATGAGTGGGTTGAGGGTGGGTTCAACCCAGTTAAGTATTTAAGTAAGGAGGGGTTACCAATTCACCCTAATCCTTATTTTTCAAAACGTTAGAGAGTGAAACCTTAAGGAGGGGAGAAACGATTCCACAAGGAGGAGGTATCGCAGAGTAGATTAGCAAGGGAGTTCTATTTTTTCGTTTATGATCGTCAACTCTAAGGTACGGTGGGGGAGATGGTGCTGCTTGTATATGCATGTAGGGGTGTTTGGGTAGTAACCTAAGAGTATAATTGTATTGATGTATGTATAACTGTGAATGAATGATATAAACTGTTGATTTATGATTGATTGAATGTATATTGATGATTTATTGGATGAGATTAAAGATGATATTGAGAATGATGAAAAAGGGATGATTAGGGATTTGAGGATTGGGGGTTTGATGAATTGGTTGTATAATCTGTAAAAGATTGTTGTTTTGTTGAGTTTCGGATGATATTAATGATTATGAATGATGTTTAATCGAAAGGGATTGATTAGAGATTGATTGGAAGGGTTTAGAGATGTTAGAAATCGTGAAATCTGCGATCTGTGTCGCGGGTAATCGATTACCAGGGTGTTCTGGGCAACCCAGAAATACTGTTTGCTGATGGTAATCGATTACAGGTTTGTGGTAATCGATTACCAGAGAGATTGCTTGCAGGTAATCGATTACAGGGATGCTGTAATCGATTACCAGAGTGTTTGGTTGCAGGTAATCGATTACAAGGTGGTTGTAATCGATTACCAGAGACTTTGTTTGCAGGTAATTGATTACTGGAGGTTGGTAATCGATTACCAGAGTGGATTTTGAGAGCCTAAGTGCTCAATGATGCTTGATATGCTATGTAAATGAGGTTATTTGGAATGCATATGGTTGGTTAATATGCTATGTAAATGATGTTATTTGGAATGTATATGGTTGGTTAATATGCTATGTAATTGATGTTATTTGGAATGCATATGGTTGGTTAATATGCTATGTAAATGAGGTTATTTGGAATGCATATGGTTGGTTAATATGCTATGTAAATGAGGTTATTTGGAATGCATATGGTTGGTTAATGTGCTATGTGAATGATGTTATTTGGAATGCATGCGATTGGTGAACATGCTATGTAATTGATGTTATTTGGAATGCATGTGGTTGGTGAACATGCTATGTAATTGATGTTATTTGGAATGCATGTGGTTGGTGAACACGCGATATAATAAATGATGGTGTTACTTGAGTTGTGCGGGCCCATAGAGGGGGTACAACTTAAGAGAGATGCCTTGAGCATGTGTGATGAGACCTGAATTGTACGGGCGCATAGAGGGGGTACAATTAGAGAGGTGAACTGGGTTGTGCGTGCCCATAGAGGGGGTACAACTCAGGGGATCAAGATGGGGCGTTCGATGCACGAGCCCATGGAGGGGGTGCAACTTAGGAGTGATTGTACTGGCCCATAGAGGGGGTGCAACCTAGGGTCGAATGTCGTTGTGCGGGCCCAACGAGGGGGTACAACCTATCAGTTTGTGTGGTAATAACTAGAGTGATTGATGAGGTGCACCCATTGTGCGGAGTTCCAAGTCATGATCTTTGGGTAGGTGATGAGATGAGTATTGGTGCATGTGATAGTTGGAATACTCAACGATGGAATTGAGTTATATAATGATGAGTTTTGGTGCATATAATATATTGGAATACTCAACGATGGAATTAGGTCATATGATAATGTTAATGAGTTTGGATGCATACATGTTGGATGTATATGTGTTATATCTGATGATGATATTGTGTTATTAAATGATGTTGTGAGTATTAATGATGAATGAGTTTTATGTGAGAATATGACTCCTTTGGTGAATGATGGTATGAGATTATCTGTTGAGATAGATGAATAGCATTATGCTGATTTATGAATGTTGCTTATTTGATGGATTATTGGATGTTTTGGTATGAGGTCTGATGATTATTGATATTGTTTATATGTGGGTGAGGATAGGGTAGCCTCCTTTGTGTATGTATGAGTAGTATTCTTTTCCTCACCGTATACTGTGAATATTATTTTTACAGGTGTTGATGAGGACACGATTGGTGTCGAATTTGATTAAAGGGAATGTGCTCTGATAGCTGTGACATCAGGGTATAATTTTGGGGGTCTTTTATTATGTTTCTAGTTAGGAAGGCTTTTGGTGTAAACTATTTTGGATGTCTTACACGACAAGTAGGATGTTCAGTATTTTTATTTTCTTTGGAGATTCCGCTGCATGAGTGTTGGATTATAATTGAGTTTTATTTTGTTTTAACTAAGTTATTTTTCGAACTAATGAGGTTTTTGGAAAGAGAGTTTTGTGAACCTTTTACCCATCGCGGGACGTTGCCTTTTCCATAATTCAATTTATTAAACATATAAGAGTATGGGGTAGAAGGGTGTCACAATAGATCCCCCCACATCCTTTACCTATGAAGAAGAAGAAAGTGAAATGCAAGTCTCAGATTATGATCCTGCAGAAAACGTGGAAATTCTTAATGATAATGCCAGAGATGAATCCTTAGAGTCTTCACCTCCGAGGGATGCCTCTGAGAATCTCCCAAGTGCAGAAGAAGCTTCAAAAGGTGCTTCTAAGGAGGTCACTGCCACAGAAGAAGAAGTTACAGGTGCTAGCAACCTTGAAGAAGATATGGCAGTGAATGCTTTGGCTATGTTGACCAGAAGCTACTCTGAACCACCTCCATTTGATACCTTCCTACCACTCCTTCAACTAGAAAATCAAAATCTAGAGCACCATCAGCCTTCTCCCACCAAAATTGAAGTGGAACAAAGAAGTGATTCTCCTACTAGGACAGAGGAGCTTCACATATCAGAAGAAGAAGAACCCAAGGGAGATGCACAATCTGTTCCTTCTGTGGGAACATTCACCACTGATATGGTGAACCGATTCTTAACCACTCCAATTTTTGACTCGAAGCTTCCTTCTGCTGCACCTTTAAAAGAAGATATTCCTAACTTTTCTGCATCTTTATCCTCAATGAATACCTTGTAGAACCAAATAGGGAAACACTAGAAGGGGGTTGAATAGTGTTTCAGTAAAACTTTAACGTTTTTGGAAACCTTTTCGCGAACAGGGAGTTTTTGCAAAAGCTTTCATATGAAGAAATATAATCTGAAGATTAATGTTCAAATCCCTTCTTGTTAGCTTTAAATTGAATTTAAAGAGATTAGGGAAGAGAGAACTTAGCCAGAGGATTTATCCTGGTTCACTCACAACCACAATGAGCTACGTCCAGTCCTAGAGCAAAACACAACACCTGAATTTTCACTAATCTTCAGAAGATTACAAGTATTCTTTTTTGTCAAGCCTCCTCAGGCTCTACAACAACAAGTATTCTTTTCTGTTAAGCCTCTTCAGGCTCTACAACAACAAGTATTCTTTCCCAACAAGCCTCTTTAGGCTCAACAACCAAGTATTGTTTAACAAACAAGCCTCTCCAGGCTCAACACCCAAGTGATTAAGAATGAAATATTTTGTTTAAGCTAAACAACTACAAATAGTTTAGAGCTTAAACTTAATGATGTACAAATAAACTGAGTAAGACTCGGGGTATGAAAGTTATTGTACAAGAATGAATTTATCAGAGTGTTTTACAACGTAAAACTTGCAGCGTAATGGCTCTTTCTTTCTCAGGTTGTTCTATATCTTGCAAGGACGTGCATGAAGCTATTTATACTTTGCTTGAGATGATGTCTGTTGAATTCACCGTTGAGAGATAGCATTTAATGTTATTAATCTCGTTGTGAAACAACTTCTGATAGCTTTTGACACAGTACAAGGTTGATGGTGCAGTACTGTCTCTGTTTTGAGCACTGCAAAGACTGCATTGTAGACATTTCCTTTCTGGTGCATGTATTTCAAATATGCAGAAAAGTCTCTGAGTAGCTTGCCTTGTTAAGGTTAGACCAAAGACTTGTTTCAGAAGGCATTGAATTGACTTGAGTCTTTATCAGAGATCTTTAGAGGGCTTCACTCTTCAAATGGTTTCTGATCTCAGACAATCTGCCACATCACACGTCTTCAGATGGTCTTCTTATCTTCAGATGATATCATGCTTCAGATGAACAAACCACTTCAGATGATCCCACTTCTTTAGACAGTAGATCCCTTTAGATGGTCATCTTGCTGAAACATGAAAAACACATTAAAAACATAGGCAATTGTTTGAAGTAGATACTTTAACACAATTTGTTACTCATTAAAACTTAGGAAAATGAGACTCAATCATTATTAAATACTTAATGATATTTTTTAGACTCAAAATTCTCCCCCTTTTTAATGATGACAAATTTGTTAAACTATAAAATCTTAACGAGGTTATAAGAGAGTATAAGAGTTTAGAATGTACACCCCCTCAATCAGATAATCTTAATGCTACCCCTGAATAAGATGTTCCTTGTTCTGAAAAAACTTTGCACTTCAGATTTTTGTTAGTTTGTACTCCCCATTTTGTCATCAATCAAAAGGGATACCAGAGCAATAAATATGAAATCATGAAGCATCAGATCAATAATGAACATTCAAAATGTAATAAATATGACAACAACCATATTGTGCAGAGCATTAAAACAAACACGCAAAGATAGGCATAAGATTCGGTGCTCATAAACATAGGATATCAGAGTCAAAACAATCAATTATTATAAAACATAGTGTATTAAAAATCATAAGAACATTGTCTGACAAAAGTTAAACATCATAGACTAAGATTCTCCACTTGTCTTCCCCAATAGAATCTTCTCAAAGAGTTCCTTCATCTCCAAGCATTGCCTCTCAAGCTCAGCTAGAACAACATTCTTGAGCTGAGATTGCCCAGCTTGAATATGATGTAGATCAGTCTTCTGAGCTAGCTCCATGTTCTTGACTCTTAGATGTTGGTTTTCTTCTTCTAAAGAAAGAATCTCTTCCTCAAGATTCATCTCATAAAACACCACATAAAGGTGCCTGCATGAGAACCTGAAATACTGAAAACCCTTGAGCAAGTTGAGATCCTCAGCCTTATGAACTGCATAGAAGTACTGTTGATGATAGAAACTTGTTTGTAGAACCCAATCTTCATGAATTCTTCTATCAAACAAAGGAAAGCGACCAGGGAAGAATAGAGGTGTTTCCAGAGTATATAATTTTCCAGCAGTCTTGGAATCTTCATCATTCCAGGATGTGCCAGAAGAAGAACCCTCTTTCTCACGCTCATGCCAATAAGATTCCCATATCCACTCTCTGTAAGCATGATCCATGCCTCCATGCCTCAGAATATACTTAGGTAGCCTACTCCATTCAGTGGGGGTCATAGGCTTGGATGGAATATGAGAACTAGCATGGACCCTGCGTTCCTTTTTCTTCTTAGAAAACTGTTCAACACAAGAATCCTTGTCGTCAGCTTCACAGAATTTGGCAAGGGTGGCTTGAAATCTCTACAGCCTGAAGCTCTTTGTATGTGTTGATCTATCAACTTAGCTTCTAAACACAACATTCTCACTGCAATCCAATCTTCATATGTAAGGCTGTGTTGATCTTGAGTGAATGGGTCCAATGGTTCCCATCTGTGAGACGGGTGTTGAATGCCTCTCCTTATCTTCTCAAGCTGATCAGATAAAAAGAAATCTGCTTCACTGATTTCCTTCTGACTATGCATATTTCTTTGTCTTACAACTTCAGCAGATTCCAGATTTGGAGAATATCAGCTCCTCATACAGATTTGGAAACTTAGGCACTCTGGTCCTCTCTTCCAATGGAACATTGTGGAGCTTGTGTGGAGCTTCAGCAGTTGCAAACAACTGAGCACTGGTACGTGCTGGTGCAACCAAGTCATATGTTGGAGTTTTGGTGAGATCCCTAGGCTTGTCTTTCAGCAGCAAAGCCTTGGGAAGGTTACTTCCAAACCAAATACATTCAGCTGAGTCTGAGTCTTCTTCCTCAGTGTCAACCTCTGCAAAATCTGATGAGGTTGATGTTGATCAAGAATGAGATGATGAATGATGAGGTGTTGTAGGTGCTGAAGTTGAAATTCTAATCACAAGAACGGGGGTTGAATTGTGATCTTTTAAAAATTTTCTGTAAGTTTCTTTTAATACTTGGTCTGCTCAAGATAAACTTGGCTTTGTATTAAAAGATTATACACCAGAGGATAGATGCTATAGATAATGCAGTATGCAGAAAATATTGTTTCTGTATGAAACCTTTTAAATGGTAACACCTACTTAGGTATTAATTACTTTTCAAAGTGGTTTTATGCACATGTAATCAATATAAAATAAAGAGTGTAAGGATAAGAAGATTGCACACACAGATTTTATACTGGTTCACCTCTTCCAACCTGAGGCTACATCCAGTCCCTACACCAGGTAGGATTTCCTTACTCAGCTTTCACTTTTACAATAACCTTGGGTACACCTTACCACTAGTATTCTTCTGCAGCCTCTTCAGGCTCACAAATAAGTTTATTTCTCACCCACTTAAGGCTTCCAACCAACTGCAACTTCTTCTGTAGAAGAAACAGACAGTAAATAGCTACAGAAAACTATTTACAGGCTATTTTCTCCACTATAATTCTGTGGAACTATTCACTTACAGTCTGTTGGGAGTCGAATTTCTGATATTTCGAATTCCACAAGTGTGTAGATTCTTTATACTCTTCGAATTCTCAGAAAACATTAAGGATTGCTTTTTCGAGTTTTGTTAATAAGTTTGATAACTTAGAAAGTTCTTGGTTGAGGTTAATACAAAGAGAACTTTAGAAATTCGAAAATAAGACAAAGGAGAATTCGAGAATATGGTATTTCTAATACTCAGAAAAATAAAGGATAGTTCTTTTATTCATAATTCAAATTCAAATTACACAAGTTCGAATACATTGGAAATACATATTATAAAAGGAAACTATCATATGTGCTTTATACATTAAAAAGGAAACTATCCTCAAATAAAATGAGTCCTTGACTTATGATTACCAAACCTCTTCCTCTTCTTCTTCCCCCACAGGCTTTGATTGAGCCAAGGCAAAAGGAATGTATTGTTGGTTTGATCGAACAACCTTGGTGCTTGGGGCAAAAATGAAGGTGTATTTGGGGAACTAACAAACAAATTCATTTATTTCAAAAAGAATTAATAATTGGCTGCTACGTTCAACCCAAAAGAAAACCTTCAAAAAGAAAGGTTGAAAAAGCCTATAGTTTTGGCTACTTCGTCAACCCTATCAAAAATGAAATCATTCCAGATTGGGTTGTACGCAGTAGCCAAAGGAATAAACTTCTTCATATTCTTCGAAGGATTTAGAAAAGAAGTAGAAGAAGAATGAGAAGGTTTGAAGGAAATGTTCTAATGAAGTTCCTATTTATAGGAAAAAAAGGAACGAGGGTTCATAAATGAACCTTTTCGAACGTCCAATAAGAAGAACCTTGTTGAATGGACGGTGGCCGGTGCTTCATGACCATTGATTCAACCAAATGAAGTTTGACACGTGGCATACAAAAGAAGGTGAGCAAGTCTTGAAATCAGAAAAGACTTAGTGGGTTCAAGTATCAATAAAAGCTAAGTGTTGAAAAAAGAAGATTTCGAAATTCTGGAAGAAGATTTCGAGATTCTGGAAGAAGTTTTCAAGCATATGAAATCAGAATTCCAGGAAGAATATTTCGAGAAATGGAAGAATAAAATCTCGAATTGATAGAAGGCAGAAACTCGAAAACAGAATGTTTGAAGACTTAGAAGATTTCTGAATCTGAAAGTGACTTTTCGAGGAAACAGAAGACAGAAGAAAACAGTTACTGGAAGTTACAGAAGTTTTCTGATCAAGGACAGATGGCAACATCCCAATGGAAGTACTTTGAAAAGTGCAAGGATTAAAGGTAGTTTCTGGTTAGCAGAAAACGTGGCAGACATGCATGCTGCCAACACATAGGGATAGATGATGTGTCAATTGTAAAATAGTTAGCCGTTAGGGCCAGAAATCTATAAATAGGTGAACTTTCTATGTAATAGGGGTTGGCGAATCATTATACTTAAAACTCTGAAATACCTTACACGTCCAATTTGCAACGACTATACAGGTTACAAGGAGCAACAATATGTGATGAACCCATCCATTTTCATTAATGCAATTGTTCTTACAATTTGATCTTCTTTTTCTTTGTTTCATTCTGTCATTTACATTCTGCAATTTATATTCAGTATAATTTTCTTTCTTTCAAACTATACTGTTCTTACTTCTTTGAAATTTTGATTCTTCTTTGATTTCTAAAATTCAACTTAGAACTTTGTTTGATGAAATTTTGTATCAATTTGTTCTATACTTTTGAGAAATTAGTCATTTTGATAAAATTCTGAATCAAATAACTTGAATACTGTTATTTCTGGAATTCTGCATTTTAAGATTGAATTGGTAAAATTTTGAATCAATTGATATAAATTTTCCAGAAATTGAACTTTTTGAAAACCCTTTCATAAAAAGAACACTGTAAACCTACTTTTTAAAAGAGTCCTATGAGAGGATCTGATTCTAATCCCCAGATTGTTCTTAGAATCAAAGTGAGTAAAAGCAATTTTTCGAGATTTACTTTTATCACCACAAACAAATTGGCACGCTCGGTGGGACAAAATTGCCAAAAGTAGTGTGTGTTATGATTTTCTGAAAATTGATCTTGCATGCGTTTGAGAAGTGGTAGAACAATATCTGTTCAAATGGCTAATAATGCAAGACAAATAGGAAGTGGAAACAATAATAGGGATACAACTACCAATTCTGGAAATCCACCACCCCAGGCTAATGAGTTTGTGAATAATAACAATAATAATGGGGTTAATGGAAATAGTAGTGTTAATAGAGACCCAGGGGCCTCTACAACTTTACCAGAAAATCTAGGTGTAAGTCAAGTTATACCTACTATCCCTGTTTCTACTAATGTTTCTGCATCTCTAAATGGCAATCCAATGTATGGATTACCTTTTGGTTTCATCCCAAGTTTTGGGATGGCACAACCAACAATGTCAACAGTTGGTCCAACAACGGTTCCTTTTGAAAACCGTGGACCCTTTTTTAATCCATTTGTTGGGAGTTCATCTTCTTCCATTACTAATTCTACTTTGCAAACTTTAAGGCAACAAATGGATGAAAGCAATCACGAAATGATAAATATGTTGACACAACAAATGGTCACAGTATTTGATCCATTAGTACAAACAACAAATACTAATTATAATTTGTTGGCTAGGCAAATGGAAAGGATTGCAGATGTGTTTGGGGCACCTGCAGACCCTATTGTAAGACAAGTGGCTAATTGTAATCCTCAAGTAAATCAAGGGGATCAAAATAACCAAATACCAAATCTTATTGCTCCAGTTGAAAATAGGGAAGAAAATGCTCCTAGAGTTATTCTAAACAGAAATCAGAATGCTGATGAAATTCTGGAAATGATAAGAGCAAATAACTTAGGGGGGCAACAAAATGTTGTTGGAATTGTCGAACAAGTTCTAAACAAACATGGGTTTAATGTAGGATTTGCAAATCATCCCTATGTAGTATCTCCTTTTACTCAAATGGTTTTACAAACTGAGTTACCATGGGGATTGAAAGTTCCTAAATTCACTAAGTTTTCTGGTGAAGTAGGAGAATCCACTGTCGAACACATTGCTTGATACCAAATCAAAGCAGGTGATTTGGCAAATAATGAGGAATTGAAAATGAAGTATTTTCCTAGTTCCTTAACTAAGAATGCTTTCACTTGGTTTACAACCCTTTCCCCTAATTCGATTCACTCATGGAATCAATTAGAAAGAAGTTTTCATGAACAATTCTTTAGAGGGGAAACTAAGGTTACTCTTATGGACTTAGTCAATATTAAGAGATCATCAAATGAGTCAATAGATGACTATTTGAATAGATTTAGACAAATGAAAGCAAGATGTTTTACTCAAATTCCCGAATATGAGTTTGTCCAAAAGGCTGCAGGTGGTTTGGATTATTCAATTCGTAAGAAGTTGATCAATCAAAACCTTAAAGATATAGCCCAATTAGCTGATAAAGTAAGGCAAATCGAACATCTTAAGAAAGAAAAAGAAAGGTTTAGGAAACCTGAAAAGGTTTTCAGAAAAGATAAAATAGCATATCTAGAAGTTTCTGATGATAGTGACTTCGAATATGACTTAGAAGATAATGATGTTCATGTGGCAGAACTTAAGCAAGGGCCTCCTTATGTTTGTCAATCTTTGAAACCATATGGAAATACTAATAATGATACAAAGGATAAATTTTCTAGGAAAACTTGTGGTTTCGATATTTCGAAAGCTGATCAAATTTTCGATATATTAGTTAAAGACAAACAAATAATTCTAAGTGATGATCACAAGATTCCTTCTCAAGAACAGAGAAGAGGTCGAAAGTATTGTAAGTATCATCATACTTATGGACATTGGACTAATAGCTGTGTTCGTTTCAGGGATATTATTCAATAAACTATTAAATAAGGGAGATTGAAATTTGAGGAAAAAACTCCAATGGCAATGAAGATCGATTCTGACCCACTTCAAGTGAATGCTAACTATGCAGAACCTGCAAGCATTAACATGGTCGAAGTGGAGGATTCGAATTCTGTCAAGGAAGCCACTGAGATGGCTGTTGATGAAGTTCAGGAACTTCGGGATGTTTTTCCAAAAGGGGGAGAATCACTTATTGAGTTTCTGAATAGAAAGAAGTTTGAAGATGCTTCGATTGAACTATGTCCAAGATGTCATGCAGTTTTCGATAAATCAGCTGCTAAAGCCTTTCGAGATTCTGAAATGAAAAGGCATTATCAGACAGTGGCTATGAAGAGCCAAAAGAATGAGAATAAACAAATAAAGGTGATTCCTGCTTAAGGGGGTTGGATCTCGAAATCCAGTTCGATTTCAGAAGAGAAAATGGCTCCCAAAGTGAAAGTGATGAATAAGGGAAAGCAACCTATGCACTCAAATTTCCAAGTTTCTGGGAAACCTCGAACTTTTGTGCCACCTTCCACTATTCCTCCAAATAAATGGATTCGTCCCGGATATCCCAAACCTCAATACAATTACCAAGGATTCCAGCAAAGGTCTTATCATGGTAACAGGCCGCCAATGATGAAGACTCAATGGAGAAGGGCACATAGAATAAGAAAGGATACTTTCGAGGAGCAGGAAAAACAAAATCTGATGACTGAAAAGAATACAAAACCCAAGCCAATTCAACCAAAGAATGCACAAGTAATTCAAGTTCAGGCAACTCAAATCATCCTTGATATGCACAAGTGGTGAAGAAGAAACCATATTTACAAGTAATTGGAGGTTTCAATGAAAATAAAGATGACTTGTTAACAAAGAATTTCAAAATAGGTTTTGTAGATAGTTTGGATGATATTTGTGCAGTTGTCTCTGTTTTGCCCGCTGAATACGCAGAAGAGCTTGAAAAGGATTTGGAGGATGAAGACTATGAAGAGGATAACATAGGTGATGAACCTATATGTTATTCATACATTGGCAAGCAAATTTGCCAAAATGATTCTACTGTATTCGAAAGACCTACTGAGGATATGCAATTACACATGAAGCCTTTGTTCATTAGGGCTTTGATTACTATTGTCAGTGTAGGAAAGGTACTTGTTGATTCTGGAGCAGCAGTAAATTTGATGCCCAAGTTCATGATGAAGAAGTTGATGAAGTCTAAAGCAGACTTGATGCCACATGTTGGTACCTACTAAAATACCATATTCACTAAGGTTGAATCCTGATTGTGGGTTTATGTTACAATGTGATGTCGGCCCATTCGAGGCCGCAGAAATTTTTGAATGGTCAGATCAAAAGTAAGTTCGAGCTTTTGGGCTCGAATTTCGGCCTACATGGCCGAAAAGAAGGTAGAAGCGGCTCTCGAAGCTGAATTTGAACAAATCAAATATGATGATGAAATAACGGCCACTAAGACCAAATGGCAAGAAGGAAGAATAATAATTGAGGAAATAACAGAAGAAGAAATATCATCAGAATTTGGAAGTAAGAATGTTGAAGAAATTTCTGAAGGATGTGAAAATTCTGGAAAGGAGTACCTTGAGGAAATGATTAAGAAAGTTGAATCTTATGTTCAGGAAATGCAAGGGGTAGAATTCGAGAGATTGGATTGCATTTATGATGATTCCCCTTTTGGTTTCGAAGGAACTTTGTCTCAAGGTATTAAAAAAATGGAAGCTCAAGATCCTTTAGAAGAAATAAACTTAGGAACTGATGATGTGAAAAGACCTACTTTTGTAAGTCGGAATCTCGAAGGAGAATTCAAAAAGAAAATGATTGACTTGTTAAAGGAGTACAAGGATTGTTTTGCATGGGACTACCATGAGATGCCTGGTTTGATTCGAGAACTGGTTGAACATAAACTTCCAACTTTTCCAGAAAAACGACCTGTGAAACAAGCTCCTAGAAGATTTGCTCCAGAGATAGTTTCGAAGATCAAAGAAGAAATTGAGTGTCTTCTAAAAGCTAAGTTTATTCAAACTGCCAGGTATGTTGATTGGATTTCTAATATTGTACCTGTTATTAAGAAAAATGGATCTTTAAGGGTATGTATTGATTTTCGAGATCTTAATAATGCACCCCCAAAAGATGAATATCCAATGTCGGTTGCTGATATGTTAATAGATTCGGCACCAGGAAATGAACTTTTAAGTATGTTAGATGGATATTTTGGTTATAATCAAATCTTTATTGCTGAAGGGGATATCTCGAAAACAGCTTTTCAATGTCCTGGTGCAATAGGAACATATGAACTGGTAATGATGCCCTTTGGTCTCAAAAATGCTGGTGCTACGTACCAAAGAGCCATGAACTCGATTTTTCATGATTTAATAGGAAAATTTATGCAAGTCTATATAGACGATGTTGTGGTGAAGTCTAAATCAAAAGACTTCCATTTAGATAGTTTAAAACAAGCTTTCGAAAGGATGAGAAAGCATGGTTTGAAAACGAATCCTATTAAATGTGCTTTTGGGGTATTTGCAGGTAATTTTTTGGGATTCGTTGTACACAAAAAAGGTGTTGAGATTGTTGAGTCTCAAAAATATCATAAGGTAAATTATGATGTTTTAGATAGCTCATTTCTCAAGTTTTAATGCTTAACAAATTTGGGTTGAAATACTTATCATAGATACATAAATGTTTAATGACTTATCTATGATTTCAGCAAGCCATTCTGAACTTATAAAGACTGTCTAAAGTGTTGTCAACCTGTCTAAAGTGGAAAAGCCTTCTGAAGGTTCAACCAGTCTGAAGTGTTGAAGCCGTCTGAAGTGCGCAACCCGTATGAAGTGTTGAAGTCATCTGAAGTTTCATTAATGACGTGACACTCTTTGCTGAAGTATGTGAAGACATCTCTGAAATTCTGTTGAATCAAGCATTCTCTGCTGCACGTACCTTTTCAAACATATTTATGGCAAGGAACACAGAGACCTTTCCTGGTATATTTGAATTTCATACACCACTGAGGAAATCCCTGCAACGCAGCCTTTGCAGCAACAACAATGGCAGCTTTATGGCAGCAGCAACCTTGTACTGTGTCAGAAAAATCAGAACTCTCAGAAGCATGTCTCACAACGGATTAAATAGCATTTAATGCTATTTCTAAACGGTGGTATTTCAACGGATTGAAGATTGGTTATAAATAGCCCTTCATGAAGACCATCAACAGAGCGACTGCATATACAAGAAAGTCTAAGAGAAATCACGCTGCGAGTTTTTCTCTGTAAAAACACTCTGATCTCATATTTGTGAAGTGTATTAATCAGTTTGAGCATTCAAACTTGACTCAAAGACTTAATATCCTTTAGTTTTAATGATTAACAAATAAGATTATATAAACAGATTCTACTGAGAAAGGTATTGGTTTGTTGATTGTGTTTCAGGATGAAATATTTATCAGAATAAGAAGATCAGGATCAGAAGAACAAATGCAGGATTTAATATAAAGAAGCTGTCTGAAGAATGCAACTCGTCTGAAGACGTGAAGACTGTCTGAAGACGTGAAGACCATCTGAAGACATAAAGACTCGAAGTAATGAAGACAACATAAAGCAGTCTAAAGATTGAACTTGTCTGAAGCAAACAGAAAAGGAGCATATACAAAATAAGCAAGAGGACAAATCCAACGGATACCTCCTCATATACACTCCTAAGAGAAGCAGAGGAAATTAGAAGTCAGCTGAAGAAAAGCAAAAAGAATATCAAGAGAGAGAACATGCAAAATAATATCAAGAAAATCTCTCTAAAGAGCTCATCTACAGAAGAGTCAGTACAGGACTATCTGAACACTTATTTGCTTAAGAAGAAGCAACCGTTTGAGACACTATTACATAACGGCTATATGAGCCACATCATCAACATCTCAATGGTATTATGAATCATCTTCAAATGGCTATATTCCAACAGAACATATAAATAGCCTCAAGGAAGAATTTGAAGAAGTTGAACTCATTTACTTGGTTCAATCAGTTGATCAAGATGTATCAGAAAAATCTTATTGGTTGTTGACCATGCTTACTAGAATCAACCATGCTGCTGATCTATTGATCAGTTAGTCAAAATTGCAGTTGTTCAGTTGAACAACCAACCATGCTGTGCTTAATCTCATATGAACCAAGAATGGTTTATAGCTGCAAGTATGCCTTGGTTTTTCCAATGATACGGGTGAGAATGTAGCCCATGGAAACCAATGGCTGGAGAAAAAGGCTGGAGCTTAAAGTCAAGTATCTACCTAGCCAATTCTCAGAGGATTTCATTCCTCATATCAGAGACAGGGATTGTACTTAAACTTATACACTTGTATCACTGTCTTAAACTTGTACTTAGAATTCATTCATTATACCCTGAGTAGTACTCAGTTAACCTCTAGTACAGGAAAAATTAAGTTTATGTTTCGTGGAAACTTAAACTTAGTTTAATCTGTAAACACTCTATGTGTCAGAGATCCTGGAGAGGCTTGGTGGAAGAAAGAATACTTGGTTGTAGAGCCTGGAGAGGCTTGACTGTAAAAGAATACTTGGTTGTAGAGCCTGGAGAGGCTTGACTGTAAAAGAATACTTGGTTGTAGAGCCTGGAGAGGCTTGACTGTAAAAGAATACTTGGTTGTAGAGCCTGGAGAGGCTGTAAAAGAATACTTGGTTGTAGAGCCTGGAGAGGCTTGACTGTAAAAGAATACTTGGTTGTAGAGCCTGGAGAGGCTTGACCGTAAAAGAATACTTAGTTGCAAAGCCTGGAGAGGCTAGACTGAAAAAGAATACTGCATATGTTGCTTAGAGAGGAAGTTGAAAACAAAATAATACTTGTGTTGGCCTGAAGAGGCTGTGAATAATACTTGTATCTGTGGATTCAGATAGTGGAAAATCCAGTGGTGGTTTGCCTCTGGGACTGGATGTAGCTTACGGGTTTGTGGGTGAACCAGGATAAATTCCTTGGCTAAGTTTTCTTACCCTTATCTCTTATCAATTCTTTTTATACTAATCAAGGGGTCAGAATAATTAATCTGATATTTTACAAAGGCACAAAACATCTTTTAAAATTAGTTTTTACAAGCTGTCTGAAAACTTCAGACAACCCCTTAAAAGCCTGTCTGAAATCTTTATGCCCAAGTTCTCTTTTCCTTAATCTCTGTATTTCCAGTTTTCATATTTATGTTGGGGATTGAAAAGTATTTTCTATAATAAACTTAACACAACTATTTCAATAAAATGACCCTTCATATGAATAAAACATGAGATGGCTCTTATATCATTTGAAGCTTTACAAAGAATGTTCCTTGAAGAACTTCTGAAATAAATTCTCTGAAGTAAGTCTGAAAGAGATCAGTTCAGAAATCAGGAACAGACTTCTGACAACCTCTAGTCGTCTGAAGTATTTCAGAAACCGTTCTGAAAATACTCCTTGTAATAATCTTCAGAAGATACTTTTAGAAGCCTCTGTTTAAAACAATCTTAAGCTTCAGAAGAAACACTATTTTTCTTATCTTCCACACGTTTCAACTATCTCTGATCTTAAGACCTGTTTTTAACGGTGCCCATCTTAATGATTTAAATTAAAGATTTCCAAAAACTATCAAAAAGCTTAAAACACTATTCAACCCCCCCCTTCTAGTGTTTCCTGTGGTTCTAACAATATTCATGTACATTATTTGTATATCCTGGGCATACCTCAGTTTTTATTGTACACCGTCTCTGTTTTAGCTTCAAACTTGTGTAGTTTAAAAGCTTATGTTAGAACCACAGGAAACACTAGAAGGGGGGGTTGAATAGTGTTTCAAACTTTTTGATAGTTTTTGGAAATCTTTGGTTAAAACATGAATATGGGCACCGTTAAAAATAAGTCTTAAGATCAGAGATAGTTGAAACGTGTGGAAGATAATAAAAACAATGTTTCTTCTAAAGCTTAAGATTGTTTCAAACAGAGGCTTCTCAAAGTATCTTCTGAAGATTATTACAAAGAGTATTTTCAGCACAGTTTCTGAAATACTTCAGACTACTAGAGGTTGTCTGGAGTCTGTTCCTGATTTTTGAACTGATCTCTTTCAGACTTACTTCTGAGATTTTATTTCAGAAGTTCTTCAAGGAGCATTCTTTGTAAAGCTTCAAATGATATAAGAGATATCTCATGTTTTGTTCATATGAAAGATTATTTTATTGAAATAGTTGTGTTAAGTTTATTATAGAAAATACTTTTCAAGTTCCAACTTAAGTATAAAAACTGGAAGTAAAGAGATTAAAGAAAAACTTAGGCATAGAAATTTCAGACAGGCTTTTAAAGAGGCTGTCTGAAGTTTTCAGACGGCTGGTAAAAACTAATATTAAAAGATGTTTTGTGCCTTTTATAAAATATCAGGTTAATTATTCTAACCCCTCGATTAGTATTAACAGAATTGATAAGAGATAAGGGTAAGAAAACTTAGACAAGGAATTTATCCTGGTTCACCCACAAACCCGTAAGCTACATCCAGTCCCAGAGGCAAACCACCACTGGATTTTCCACTATCTGAATCCACAGATACAAGTATTATTCACAGCCTCTTCAGGCCTACACAAGTATTACTTCGTTTTCAACTGCCTCTCCAGGCAACTCATTGCAGTATTCTTTTACAGACAAGCCTCTCCAGGCTCAACAAGTATTCTTTTCTATCAAGCCTCTTCAGGCTCTACCACAAGTATTCTTTTCTATCAAGCCTCTTCAGGCTCTACCACAAGTATTCTTTTCTATCAAGCCTCTCCAGGCTCTACAACAAGTATTCTTTTCTATCAAGCCTCTCCAGGCTCTACAACAAGTATTCTTTTCTATCAAGCCTCTCCAGGCTCTACAACAAGTATTCTTTTCTATCAAGCCTCTCCAGGCTCTACAACAAGTATTCTTTTCTATCAAGCCTCTCCAGGCTCTACAACGAGTATTCTTTCTTCCACCAAGCCTCTCCAGGCTCTCAGACACTTATCCAAGTGTAGAGTATTCTTTCTTCCACCAAGCCTCTTCAGGCTCTCAGACACTTAAAGTGTTTACAGATTAAACTAAGTTTAAGTTTCCACGAAACATAAACTTAATCTTTTCCTGTACTAGATGTTAACTGAGTACTACTCAGGATACAATGGATAAATCTAAGTACAAGGATAAGACAGTGATACAAGCATATATGTTTAAGTACAATCCCTGTCTCTGATATGAGGAATAACATCCTCTGAGAATTGGCTAGGTATATACTGACTTTAAGCTCCAGCCTTGTTCTCCAGCCATTGGTTTCCATGGGTTACATTCTCACCCGTATCATTGGAAAAACCAAGGCATACTTGCAGCTTCAAACCATTCTTGGTTCATATGAGATTAAGCACAACTTGGTTGGTTGTTCAACTGAACAACTACAATTTTGACTAACTGATCAATAGATCAGCAACATGGTTGATTCAAGTAAGCATGGTCAACACCAGTAAGATTTTTCTGATATACCTTGATCAACTGATTGAACCAAGTGAATGAGTTCAACATCTTCAAATTCTTCCTTGAGGCTATTTATATGTTCTGTTGGAATATAGCCGTTTGAAGATGATTCATAATACCGTTGAGATGTTGATGATGTGGCTCATATAGCCCTTACTTAATAGTGTCTCAAACGGTTGCTTCTTCTTTAGCAGATATGTGTTCAGACAGTCCTGTTCTGACACTTCTGTAGATGAGCTCTTTTAGAGAGATTTTCTTGATATTATTTTGCATGTTCTCTCTCTTGATATCTTTTCTTCAGCTGACTTCTGATTTCCTCTTCTTTTCTTAGGAGTGTATATGAGGAGGTATCCGTTGGATTTGTCCTCTTGCTTATTTTGTATATGCTCCTTTTCTGTTTGCTTCCTGACACCATTTCTTCTTTCTTCTTTGAGTGGGGTGTCTTGTTCAATGGTTGTTTCTTGCAGATGATAAAATATGTTTGAATTAAAATATTTCATTCAAACATTTCTCTTTGTTGCTTCTACTTAGTCTCCTAAGCTTTTCTTGTGATTTCTTTTGGATTGGTGATGATATTTCCGTTGTGATACCATCATTTAGAGAAAGCATTGAATGCTATTCAATCCATCGTGAGACACGCTTCTGGGTGTCTTCACAATTCTGACAGAGTACAACGTTGGTGCTGCTATAAAGCTGCCATCGTTGTTGCTGCAATTTCTGCGTTGCAGAGATTTCCTCAGTGGTGTATGAAATTCAAAATCACCAGGAAAGGTCTTTGTATTCCTTGCTATAAACGCGTTTGAAAAGGTACGTGCAGCAGAGGTTCAGAAAAGTCTTCACAAACTTCAGCAGAGGGTGCCACGTCATAAGTGAGACTTCAGACAGCACTGATACTTCAGACGGGTTGAACTACTTCAGACAGCTTCAACTCTTCAGACGAGTTCTGCTTCTTCAGACAGCTTCGTTGCTTCAGAAAGCTTCCTGGCTTCAGACAGCTTCTTTTCTTCAGACTGCTTTATGTTGTCTTCACTTCTTCCAGTCTTTATGTCTTCAGATGGTCTTCACGTATTCAGACGGTTTGCGTACTTCAGACGAGTTGCATTCTTCAGACAACTTCTTTATAGTTGATCCTGCATTTGTTCTTCTGATCCTAATCTTCTGATTCTGATAAATATTTCATCCTGAAACACAATCAACAAACCAATACCTTTCTCAGTAGAATCTGTTTATATAATCTTATTTGTTAATCATTAAAACTAAAGGATATTAAGTCTTTGAGTCAAGTTTGAATGCTCAAACTGATTAATAAACTTCACAACTTAGACATATCTCTTTGTAAAAATTGTCTTTGAGCCTGGAGAGGCTTGTGTGTAAAAGAATACTTGGTTGTAGAGCCTGAAGAGGCTTGTCTGTAAAAGAATACTTGGTTGTAGAGCCTGAAGAAGCTTGTCTGTAAAAGAATACTTGGTTGTAGAGCCTGAAGAGGCTTATCTGTAAAAGAATACTTGGTTGTAGAGCCCGAAGAGGCTTGACTGTAAAAGAATACTTGTAATCTTGGTGAAGATTAAGAGAAAATCTAAGTGCTAGTTGGCATTGGGACTGGACGTAGCTCACAGTGGTAGTGAGTGAACCAGGATAAATTCCTTGGCTAAGTTTTCTATCCCTTATCTCTTGTCAATTTATTTATACTAACCAAAGGGTGTTGAAAACTGTTCTGATAATTTTAAAAAGCAAGAAACCTTTTTAAAGATCTTTTCAGAAGCCTTCTTAAGAAACTTCAGACAGCCTCTTAAACCTGTCTGAAACTGTTGTAAACTTAACCGTTTGCGAAAAGCTTCCACAAATTATTAAGAAACACTATTCAACCCCCTTCTAGTGTTTCCCTGTGTTTCTACAGAGATTGATAAGAATAAGGCTAAGGCAATTCTAGAAGCATCTCCACCTTCTACAAAGAAGCAATTGCAGTCTTTTCTGGGAAAAGTAAACTTTCTTCAAAGGTTTATTTCGAACTTATCAGGAAAGACGTAAGTGTTTTCCCCTTTACTGAAGTTAAAGAAAGAAGAAAATTTCAAGTGGGAAAGTGAACATCAACAAGTCTTTGAGGAAGTCAAGAGATATCTGACAACTCCTCCGATTATGACTCCTCCTTTGCCAGGAAAACCTTTGAAGTTGTATGTTTCTGCTTCAGAAGCCACTATAGGAAGTATGTTGGCTCAAGAGGACAAAAATGGGGTAGAAAGAGCTGTTTATTATTTAAGTAGAGTCCTCAATGATGCAAAAACCAGATATTGTGCAATAGAAAAATTATGTTTGTGTTTGTACTTTTCTTGTACTAAACTCAAGTATTATGTTAACCTCATGACGTATTTGTAATTTCTCATTTCGATGTAATAAAACACATGTTGTTAAATCCTATATTGCACAGTAGAGTTGAAAAATGGGCGTTAGCGTTAACTGAGTTTTCGTTAAAATTTGTCCCATTGAAATCAATGAAAGGACAACTAGTTGCTGATTTTTTGGTTGATCATCCCCCAATCCCAATCGAAGAATCAGTGTATGTAGGCATAGATCCTTCAAAGTTATATTTCGATGGATCCAAACATAAGAATGGATCAGGAATCGGAATTTTAATAATTTCACCTAAGGGATTTCCTACTCGAATGATGTTTGAAATAAAACATCATTATTCTAATAATGCAGTAGAGTATGAGGCTCTTATTGGTGGTCTCGAAATATTAATTTCTATGAATTCGAGAAATGTACATATTAGAGGGGATTCTCAATTAGTTATCAAACAGGTAATTAAAGAATATAAATGTTTAGATCCAAAATTGGCTAAGTATTTGGTTCAAGCCAATAAGCTTCTGGAAATGTTTGATGAAGTTAAAATTGAACACATTCCAAGAGGACAGAATTTCGAAGCTAATGAATTGGCTCAAATAGCTTCAGGATATAGACTTTTGATTGGAACACTGAGAAAGATCAGTGATATTCGAGAAAGACTTCCAATGAAAGAATTCGAGATTCACAATATAAATCTTTTAGATCAAAATGATTGGAGAAAAGAAATTGTGAACCTTATACAAAATCCTTCCCTTTCTAATAACAAACACTTGAAATATAAAATTCTTAACTATTGTATTTTAGGTGAAGAGCTTTATAAAAAAGCTATTGATGGGAATTAACTTCGATGTTTGGGAGAAGCTGAAGCATATTTAGCTTTAGTTGAAGTACATGAAGGAGCCTGTGGAGCCCATCAAGCAGGAAAGAAAATGGAATGGATTTTGAAAAGAAAACTATTCTATTGGCCTTCAATGGCCAAAGATTGTCATAATTTTGCCAAGTCTTGTGAGGAATGTCAAAAGCATGGAAACGTGCAACAAGTTCCAGCAAGTGAATTACATTCTATAATAAAACCTTGGCCTTTAGAGGATAGGCTTTGGATTTGATTGGAATGATACATCCATCTTCTTCGAAGAACCATAAGTTTATTTTGGTTGGAGTTGATTATTTTACCAATTGGGTAGAAGAAATTCCCTAAGAGAAGTTTCTCAAGAAGATATCATTCGTTTTATCGAAGAAAATATCATATTTCGATTTGGCTTACTAGAAACCATTACTACAGATCAAGGAACAGTGTTTACTGGTCGAAAAATGGTTAAATTTGCTGAATCAAAGGGAATAAAGTTATTATCCTCTACACCTTATTATGCACAAGCCAATGGACAAGTTGAAGCAGTTAATAAAACTATTATTGCTTTAATCAAAAGACATTGGACAACGTCCAAGAAATTGGCATGAAACATTGAATCAAGTTCTTTGGGCTTACAGAAATTCTCCAAGAGAAGCTACTCGAACAACTCCCTATAAGTTGGTATATGGTCATGATGCTATATTACCAGTGGAAATAAACTTGCAATCAATAAGGGTTCAAAGGAAATTCGAGTTACCTTCTTAAGATTATTGGAATTTGATGTTTGATGAATTAAATGAACTTGATGAAGAAAGATTAATTGCTCTTGAAAATATTATTAGACAAAAAGAGCAAATTACCCGTTATTACAATCGAAGGGTAAAGAAAAAAGATTTTCAAATAGGTGACTATGTTTGGAAATTGACTTTACCAATTGATAAAAAGTCTAAGAGATTTGGTAAATGGTCACCTAATTGGGAGGGACCCTTCGAGATTGAGAAAGTGTGACACCTTTCTACCCCAAATAATAATACAATTATCAAGTTAAATTATCAGGAAAATTACAGTCAACGCCGAGGTTAAAAGGTTCACAAATCCTCTTTTAAATAAATACTCTTTTCAAGTCCAAAGTTGTCTCCATAAAAGAATAAAACTAAGGTTTTCAAGAAACTAAATTTTCAACATAGTAAAGACATAACTTGGCCATGTAAGACCCTTAGAAATAATTTTCCAAATCTTTGAACAACAAATAAAAGGAAATAAATTCCTAATTACTAAGCTCCGATGTCACACATATCAGAGCGAGACCCTGTCCCTTCAAAATTAAGCACTTTGAGTGCCCTTTTCATCACCTAAGAAAACCACAGAGAGTGTACGGTGAGGAATGGAATACAAACATATACATGCAGTACACAAGGCTACCCTTATTCCCACCCATCACCATACACAACATCATTTATCTCAATCCACACTCTTTACATTCCACACATTAGGTTCACACAATTATAGTTTCACACTTCTCACACAATCATAAATGATGAGTATGCTCACTCTATGCTCATGCACAATACCTCTTCCTAAGAATCATGATTTGGAAGTCCGCACAATGGGCACACCTCATCAATTCCCTTAGTTGTTACCAATGATGGCCCTACCGTTAAATGCCCTCTTGGCCGATAGGTTGCACCCCCTCTATGGGCCCGTGCAAATACACTCGCTCCCTCCCACCGTCACCCACCTCTTATGGGCTTGGTGAGTCGCATTGTAAAACACTCCCTCTTGGAGTCATGCATCGAATGTCTCCCATCATGGTCTCCACCCTGCTCGTCGCCCCCTCTTTAGGCTAGGGTATTTTTAGCCACGTCTGGCTAGTCATGTATCTCATGTGTCTCATACATCATATGCTCATGCTCAATGCATCAACGTCATTTCACATATTTCTCGTGCAATCTCCTTTACTCTAATCACTCCACATCACATCACGGATATTATAAACATAGAATATTCACATAGAATAATCACTCAATAATATATCATGCCATAATTAAGGCACATTGTACACCCGATTCAATCAATCAATTCCACAAACGATTCACACTTTAAATAAATACCATCATATAAGTAAATGATTACCACATCACATAAACAATACTTCATAACACAGTTAATGCACTCTATACATCCAATTTAATCTCATCAATTCCATAAAACAATTCATATATTAAATAAACATCCATCTCAATTTCACGTTTTTAAGGAAAGTTATCTGAAATTTGGAAGGAATCTGTTGAAATTGTATTTAAAAGCTAATCCGCGTGCTGCGCTTCACTCTGCACTCAGCGCAAGTGAAGCGCAAATTCCAGAGAGCTACGCTCCACCCTGCGCTCAGCGCTGGTGGAGCGTAAGTGTCGCAGAACGCGACTGCTGCTGCGTTTTTTGCCGTTTTTTCAACTCTCTTCTTCAATCCCTACTCAATTCTTTAAGTTCCTAACTTGTTTAGACTCGTTTTTACCGATTAAAATCACTGAAATCATCAATTATTCCTACGGATTACCATTAAATCGACAATCGATCAATTATGAAATCTCACCCCCAAATCCTAATTTGACTCCTTTTCGACAATCTCGCTCACAACTCTCAAATTCATCAAAAACATAATGATATACATCAAACCAAACAAATTCCAAACATACAACTCACAGATCAGATTTCAGAATTAGAAATTCTAGAGGGACTTATGGTTGCCCTTACTACCCAAGCACTCCAGTATACACATATAGTCGCACCCCTTCCCCCTCGTACCTTAAAGATGACGATCAAAGATGAAAGGCAGGATTTTTCCGACGATTCTACACTTCTGCACCTCTCCCTTGTAGAGTCGCTTCTCTCTCCTTAGAGTTGGTTATCTGACGTTTTAAAGAAGGCTAGGGAGAAATAGATGACCCCTCTATTTAAATATCTAACTGGGTTAGGCCTACTCCGACCCACCCGTCTCCCTTTTTAATTAAATAATACTTTTTCCGAAACATAATAATAAATTAATAATATTATTATCATTTCTACATAAATCTTATAGTATTTTATTTATTCATTTGTTTTAGAAATTATTAGGATGTTACAGAATCCTTATCCATCTACACTCAACTTCAAATCTTATAATTAAACCTTATCCTAAATTTGTTATTAATCCTTGTCTTTAATCATTGTGATCTCATTATTCCTATTTTAATATCCAATCCTAAATTAAAATACTAAAGCATATCTCTCATAAGATTATCATTATTAATCTTGATATTATTATATTAATATAATAATTACTATATTTACAACAATTAATTTTAATTGCAATCTTAATAATCTGACGTCTCTCCTAATATTTATAATATTATATTATTATTATATCATAAATACGGTTCTATTAATATTTACTATTATATTATAAAACTTCTATTTTTACAACTAACGTCATCGAAATAATTATGCGTATTTTAATTATAATTCTATATTTCTAAATTTTTGGATGTTACAGAAAGTGTTTTCCAATAATGCGTATTCAATTCTAGAATTAGTTGGTGATTTACGCATAATGTCAATAAACGGGAAATACTTAAAAGAATATAAGCCAAGCTTGCAGGAAATAAAAATTGTGCATAAGGGAAATAAAGTGTTCAAAAGGCAAGTAAATCTCGAGCCTGTGCTCGAAAAAAGAATTCGAAATTATATCCTAAAAGTTCAAAAAGAAACAGAAATTAAAAAGGAGGATCATTCTTCATTTTGGCGAAGTCATGCATGAGGTCTTCATATTGGATCTTCAGGCTGTAGTCAGATTTTTCCAAATTACTAATATCTTTTGAAACGTCTACAGCACTTCTCGAAATTCCTTTAATAGAGTTGAGAATTTCAGTTCGAGAAGACCTCTGCCTCGAAATAGTGGCTTCCAAATCACTCTTTTGTGACTTCACTTATGTGGCATCCTCCTGAAGTTTCGAATTGCTACCTCAATTCGAAGATTCTCCTTTTCGAGATCCTCAACCTTGGATAAATTATGCTTGATGGATTGTTCATATTTATGAACTTTGACTTTGCTATCATGAAGCTTATCCATCAACTCAGCTTTCTCACTTCTTTGAATGCTCAACCTCGAAGTAGTATGTTCGATTTGGCCAAGAGTGTTGAGAGCATTCTGAAATAGTTATGAGAAACCTTTAATCCACTGTTGTTGAGATTCAGAAAACTCTTTAAACCTCTTGTCAAAAAGAGTTAAGTAGCACTGAATCTATTCTTTGTAATGAGAATCTTTAGGGATTGTCTTCAACATGGGTGTCTCAAAAACCAATTTCTTGAAGTTTTGAAGCACTATTTCAACAGAGTCTTCTTCGCTCAAAGGATTTGAACAGTTGCTTTAGAATGTGCTGAGGAAAATATAACTTCACCAGAGAGGACTTCTAAGACTAAGAAAGGATTTTCATCCAAGCCTTTGAGACAATCATCTAGGTCTGTTGCATTATATATAGGGGTAGACATAGATGAATCCCTCGAAAAACCTAGAGCTTTTTCTGGAGTTCCGGATTCTGTTTGAGTACAGGAAGCCTCTTTCACTGGAGATTTCTCTTTTTCTTGAGGAATAGGTTGAGGAGAAGGCATGGGATGATCTTCTTCCATAGGGGAATCTTCTTTATTTGGATCGGAAGGGATTGAACTTCTTCTTTTTCCTTCTCTTCTTGTTCTTCATTACTCTCTTCGATATCATCCATCAATTTTTCTTTTGGAACAGATTTCTTCGAAGAGGTAGCCTGGAGTGGACTTCAATAGTCTTATCTTCTTTTGTGCCACTCTCAGTTCGAGAACTCGAAGAGATGTTTATCTGAAATCGAAAATTATTGGAGTCAGATAAACAGGAATACGAAGTTTATTTTTTCCTTGAGGAAAAGAGAGTAAAAATTTACTTGATCCAAAACCCCACTTGGGATTTGTTTTTTATAGGCCTTAACTTTAAATCTTTGGCCAACTCTCTGAGTTTTGCATGGAGAAAACAAATTTCGAATTAGAAAAGGTAAAAGAGCTTAAAAAGGGGTAGTAAAAAGAAGAGAATGAGGTCTTACAGCTCCAATGGTTTTGCCTGGAGGAATCACAGAAAGAATTTTCTTTTCTTCTGGGGCTTTCTTCTCTTTTTGAATCTCTTTTGTTCTCGAAGGTATAATTTGTTTTGCAGGAGTAGTTTCCTGTGAGAAACAAAATAAATATTAGCATAATTTGAAGTCTATAAAATTTTGAATTTAAGAGAAAATTTGAATATTACCTTCGAGAGAGATTCCTCATTGGATCCAGCTGACTGAATCTTCTTTTGACCTTTCACTGCCTTCTTCTTTGAAGTATTGAATCATCTGTTTCACTCTTCCTTCCCATAGAAGCAGATGGACTCTTGTCAGAAGGTTCGTATTCTTTTCGACCTTACTTGACGTAATCTTCTTTCGAGATTTAGAAGCAGTAGTCTGAAAAAGGCAAAAGGAAGGTTATGTAATTTCGAAATGAAATCTTAAGAACTTCGAAAATTTGAAATCCGACTTACAGAAGGTTTTTGAGAAGATGCTAGAGTCTTTCTTTTTCTAGACTTCTTTTCTTTTTCTTCTTCTTCACTTTCCCAATTCTCTTTAGCCTCTTCTGAGAGTTTGGATTCTTGGGCTGAAAGAAAGCTAAGGATCATAAGTATAAAATTGGGATAAGTGGGAGAAATAAGAAGAATGATGTATTTTTGCCTTGGACAATGAAGTCTTTAGCAAGTATTTTCACATGTTCTATATCCACATGTGGTATGAAAGGATAATTATCCAAGGTATATTTTGTCAAGGGTAACTCTTTTCGAAAGAGGTTTGGCATCGTTAAAAAGAATTTTGAGAGTTACAGGTCTAGTCCACTCAGGACCATATAAACTTTTTGCCAAACCAAATTTTGCAGTTGGTAAAGGTGGAAACTTAGGGCAATACTTTTTGAAAACAGTTTTACCTTTAGAATTAATAACTTGCAATTTTGCAAGTTAATAGAAAACCTTTTCTTTTAAAGAAATTACAGCTTCAGAAATTGTTCTAGAAATTTTATTTGGATTATAGAACACTGAAATATTGTCTCGAAAGCTTCAATTTCTTTGACATGAGTATCCTTTTGGGTTTCTTGGCTGATTTCTCGTATAAGGAATGTCTTGGTTAGTCTCGAAAAGCAGATAGCTTCAATCACCTCGAATGTTATTATAGTAACGTTAGGATCACCATTCCTCGAAAGATAGAGTGCAGTAGTAAGAAGGCTCGAAAGGGGACTGGGGTAGATGGATAAAGGCCTTTGAGCCTTTGTAAGTTGAAGATCATGAATCCCGTTTCGTTATTTACTATTTCTTCAACCAAGATTTGTTGTTTTTGATGTGTAGAAAGGTGTAGGAAAAAGTTGACTTAGCCCAAACGGACGAGATACCAATTGTGGTTGATAGTGGAAAACTCTGAAGTATTTGATTTGGAAACCACAATAGATAAGTATCGTAAGAAAGGAACTGTTTCCAAATTTCCAAACTCTCAGCTTGTGCACCTGGTGTGTCACAAAAGGAACTTCGAGTAAACCACTCAGGCCCTCGAGTTCGAGAAGAGAAGCCGTGCAAGATTGGGAGTGTGCTTTTGATTTTAGAAAAGAGGAGAGATAAGACTTGAAAGACTCGGAACGATTTTTCTTCAAAGAGGGGGTAAAGAAAAGACAACCCTATAACCTTCAATTAGAAGAAGGGAGATTCGAATTGGAGGCTCAGAACTCTCAAATTTATCCTCGAAAATGGCATTAGCAGAGTTGGAGAAACCAAAAAGGACCACAAAGGTTTCAAACTGGTTTTTTGAGTTTGAAAGTAAAAACCTATGCCTCAGAAAGCAATGTCATAGACACTGGCCAAAAGATATCTGTTAGACTCCACTCGAATACCCTTAGCCAACATTTGGGCTAAAGGAAGATAGGATTTTGGAACTTGGATGGATCGAGAACAGAAAACAAAAGCAGATAACCAAACCATTAGAAAAGCAACATGCTCTTCTTCAGTAACTTTGCCAGATTTGGCATTGGTTTGGATAAACAGGGAATAAGATAACCTATCCCCAACAAGGTTCAACATGAGGTTTTGGAACCTTCAATGATAGGAAGAATAAGTTGGCCTTCAGGTCGAAGGCCAGTGATGGCTAGCAACATCAAACAGAGTTGGTGTAATCATACCATAAGGTAAATGAAAGGAATTCAAAGATCTTTCCCAGAAAAGGAAAGAAGAAAGAATTAAGGCAGGATCTGAAACTAAGATCATACTTACTCAGTTGAATAAGATCGAAATACCTAATTGTTGCCACAAAGGACCCATGGTACTTTCAATCCTATTCAACCACATGATGTAAGAATCCTTCCGAGAAGGAGGGGTTGCTCGAAAAACATCAGAGGTGTTTTCGAGATGATCTGTTCGAATTTTTGATCTGAAGACTCGAATTTTTTCCTCTTTTGAACTTGGGAAAAAGTCATTATATTGTTCAAGAGAGGAAGGAAGGGCATAAGGACCTAAGAAGGAATATTGCTTTTTCCTAATGGAATAGGGAATCAATACCTGGGAATTCCAGATAGCTATTTCTCTTCTGCATTTTCTGGTTCTGGGACGTAACCATATCGTCCCGAGCAGGAAGTCACCCTTGGTAATGGAAAGAGGAACAGAGTTGAGAGCTTCGGAAGCCATTAACGGAGTTTTCAAGCTTATTGAAAAAGAAACAAAAATGAGACAACGGGTGACAATGAGATGGAAATTTCCAAGAAAAAGCAAAATCAAAATCTTTTGAAGTGATTAATCGGTGAAAATCAAACCAGAAATAAGAAAGAACAATCAAAAGATGAAAAGATCTTACCTTGAGTAAGAAGGAGAACGCCGATGAAAAAGAGAAGATGAGAGGTTTTGAGGTAGAAAGATGAAGTGAAAAGTGAAAGTGAAAGGTTTCACTTGGGTATTTATACGTGGAGCATTGACATGATTAGAGGGAAGTTAACAAAAGGTAACTATGATTGCACGTTTCTTGGAACGTGAATTAATAGCCTAGAAACGTGTGATAATCAGTAATTTTTATAAAGTAACTGAAATATAAATTTAAATTGGAAAATGAAAAGTCTATCTAAAAAGATATTCAGATTTTTCCCTCTTCTTTTTAAATAACTGTTATAAGGAATACCAAAGGTTGTTCCAAAAATATCTCTTTCTTCAAATAAAAGATTGATTCTTGAAAGAGCCTATTTTTGGGGGGGCATCTATTGGGAGTCGAATTTCTGATATTTTGAATTCCACAAGTGTGTAGATGCTTCATACTCTTCGAATTTTCAGAAAACATTAAGGATTGCTTTTTCGAGTTTTGTTAATAAGTTTGATAACTTAGAAAGTTCTTGGTTGAGGTTAATACAAAGAGAACTTTAGAAATTCGAAAAGAAGACAAATGAGAATTCGAGAATATGGTATTTCTAATACTCAGAAAAATAAAGGATAGTTCTTTTATTCATAATTCAAATTCAAATTCCACAAGTTCGAATACATTGGAAATAATATTAGAAAAGGAAACTATCCTATGTGCTCTATATATTAGAAAGGAAACTATCCTCAAATAAAATGAGTCCTTGACTTATATTTCCCAAACCTCTTCCTCTTCTTCTTCCCCCAGGCTTTGATTGAGCCAAGGCGAAAGGAATGTATTGTTGGTTTGATCGAACAACCTTGGTGCTTGGGGAAAAAATGAAGGTGTACTTGTGGAACTAACAAACAAATTCATTAATTCTAAATTTATTAATAATTGGATACTACGTTCAACCTAAAAGCAAACCTTCAAAAAGAAAGGTTGAAAAAGCCTATAGCTTTGGCCACTTCATCAACCCTATCAAAATGAAATCATTCCAGATTGGGTTGTACGCAAATAGGGAAACACTAGAAGAGGGGTTGAATAGTGTTTCAATAAAACTTTTAACATTTTTGGAAACCTTTTCGTAAACAGGGAGATTTTGCAAAATCTTTCAGATGATGAAATATAATCTAAAGATTAACGTTCCATCTGAAGCACCTTCAGATTCAAGAATTTGTTTTTATGAAAACAGAGTTTACGTTAAAAGCTTTTATATCTACCGATTCAAGTCCCTTCTTGTTAGCTTTATACTAAATTTAAAGAGATTAGGGAAGAGAGAACTTAGCCAGAGGATTTATCTTGGTTCACTCACAACCACAGTGAGCTACGTCCAGTCCCAGAGCAAAACACAACACCTAGATTTGCACTAATCATCAGAAGATTACAAATATTCTTTTATGTCAAGTCTTTTCAAGCTCTACAATAACAAGTATTCTTTCCCAACAAGCCTCTTCAGGCTCAACAACCAAGTATTGTTTAACAAACAAGCCTTTCCAGGATCAACACCCAAGTGTTTAAGAATGAAAGATTTTGTTCAAGCTAAACAGCTACAAACAGTTCAGAGCTTAAACTGAATGATGTACAAATAAACTGAGTAAGACTCAGGGTATGAAAGTTATTATACATGAATGAATTTATCATAGTGTTTTACAGCGTAAAACTTACAGCGTAATGGCTCTTTCTTTCTTAGGTTGTTCTATATCTTGCAAGGATGTGCATGAAGCTATTTGTACTTTGCTTGAGATGATGTCCGTTGAATTCACCGTTGAGAGTGTTGAGTCTCAGAATTAATTTGAGTATTTAAATTAAGCTTAAGACTCATTATCCTTTAGTTTTAATGATTAACAAATAAGATAATATAAGAATAAGTTCTACTGAGAAGGGTATTGTTTTGTAGATTGTGTTTTAGGTAATAGGATAAAGCATCCATCTGAAGTCTAGAAGATAGCTAAGGAAGAAAGTAAAGGAAGAGGAAATCCAAAGATAGATGAAGCAAATCTGAGCAACCAGAAACTGAAAAAGCTATGGTAAATTATCTACAGAAAAGCACAAAAAGTGAAGAGAAGAGGAATCTCAACTATATGAAGACAAGCTTCCGTCTGAAGAGTGACTATCATCTGAAGATTTGAAGCTGATCTGAAGAACTCTGTATATCTGAAGGCTGAATGTCTCAGAATCAAGAGTTGACCTCTTGAAGACTTTGCTAAGTGTGAAGAACACTCTACCCAATGAATTACTCATTTCAGCACAAAAATCAGAACTACTTTCTTGCCTCGTTCAAAAGGTTTGCACAAATAAGGAAACTCTGTAACTACTGCTGCACCTGCAACAAAAAAGCACAGGATGCGCAGACCTACTGCATCTACTGCTGCCCAGAACGTATCAGAAGACTGAACAAGAAATTGACAAAAGCTATCTGGACCAAGTATACTCATTTCAAGTAATCATCTCCAGGAAGAGACAAAGAAGAACAGATCTGTGATCATCTAAAGAAAAAAGAAGTAATTTTTGCTAGAAGAAAGGAACTTGCTAAAAGTATCCTTAGTGTGAAGAACTAAGAAATGCTTGAAACAATCATCTAAGATAAGCATAGGTTGAAGCTGACATCAAATTTAAACAATGCAACCATTTGAAAGCTCACTAATCGTCTGAAAGTATGTGAAGATTAAAACCTTTTGAACACATACTCTCTGAACAAGATGATGAGATATATCAGACTATCTGAAGACATGAAGACTTTCAAATCTGACTACATGGACAAATCTCAGACTATGGGAAGTCTTAACAAAGGCAAAGACTACATGTTCAACAGCTAGAATATTATTCAAACATTCTTAAGAGAGAAGAAGGAGAAAACATCAGAAGCTCAGAAGCTAAGCAAAAATGAAGATAGCACAAATTGAGTAAAAGGACAAATCTAATGGATATCTCCTCACACTCACAGAAAAGAAAGGTGAAAGAACAAGAAGATGCAGAGAGAGAAAAGAGGTATCTACTTAATAAAGGAAAATCTCTCAAGGTTAAAGAACTCATCTAAAAGTGTGTCAGAGCTAAGCTATTTGCACACCTATTCTGCTTAAGAAGAAGCAACCGTTTAAGAAGTTATTTCACAACGGCTATATTGAGCCAAATCACTTCTTCTCAATGGTAACCAAACAATCTTCAAACGAATATATTTCCAGAACTTATAAATGTTAGACAAGCGGCCTTAAGTAACTTAAGAGGGGGGTGAATTAAGTTAATCCAAATTATCTCTTTTTTGTTCACTTACTTCTTTTCTTTTACTATACTTACAAAAATTCTTTTATGATGAAATATGAATGCAAACTCATAATTGCTCAATATATAATATATTAGCAACCACAAAAAATAAGTAAAAGTTAAGGGAAGAAGAAATGCAAACTCAATTTATACTGGTTCGGCCAACCCTTTCCTAAGTCCAGTCCTCAAGTCACCCACTTGAGATTTCCACTATTGGTAACATCTTTTATAAAAGATGAACACTCACACACCTTGGAACCCTTTCCCTTGTGTTGAGTTTCACCCACAATCTACGAGAGGCACCCTCTCTTTAACCACACAGTATAAGAATAATTGTTTGTACAAGATGAACTCTCTTTTAGAGTAGATGATACAACTTGAAGATCCTATAAGAATTCTTAATGATTTGCAAGTGTTTGGCCAAAATGATTTTTAAAGAGATTCTTCACATTTTATTTTCTCTTGTATGTTCTTCTGATTTTTCGAAATGCAGACACATATTTATAATGATACAATTGAATCTTTGTAACTCTTGATGAGGAATTGTGTCTCTTCAAAATTTTCAGAAAAATCACGTTGGTAGTCGATTACAAGTAAGTGGTAATCGATTACACCATTTAAAATTCAAATATTATGAACCGTTGTGACTGAAATTCAAATTTCGTATTTTCTGCACACTGGTAATCGATTACAACATATGGTAATCGATTACCAGAACCAAAATTTCTTTCCAGAAATTGAATGCTTGATGGTAATCGATTACAATCCAACTGGTAATCGATTACCAGTTCAAAATATTTATTTTGAACTTAATTTTGGTTCATAAAATATTTTGCATAAACTTTATTTTAAAGGCTAAATTACTTGCAAAGTCTAGAATTATTTTAACATTAATACTAACTAGACTAATACTTATCTAACATCATTGTAGTCTTTGATCTTTGTATCAAACTTGCTCCTTACTCTTTCTTTGCCAATTCCTTTTAGTCAATCTTGTAATCTCATTTTCTTTCTATTGGCATCATCAAAACCAGCATATAATATATCTACAAGTATATGCATCTACAATCTTCCCCTTTTTGATGATGACAATCATCTTTAAGGGAAGAAAGAAAAAATTTTCAAGTATACATATATCGATCACTTTCCCTTTAAGTATAATATATCGATCACTTTCCCTTTAGTCTCCCCCATAGAATTTGTCTTTTTAGAAACAATGCTATATTTTGGGAACAAAACAATATTAACAATATTTGGGGACAAAATACTTTTCTTTTCTTTCCTTTGCTCTCCCCAAATAAACTTTTTTTTTTAATTTCATAGCATAGAGTTCTTTCCTTTCCCTTTCTCTCCCCCTTTGGCATCATAAAAAATAATCAAAGAGCATCAAATACTAAATAAGATATATCCATAAGTAGTAAAGTATTAGCCAAACAGTGTATTAGCCAAAATTTTTTTTCATATCTTTGTAATTGATACGAATACCTTTGTAATTGATTACATGTGCAAATTTTTTCCATATCTAAAAATTTTTAGGAGTTTAATTTAGAGAAATCTAAGATTCCTAACTCTCTTCTAATTTATTTCCAAATACCCATTTTTGTTCCTATAATTGAATGATCACTTGGTCTATCAACTAGTTTTCATACATGATTTCTTTCAAATTGATTTAACTCTTCTTGCATAGCAATAATCCATTGTTCATCTTTTAAGCCTTCATCAATATTTTTAACTTCAATTTTAGAAACAAAAACCATATTATTTCATATATCTTTAAGAGAGAGTCTAGTTGTTACCCCTTTTGAAAAATCTCCAATGATGTTATCAAGAGGATGATCTCTTTAAAGGTCTCTACTCTCTTGGAAGATCCATGTTGGTTTGATTTTCTTTAATTGTAGAATCTTTTATGTTTACTTCTTCCTTATCCTTGTGGAGTTTTTCATGTATTGTGAGTATCTTCTTTGTTGTTATCTCCATAAGTGACATGTCCATTTTTTTTGGAGTAATGTCAATAAACTTTGAAGTATCTCCCTCCATGTGCTTGGAGCATCCACTATCAAGATACCATTGTGAGTGCCTTGCCATCAAGCACACCTACAACACAATTCTTAACTTTTGGTACCCATATCATCTTGGGTCCTTGAATGTTAGTTTTGGGGAGGGTGCTTTTTGGAACCCAAATCATATGTCCATGTTGAACACCATTCTTTCTTATATTATAAGTAGATGCACTATGTCCCTTTCTACCACAATAGTTACATTTAATAAATGGGCTAGTAGACATGTTATTTGAGATAAAGAAATTTTTGTAAAGCTTTTGTTTCTTTGAAGGATCATATCCTAATCCAGCCTTATCAAATACACATCTTTGATTTCCTAATATTATATCTAAGTTATTTTTGCCAAAAGTGAATTTTGCAAGAGTATTATTTAACTTATCAATTTCTTCTTTGTATTTGTGGCATGATATACATGAATGAGTTTATTTACTGTTTTCTAACTTATTAGTAGAACTTTGATTTTCATTTTTGCAATTTATTAATTTAAGTTCAGATTTAAGACTATCTAATTCTTCATTTAACTTTGAAATTTCCTTCTCTAATTTTGCAGTTGTTTTCTTATAGGATGATACTAATTTTGCAAGTTTAAATGATTCTTTATGTAAATCATTGAAAGAAACTTGTAATTCATCAAATGAAAAAGATATGTTATTGTTAGAAGATGTTACCTCTTCTTCACTATCGTAGTCTCTAGCCATAAGTCCCAAGTTTACAACTTCATTTTCTGAATCACTAGAGCTCATGTCATTATCATCCCATGTGATGTATGATTTCTTTGCTTTCTTTTCTTTGAAGATCTTCTTGTTGGATTTTTCCATTTTTTTTATAGATTGAACATTCTAGTCTCAAATGTCCAGGTTGATTGCATTCGAAGCACCTTGGAGTTGAGGAGGAATCTTTTCCTTTCATCTTTGTGTTAAATGTAGATCTCCTTCGATTCCTTCTATTCCTTAGGAATTTGTTGAACCTTTTTACAAAGAGATCGAATTCTTCATCATCATCTGAATCTTCTTCCTCAATGATGTCTTCATTGTCATATTCTTCATAGACTAATGATGCTTTAAGTGCAATGCTTTTCTTATTATTGTCATTTTCTTCATTTTGATTGAGTGTCAATAGTTCCAATTCGTGTTGTTGAAGTTTCCCAAACAGTGAAGCAAGAGACAATGTTGTAAGATCTTTTGATTCTGCAATCGCAGTCACCTTTGGTTGCCATTGCCTACTCAAACATCTTAACACTTTGTTAATAAGATCTTCATTAGGAAATACTTTTCCTAAAGATGCAAGATGATTAACTATATGTGTAAATCTTTTTTGCATGTCTTGTATGCTTTCATTTTGGTTCATCCTAAATAATTCATATTCATGAGTAAGGGTGTTTATTCTAGATCTTTTAACATCACTTGTACCCTCATGTGTTACTTCTAATGTATCCCACATTTCTTTTGCACTTTTGCAATTAGAGACTATAAAATATTCATCTATTCCTAATGCAGATGTGATTATATTTTTCGCTTTTAAATTATATTGGACTTTCCTTTTATCATCTTCACTTCATTGATCTCTAGGTGTTATTTTAACTTCATTCCCTACTTGTATTGAAGGAATAAAAGGACCATTTTCTACAGCATCCCAAATATTTAGATCCATTGATTCTATGAAAATTTGCATTCGAGATTTCCAATAATGAAAACCTTCTCCATTAAATACAAGGGGTCTATTGAATGAATTTCCTTCAGCGAAAAGGGAGTTGGATGAGGCCATTATTAATCTTGAAGCTTTTAATCCTTATACAAGATTCAAGCTCTGATACCACTTGTTAGACAAGCGGCCTCAAGTAACTTAAGAGGGGGTTTGAATTAAGTTTATCCAAATTATCTCTTTTTCGTTCACTTACTTCTTTTATCTTTTACTATACTTACAACAATTCTTTTATGATGAAATATGAATGCAAACTCCTAATTTCTCAATATATAATAATTAGCAATCACAACAAATAAGTAAAAGTTAAGGGAAGAAGAAATGCAAACTCAATTTATACTGGTTTGGCCAACCCTTGCTTACGTCCAGTCCTCAAGTCACCCACTTGAGATTTCCACTATTTGTAAAATCCTTTACAAAAGATGAACACTCACACACCTTGGAACCCTTTCCCTTGTGTTGAGTTTCACCCACAATCTACGAGAGGCACCCTCCTTTAACCACACAGTATAAGAATAATTGTTTGTACAAGATGAATTCTCTTTTAGAGTAGATGATACAACTTGAAGATCCTATAAGAATTCTTAATGATTTTGCAAGTGTTTGGCCAAAATGTTTTTTAAAGAGATTTTTCACATTTTTATTTTCTCTTGTATGTTCTTATGATTTTTCGAAATGGAGACACATATTTATAATGAAACAATTGAATCTTTGTAACTCTTGATGAGGAATTGTGTGTCTTCAAAATTTTCAGAAAAATCACGCTGGTAATCGATTACAAGTAAGTGGTAATTGATTACACCATTTAAAATTCAAATAGATTATGAACCGTTGTGACTAAAATTCAAATTTCGTATTTTCTGCACACTGGTAATCGATTATAACATATGGTAATCGATTACCAGAACCAAAATTTCGTTCCAGAAATTGAATACTTGCTGGTAATCGATTACAATCCAACTGGTAATCGATTACCAGTTCAAAATATTTATTTTGAACTTAATTTTGGTTCATAAAATTTTTGCATAAACTTTATTTTAAAGGCCAAATTACTTGCAAAGTCTAGCGTGACTATATGAAGACAAGCTTCTGTCTGAAGAGTGACTATCATCTGAAGATTTGAAGCTGATCTGAAGAACTCTGTATATCTGAAGGCTGAATGTGTCAGAATCAAGAGTTGACCTCTTGAAGACGTTGTTAAGTGTGAAGAACACTCTACCCAATGAATTACTCATTTCAGCACAAAATCAGAACTACTTTCTTGCCTCGTTCAAAAGGTTTGCACAAATAAGGAAACTCTGCAACTACTGCTTGCAGGTGCAACGAAAAAGCACTGGATGCGCAGACCTACTGCATCTACTGCTGCCCAGAATGTATCAAAAGACTGAACAAGAAATTGACAAAAGCTAAATGGACCAAGTATACTCATTTCAAGTAATCATCTCCAATAGGAATAGACAAAGAAGAACAGAGTTGTGATCATCTTAGGAAAAGAAGAAGTAATTTTTGCTAGAAGAAAGGAACTTGCTGAAAGTATCCTTAGTGTGAAGAACTAAGAAATGCTTGAAACAATCATCTGAGATAAGCATATGCTGAAGCTGATGACATCAAATTTAAACAATGCAACCATTTGAAAGCTCACTAATCGTCTAAAAGTATGTGAAGATTAAAACCTTCTGAACACATACTCTCTGAACAAGATATGAGATATATCAGACTATCTGAAGACAGGAAGAATTTCAAATCTGACAACGTGGACAAATCTCATACTACGGAAGCCTCAACAAAGGCAAAGACCACATGTTCAACATCTAGAATATTATTCAAATATTCTTAAGAGAGAAGAGGAGAAAACGTCAGAAGCTCAGAAGCTAAGCAAAAATGAAGATAGCACAAATTGAGTAAAAGGACAAATTTAATGGATATCTCCTCACACTCACAGAAAAGAAAGGTGAAAGAACAAGAAGATGCAGAGAGAGAAAAGAAGTATTTACTTATTAAAGGAAAATCTCTCAAGGTTAAAGAACTAATCTAAAAGTGTGTCAGAGCTAAGCTATCTGCACACCAATTCTGCTTAAGAAGAAGCAACTGTTTAAGAAGTTATTTCACAACGGTTATACTGAGCCTAATCACTTCTTCTCAACAGTAACCAAATAATCTTCAAACGAATATATTTTTAAAACTTATATATAGTCCTAAGAAAGTCTGTGAAGATGTTGATCTGCCTATAGGTTGAACTTATTATAATATAAGATCAGTCAGCCAAGATCCTAGAATCTGAATTTACAAACCCACGGTTAAGTGGTGAGAATGTAATCTAGGACTGCCAATGGTCAAGCCCAAGAGAGAACCTGCTGAAGCTCAAACCATATCTTGTCAAGTCAACTCTCTAAAGAAGAAAAATATAGAGAAGAACCCAATTAGAAATTCATACACTTATCTCTCTGTAACATCCTTGTACTTAGAATTATTCATTGTATCTTGAGTAGTACACAGTTAACCCTTAGTACAGGAACAAATTAAGTTTATGTTTCTTAGAAACTTAAACTTAGTTTAAATTGTAAACACTTTATGTGTCTGAGAGCCTGGAGAGGCTTGGTGGAATAAAGAATACTTGTTGTTAAGCCTGGAGAGGCGTGTCTGCAAAATAATACTGCATGAGTTTCCTGGAGAGGAAATTGAAAACAAAAGAATACTTATTGTTAAGCCTGGAGAGGCTTCTCTACAAAATAATACTTCATGAGTTGCCTGGAGAGGCAGTTGAAAACAAAAGAATACTTGTTGTTAAGCCTGTAGAGGCTTGTCTGTAAAATAATACTGCATGAGTTGCCTGGAGAGGCAGTTGAAAACAAAAGAATACTTGTTAATCCTGAAGAGGCCGTGGTAAAAGAATACTTGTATCTGTGATCAGATAGTGGAAAATCCAGTGGTGGTTTTCCCTGGGACTGGATGTAGCTCACTGGGTTGGTGAGTGAACCAGGATAAATTCTTGGCTAAGTATTCTATCCCTTAAACTCTTTCAATTTAGTTTAAACTAACAAAGGGGATTGAAAAGTATTTTAGTATCAAACCATATCTTCAAACCAATGAATTTAATAAAACTGTCTTTGCATCTGAACTCAGTTCAGAAGGTAGAAACTAACTTCAGATGATTACCTATCATCTGAAGTATTTCAGAAACTGTTCTTTAAAGAACTTCTGAAATAACCTTCTGAAGTGGTTCGGGATGTTCTCAAATAACTCAGTTTTTAAACAAGAAACTAAATTAATTGGATGTTAACATAAAATACTTTCAAACTACTTGTTTTGTAATTGATGCTTAATAAAATCTTATTTAAACAAAGTTCTGAGAAATATTTTTCATTAAACCTTCTGAAGTGATGTTAGAAAGCTTAACGGCTTCATCATATTCAGCAACTCCTTGAAAAACTTATCTTCATAGCTTTCGCACAACTCAGATAATTTTAATTATCCGTTAATTAAGTTTTTCAAAATAACTTGCCATAATTTATTTGATGTTTAGAAAAGGTTTCCTAAATTAGCTTAAAATTCAAAAACACTATTCAACCCCCCCTTCTAGTGTTTCCTGTGGTTCCGAAAGAGAGATAGCATTTAATGTTATTAATCGCGTTGTGAAACAGGTTCTGATAGCTTCTGACACAGTACAAGGTAGATGGTGCAGTACTGTCTCTGTTCTGAGAACTGCAAAGACTGTGTTGCAGACATTTCCTCTCCGGTTCATGTATTTCAAATATGCAGGAATGTCTCTAAGCAGCTTGCCTTAATAAGGTTAGACCGAAGACTTGTTTCAGAAGGCGTTGAACTGACTTGAGTCTTTATCATAGATCTTCAGAGGGCTTCACTCTTCAGATGGTTTCTGATCTCAGACAATCTGCCACGTCACACGTCTTTAGATTGTCTTCTTGGCTTCAAATGATATCATGCTTCAGATAAACAAACCACTTCAGATGATCCCACTTCTTCAGACAATAGATCCCTTCAAATGGTCATCTTGCTGAAACATGAAAAACACATTAAAATCATAGGCAATTGTTTACAGTAGCTACTTTAACAGAATTTGTTACTCATTAAAACTTAGGAAAATGAGACTCAATCATTATTAAATACTTAATGATATTTTTGACACTCAACATACCTTCTTGCAACAGCTGAGCCATGAAAAGGAGTCTATTGATCCTTCTCAACCTGAGAAGATAACTGTTGCTGAGGAAATAACAGAACCTTATCATGCTTCTCAAGGTCCAAAAGTTACTTCTGTTAAGAAGAAAGTTAGGAAATAAAAGCAGATATGAGGAAGCTCTTTACTAATGTCAACACCCTCCAAAACACAGTAAATGAAATGATTGAGAGGTTCACACAGCACCAGTTCTGGTACTCCTTTGTGTTACCAGTCATTGCCTCTCAAGCTCCACCAATGCCTTTTGCACCTTTCCACCCTCCAATTAACACTCTGCAGCCTGCTACTTCATCATCCTCTGATCACTCCTCTCCTTCCAAATAGAAGATGATGATTCTGCTTCTCCTTTATGCTTAATTATGATGTTTGTTGTTTTTTGAATGATGAAGAAGGGGGAAAAGTAGTATAAAGTAGCATAGTAGCATAATCTGTTGTTTTGTAGCTGCAGCAAGCTTATAGTTCTATAACTAATTGTGGCTGTGACATTGTTTGTGGTTGTGACATCATATGTGTAATTCTTGATTGCAAATTGAGAACTGAATCATGATTTCTTTTACTGAAATATCTAGTTATTGCTTATTCTGAATTTATATGCATTAATCATTCTTAAAAAGAAATAAAGCACAAATTCAGGGGAGATCATTTTAAAGGATCTCAGAATTATGTAATCTATATTTTAAAATGTTGTCATCATCAAAAAGGGGGAGATTGTAAGATCCATGAATCCCTTTAAGATGTTTTCATAATGACAAAATTATCAAAATATACTTACTATAATTCTAAGTATATGGACTAATGTTTCAAATTGATTTGGTTTAAGATGGAATAGGTAAAATGAATAAATAAGAACCACTACAGTAACATGTCAGAAGAAACAAAGAAAGTTGCAGACTCAGTTTCAAGCAAATCAAGTAGGAAAAGTCAGCCACTTAATAAATATCACCTTACAATAAAGAAAAGAAATTAAGTAAGGTGAAAGCAAGAAAGCTATTGAGAAGAATCAGAAGAAGATATATCTGATTAAGCTTTAGAAGAAACAATCTGACAGGAAGCTATCAAAAGATACACTCAAAGTTTACAAAAATCAAAATTCACAGAACATCTTTTTATCTTCCTAAAAGTTATTTCAGTGATAAGAAGAAAGCTCTCTAATAAAGCAAAAATCTAAAATTGTTGTTACAATAACAGTTCTAGAAGAAAAGCTCTTAACAACATTCAGCAGAAGAAGAAGAGACATATTCAGGAAGATTGTCTTAAAACATTACTGGGTGTACTCCTCATCATAAATGTTAGTGTGTGCACTAGAGACCTATATATTTTATTTTGAACATCCATCACTTGTATCATATTATTATTTTAAAAGGCAATTCATTTATTAATTCTTTTAGAATATAACTATTATCCTTAGAATAGTAAGCTTAAACTTCATAAGAAATCAAGTAGATGACTTGATCGTGAGATCTTATGAAGAACTATTCTTAAAATAGTCCCTGGTCAAGAATCATCTTAGGGCAAAAGATGCATTTAGACTAGTATGTGAGTTCGTTGATGATCACATCTCACGGATCATGGATATGAGATATCATATGCTCACATAAGTGTTAGGAATATGCACTAGAGAATTATATATTTATGAACATCCATCACTTGTATCATGTTATTTTATAAAGGCAAACTTATTCTTTTAGAATATAATTATTGTCCTTAGAATGGTAAACTTAAACTTCATAAGAAATCAAGTAGATGACTTGATCGTGAGATCTTATGAAGAACTATTCTTAAATAGTCCCTAGTCAAGTATCATCTTAGGACAAAGATGCATTTAGACTAGTATGTGAGTTCATCGATGATCACATCTCACAGATCATGGATATGAGATATCATGTTCTCACATAGGTGCACATTAAGAGTAATGATGTACTGGACAGACCCACCTTAAGGACGTTGTGTGGATTGTTACATAAGTGTCATGAACGTTTCTTAAATTGATAGATGTTATATGAAGTCCTTCGACCTGAAATCACTACGATTCCTACATAAGGCATTATATGTTTTAATTATCATCAAACGTTACCTGTAACAGGGTAATCATAAAGTTGGTTTTTGAACATGTAATAAATTGTGTGGTGGAATGTGAGTGCCCTAGATGGGATTTGTCCCTCCTATGTAACAGGAGTTTTATCTATAGGCCTCTTGATAAAGTGAGACTGCAAAATGCATAGCCATGCTCAAGAGGATAAATATGAGATATTTATTTTCTGTACAGTCTACTTGGGAATCAAGAAAATATAAATTGAACTAGACAAGGTTGACAAAATCCATGCCCTTGTGTTCAATTAGATATTTGGACAAAGGGACAAATCATATAAATTATTATCATAAAATAGGATTTATCAAGTTATTGATAATCTCAATATTTGGATAGTGATGTGTTGCTAGATACCACTCACTATTTATGATATTAAATATAAAAAGGTTTTATTTTAATATTATAACCAAATATTAAAGTCTATTGGGTCACACGCATACAACAAGCCACTAGGAAAGGATAATAATTCTAATTTAATTTAATTAGAATTATAACATAATGGGCCAGGCCCATAAGTGTGATGGTTAAGTGAGTGAGGGGGTAAAACCCTAGCCACCACTCTATAAATAGAGAATAAGATGCACTACCCCAGACACACATGAGCAATCGCTTTTTACTCTCTAAGGCTACTAGCAGAGCTGAGGAGGGTTTCCTAGTTCGGTTGTTGGCGTGGACACCACTAGAGACGTGGTTGCTATTGCCTCGTTCATAATCCTAATAAGGTACGACCTTTCATTTTAATACCTTTTATGCCTTGATTCGTGTGTTCGCAAAACAATTATAACAAGGGAGGGAATCCATTTATTTCCGCTGCACCCTGACCCCATGCTTGATTCCCTTTCAATTGGTATCAGAGCTTTGGTTTGCGATAAACACGTTTTAGGCTTTTAATCTTGTGAAGATTATGATTTTTTTGGTTGTTTTTCTGCTAAAAACGTAGCGCTGATATCTGGGCTGCAACCTGCGCTGCAGCGCAGTTTACGTATTTTGATTCTGATACTTGCGCTTCACCTACGCTGTAGCGCAGGTGAAGCGAAGGTAAAGCGCAAGTGAAGCGCAACTTTCAGAATCAGTTTATTTTGTTCCCTTTATTGATTGTTTTATGTGTGATGTATATATGTTTATATGTTCTAATGTTGGAGGGTCCCAAGGAACATGAAAGAATTCATGTCTTGGACATCAAAGGGTTCAATTGTTGAAACCTTGTCTCGACTCAAATATTGGTTGCGATAAACATGCCACTTTTCAATTTGCTGACAAGACCGTATTCAAATGATACGAGGGACTTACTCGTTTATCGGTTCGTGAAGTATTCATTTGATGCGAGACACTTATTGATGATTGGTTGAGTGTTTATCAAATCCAATTTTTGTTTTGAGACACTGCGTAATTTTTTATTTTGTATGCGCGTAATCCAACCTCGCTTAATATATACATCTTATTATGTCACTGCTTTTACAATCAATGGATGCTTAGTTTTCATGATGGTTGGTTATGGCCTTAGTTGTTTTAATTTAAATACGACCTGCGTGTCGTGCCTTACTAAACATTCCTCTTGTAATTCTCTTCTCATCTCTATCCCCTCGTATGTTAAAACAAGGTTTCTTCTTGTTATGTAATGTAACCTGGAGGACATGGAGCATGGATTCAGTGGGAGATTTGGAAAGCTCAAGATTATGTACAAGATAATATAATTGATGTAATTTTGTATTTGGTTTTAGGAGGCATAACCATATTATGTGTGTTTGTATGAGATGCATGCTTGTATGTTAAATGGTTTAACAACGAATAAATTAAAGCGATCAAATCCCTCAATGCTTATTATGCCTTCCAATGAATGACGCTCGTCAAGGCTAGAATCGATGAGAGTGGGTTTGCTAAAGCAGGTTACCTTTATCTATTTTAGTGAGACGTGATAGGATAAAAGTAATATCCGATTGTCAACCATTGGGTTATGATTGGGTATATTCAATAGGATTGAAAAACCTAAAGGCACTAATATTAAGTCATGTTTTGCCTTCCAATGTATGGCACTCGTCAAGGCTAGAATCGATTAAATGTGGGTCTGCTAAAGCAGGGTGCAATTATCTACTTTAGTGAGGCGCGACGGGATAAAAGTAATATCCAACTGTCAGCCATTAGGTTTTGACTTAACTAGGTACATTCAATAGGATTGAAAAACCTAGAGGCACTAAGTTAGGCATTAATTCATAAGATGAATTAGAATAAGAGTTATTCACCTAACTATCCAAGAGTTGTATGAGATACAATTGGAAAGCGTGTTCCTACCTAAATAACATTTTCTTAAGCGATCAGCTAAAGCTGACTTAAAATTAGGTGAAATATGGATCTTGGCCCACTAGAAAATCTGGTGATGGGATTTTCTGATTCTTTATATTGAGGGTACTTGTTTTGAATCAAAATAGTGGGAGACATATTTATTTAAAGACCTTATTAAATATGTTTGTTATATGATACTTACGTGCATAGCAACGAGCACAACAAGTAACTTTTATTGCGATCTGTCCTTGAGAAGGACAAACTGTTTGGAATTAACTTTTAGACTGGTATAAGACCTAAGGATTGTCCTTAGGAAAGGCTGTATGTCCTGGAAGGGCCTATTCCTGAAACACCCGCTGCAAATACTTCGAAAGCTGACAAGGATGCTTTTAGAAAGCATCACTCTTGATATAGGTTGTCTTGTGCTTACTACCATGAATGCTGAAAACAGAATGAGAACATGGAGGCGTACAATATGATTGTACACTTAAAAGATTTTATCAAGGACAAGCTAGGCTTGAACGATTTGAAGTCTCAAAAGCACTTTATCAATGTAGACTGGCAAAGGGAACCCCTGTTGGTGCTCATGTACTCAAAGCAATTGGGTACATTGAAAACTTAGAAAGGCTTGGATTCCCATTAGGCCAAGAGTTGGCCATTGATCTTGTCCTGCAATAGTTGCTAGACAGCTATAGTCGATTCATCATGAACTATAACATGGATGAATTTGACAAACCACTGCCAGAATTGCTAAGCATGTTAAGAACAGTTGAGCAAAACATTAATAAACGTAAAGGGAAGGCCATATTGATGGTCCAACCTGGAAAAGGCAAAGGGCAAGAAGAAGTTCAAGAAGCCCTATTTCAAACCAAAGGACAAAGGCAAGGATAAGCCTAGTACCTTTGTTTTGAAGCCTATGGGTGGGATAGCTAAGGAAGGAAAATTGTTTCCACTGTGGCTAATCAGGACATTGGAGACTGTGTAAAGTACCTGGAGGAGATCAAGAAAAAGGGAAGTGAGACTTCCGCTTCAGAGATATATGTTATAGAAGTCAATTTACCTACTTCTGTATCTTGGGTATTGGATACCGGATGTGAATCTCACATTAATGTGAATGTGAAGGATCTAAATGAAGTAGGTCATTGGCTAAAGGAGAAGTTGACCTACGTGTTGGAAAAGGAGCAAGAGTTGTTGCCTTAGCCGTAGGAACCTATTATTTAACTTTGCCAACTGGACTAGTTATTGAACTAAATAATTGTAATTTTGTGCCTACCATTAGTGGGAATTTTAATTCCGTTTCTTATTTAGAAAAGAGTGTTTTTATAAAGAACAATTCAATTTATTTGAATGATATGGTTGTGCAAAGTTGAACAATATGTTCTTGACATGGAAGTGCTTATCTATAACATAAGGGTCAAAATAAATGGTTTGAACCTGACTTATCTTTGGCATTGTTGCTTAGACCACATAAATGAGAAATGCATATCCAAACTCCACCAAGATGGTTATTTGGACTCATTTGATTTTGAATCAATTGAGACATGTGAATCTTATTTATTTGGGAAGATGACAAAAACCCCATTCACCGGAAAAGGGTGAAAGGGTCGGTGATCTTCTTTGCCTCATACATAGTGATGTATATGGGCCCATTGGCACAATGTCTAGAGGAGGTTTTCAATACTTCATCATTTTACTGATGATTTCAGTACATATGGATTTGTGTATCTGATGGAACACAAATCCGAATCCTTTGAAGAGTTTAAGGAATTTAAGAATAGAGTATAAAACCAACTTAGCAAGACTATTAAAACACTTTGATAGATCGAGGTGGAGAATACTTAAGCCAACATTTGATGACTATCTAAGAGAGTGTGGGATAACGTCTCAACTCACTCCTCCTGGAACACCTCAATGGAATGGAGTTTCAGAAAGGAGAAATCGAACTTTATTAGATATGGTTCGTTCTATGATGAGTCACACTGATCTCCCCGACTCCTTTTTGGGGTCATGCTTTGTTAACAGTAGCCTTCACACTAAACCGTGTTCCATCTAAGGTTGTCATAAAGACACCATATGAGATATGTACTGGGAAAAGACCTAGTATGTCTTTTATGAAAGATTTAGGGTTGTGAAGCTTATGTGAAACGCCAAGTCTCAGATAAGCTAGGACCCAAATCAGATAAGTGCTTATTTGTGGAATACCCAAAAGAAACTGAGGGTTACTACTTCCATAATCCTAGCAAAGGCAGAGTGGTTGTCGCTAGGACTGCTGTATTCTTAAGAAAAGGAATCTGTCTCTAAGAAAATAAGTGGGAGGAAAGTAGAACTTGAAGAAATTCAAGTACCATAAAGTAGCAATGAGCCAATGATGGAGCAAGAGCAGATATCACAAGGTGTTGTGGAGCCACCTGCTCAAGTAGCGCAAGACTTGCGTAGATCAGATGAAGTACGTCACCAACCTGAGAGATATGGTTTCCTTGTGTCTCAGGAAGTGGATGTATTGCTAATGGATCAAGGTGAACCAGTGATCTACCAAGAAGCTCTTTTGAGTGCAGAATCTGAGAAATGGCTTGATGCCATGAGATCTGAAATGGATTCCATGTACACTAACAAGGTATGGACCTTAATTGAGCCACCCGAAGGGATAAAACCCATAGGGTGCAAGTGGGTTTTGAAAAGGAAACTGACATGGATGGTAATGTAAGTACCTTTAAAGCATGGTTAGAGGCTAAAGGGTTTCACGCAAATTCATAGTGTAGACTATGATAAACCTTCTACCCAGTTGCCATGCTTAAATCTGTTCGGATCTTGCTTGCTATTGCAACTTACCATGATTATGAAATATGGAAAGTGGATTTCAAGACAGCCTTCATAAATGGTAGCCTTCTTGAATATATGTATATGATACAACCTGAAGGTTTTGTTATACCTAAAGGTATATAAGTTGCAACGATCCATTTATGGATTAAAGCAAGCCTCTAGAAGATGGAATCTTCAATTTTGATGAAGCTGTAAAGCAGTTTGGTTTCATTAAATGAAGATGAACCTTGTGTCTACAAAATGGTTAGTGACAACATTTGTGATTTTTCTGGTTTTGTATGTAGATGACATACTCCTCATAGGAAATGACATTCCTACCCTTCAGTCTGTAAAGACTTGGTTAGGAGATTGTTTTCTATGAAAGATTTGGGCAAAGCGACCTATGTTTTAGGTATCAGGATCTACAGAGATAGATCTCAAAGATTACTTGGCCTAAGTCAAAGTACATACATAGACAAAGTGTTAAAACAGTTTAACATGCGAGATTCTAAGAAGGGATCTTTACCTATGTCACATGGTATAGGCCTATCTAAGGCTCATTCTCCTTCCAGTGAAGAAGAGAGTCGCATGAGTAAGATTCCTTACGCATCCGCTATAGGGTCTATCATGTTTACCATGTTATGTACTCGACTAGAAATATCATATGCTTTAAGCATGACTAGCAGATACCAGTATGATCTTGGTGAAGATCACTAGACAACAATCAAGAACATCCTTAAGTACTTGAGAAGAATTGAGGATTCATTCTTGATATATGGAGGTGAGGAAGAGCTACTTGTAAAGGGTTACACTGATGCTAGCTTCCAAACTGACAAAGATGATTGAAGATCGCAATCAGGTTATGTGTTTTGTTTGAATGGTGGCGTTGTGAGCTAGAAAAGTTCGAAGCAAGAAACAGTCGTTGTTACAAACCCATTAAACCCCTTGTGCAGCAGAAGCTTGAAGGGCACACTAGATCATTAGGCATAATGGTTATGTTCTGAATGTCTCTAGTACAAGTGGGAGATTGTTAGGAATATGCACTAGAGACTTATATATTTATGAACATCCATCACTTGTATCATGTTATTTTATAAAGGCAAACTTATTCTTTTAGAATATAATTATTGTCCTTAGAATGTAATTAAACTTCATAAGAAATCAAGTAGATGACTTGATCGTGAGATCTTATGAAGAACTATTCTTAAATAGTCCCTAGTCAAGTATCATCTTAGGACAAAGATGCATTTAGACTAGTATGTGAGTTCATTGATGATCACATCTCACAGATCATGGATATGAGATATCATGTCACATAGGTACACATTAAGAGTAATGGTACTGGACAGACCCACCTTAAGAACGTTGCATGGATTGTTACATAAGTGTCATGAACGTTTCTTAAATTGATAATGTTATATGAAGTCCTTCGACCTGAAATCACTACGATTCCTACATAAGGATTATATGTTTTAATTATCATCAAACGTTACCTGTAACAGGGTAATCATAAAGTTGGTTTTTGGACATGTAATAAATTGTGTGGTGGAATGTGAGTGCCCTAGATGGGATTTGTCCCTCCTATGTAACAGGAGTTATATCTATAGGCCTCTTGATAAAGTGAGACTGCAAAATGCATGGCCATGCTCAGGAGGATAAATATGAGATATTTATTTTCTGTACAGTCTACTTGGGGATCAAGAAAATATAAATTGAACTATACAAGGTTGACACAATCCATGCCCTTGTGTTCAATTAGATATTTGGACAAAGGGACAGATCATATAAATTATTATCATAAAATAGGATTTATCAAAGTTATTGATAATCTCAATATTTGGATAGTGATGTGTTGCTAGATACCGCTCACTATTTATGATATTAAATATAAAAGGGTTTTATTTTAATATTATAACCAAATATTAAAAGCCTATTGGGTCACACGCATACAACAAGCCACTAGGAAAGGATAATAATTCTAATTTAATTTAATTAGAATTATAATATAATGGGCCAGGCCCATAAGTGTGAGGGTTAAGTGAGTGAGGGGGTAAAACCCTAGCCACTCTATAAATAGAGCATAAGATGCACTACCCCAGACATACATGAGCAATCGCTTTTACTCTCTAAGGCTACTAGCAGAGCTGAGGGGGTTTCCTAGTTCGGCTGTTGGCGTGGACACCACTAGAGACGTGGCTGTTATTGCCTCGTTCATGATCCTAATAGGTACGACCTTTCATTTTAATACCTTTTATGCTTGATTCATATTTTCGCAAAACGATTATAACAAGGGAGGGAATCCATTTATTTCTGCTGCACCCTGACCACATGCTTGATTCCCTTTCAATAAGTACATATTAAGAGTAATAATGTACTGGACAGACCCACCTTAAGAGCGTTACATGGATTGTTACATAAGTGTCATGAACGTTTCTTAAATTGATAAATGTTATATGAAGTCCTTTGACCTGAAATCACTACGATTCCTACATAAGGAATTATGTGTTTTGAATATCATCAAATTTTTCCTGTAACAAGGTGATCATAAAGTTGTTATTTGGACATATAATAAATTGTGGTGGGATATGAGTGACCTAGATGGGATTTGTCCCTCCTATGTAACAGGAGTTATATCTGTAGGCCTCTTGATAAAGTGAGACTGCAAAATACATGGCAATGCTCAGGAGGATAAACATGAGATGCTTATTTTCTGTACAGTCTACTTGGGGATCAAGGACAACATAAATTGAACTATACAAAGTTGACACATACCATGCTCTTGGGTTCAATTAGATATTTGGACAAAGGGACAAATCATATAAATTATCATAAAATAGGATTCGTCAAAGTTGTTGATAATCTCAATATTTGGGTAGTGATGTATTGCTAGATACGCTCACTATTTATGATATTAAATATAAAAGGGTTTTATTAATATCATAACCAAATATCAAAAGCCTATTGGGTCACACGCATACAACAAGCCGCTAGGAAAAGATAATAATTCTAATTTGATTAGAATTATAACCTAATGGGCTAGGCCCATATGTGTTAGGAATAAGTTAGTGAGGGATAAAACCCTAGCCACCACTCTATAAATAGAGCATGAGATGCATTACCCTATACAAACGAGTAGTCGCTCTTACTCTCTAAACACTACTAGCAAAGTTGAGGAGGGTTTCGTAGTTCGGTGGTTGGCGTGGACACCTCTAGAGACGTGGCTGCTATTACCTCGTTTACAATCCTCATAAGGTATGTCATTATGTTTTATGCCTTTTAAGCCTTAATTCGTGTTTTCGCATTAACGATCATAACAAGGGAGGGAATCCATTTATTTCGCTGCACCCTAACCACATGCTTGATTCCCTTCAATAAATAATTACATAAAGAACCAGTAATTATTTCACAAAATCAAAGAACAAATTAAAAAGGAAACAAAATACTGAATGTGTTTCCTGCTGGAGAAGATACAGGCTTCAAAATATGTAGTCATCAGAAGATAGGACCAGTCAAACCAAAAAGGAGAAAAAGTTGCACATGACATTGACAGCTACTGCACTTCCAGCTAGTTGTTGACTTGCTCTTCAAGGCTTTTCCAATGGCTATATTCCATTTTCCTTGGCTATAAAAAGGAGCTTTCTCCTCCAATTTTAACACACAGCTGAACAAGTAGAAGAAGCATCAGAAATCTTTGAAATTACAATTATACCTTCTGCAGAATTTTAACTTTCTACAAATCTCTTCATTCTGAGTTAATCTAGTTAGGAAAGTGAGAAAAGTGTGTGTTGGCTCAAGAATTTCAGCTGTATACTAATTTATTGTAAACATTGAGCCTTTACTCTTTGTATTTTAATCACAAAAGTCTGTAACTCTCAAAGGAGGTGATTTCTTTTGAGAGATAGATAGGTTAAGTCTACAAGAGTTAGGTGTGCCCTGCTATATGCACAAATCAATTGTAAGAGCCTGCAGAGGCTGCAGAAGAATACTAGGTGAGCCTGCAGAGGCTGCAGAAGAATACTGGGTGAGCCTGCAGAGGCTACAGAAGAATGTTGGGTGAGCCTACAGAGGCTGCAAAAGAATACTGGGTGAGCCTGAAAAGGCTGCAGAAGAATACTAGTGGTGAGGAGCACCCAAGAAGTCATTGTATCAAGGTTGGTATAGTGGAAAATTCTACTGGGAGTAGAGACTGGACGTAGCCTTAAGGTTAAGAGGTGAACCAGTATAAATACTGTGTGCAATCTTCTTATCCCTTAAACTCTTTACTGCTGCTGTTGCATTTACATTATAATTGTCATACCATTTGCATGAAAAGCTTTTAAAACCTATCTAATACCTAAGTAAGTTTTACCTCAAAAAAGTTCAAGTCAACAAGAACCATACTTTCTGCATATTATAAACATAATTCATATTGTGAGAATTAACCCTTGAGACAACCCAACATCTCTCCCACGGACTACCTTAGCAACTATCTTGTCATCCACATGTTCGCTGACCACACATGGCCCAAAAGTTAGAGGCCCACTTCCACTATTATCACCCACACTTTTAACCAACCAAGGATGTATGCAACCATTGTGGCTGTCACGTTCCAAAGGCCCAAATTGACTAGCATTTGGCCTTTTCACCACCTCCATGTCAGTCGCGCCTTCCAGCGAAATACACTACGCCCCATCACATAAAATATCTCCTACCCCATTTAATGAGGCAACTAAATCACCCCCATGTAATGTTTGATTGCAATCTTCTCGCCATAACGCCTGCTCCGAAATTTCCTCACGAAACCGATCACCATTACTTAGCTGATTGACACCCAAATTATCAGCTAAATCTGGAACATTATCAATGAAATTTAAATTATCATCATTCCCAAAATAATTTCCCAATGCCTCTGTTATTGAAATTCAAAATCCACAGACTCCTCCACCTCAGTACTGTCATCACCTGAAGAGCAACGGGTAGAACACTCATAATGTTTCATACTTTGATTACTAGGTAAAACCTTCCATGGATCAGTAAAGGGATCTTCAATAATACTAATGGAAAATAAAATCATTTATCTTCACATTCAACCACCTGTTAACTGGTTCCTTAGTAGAGTTATGAATTAACACTCGGGCCACATCAAGTCTATCTTTTCTTTTCGTAGTAGTATCAATACAAACGTATCTACCAAACAAAGTAACCAACATTTTGAAAAAATCTTCTGACCATGCATGCATCAGCGCCCCTTGAACTCGCAGCCAAATATACCTGCTCCGCACCACCTCTTCTTGGGACCATGGTTGAATGTTAACAGACCACTTAGAAAACAAGTTCCCCAATTCTTCCATTAATTCAAACAAATCTTCACCATCCACAGGTTGAATTAGCACCATATCGTCTCCCATCGGAACAACTTTAATCGATGTAATTCCTTCATGTAAAATTTTATCTTGTAAGAAACACCTCATCCACCTGATGCACCCTCCCAACACAACATTTCTCCAACCAAACCATCTCTGTTGCCTCCACCGTAAACTCCAACCCATTCCACCCTTTACCAGTGTTAGCTGCCTGTAATTGTTTTGGTTTCCACATCTGTTGCAGTCGTCCTTTCACCACATCAACATAGGTCTTCCCCTCCACCGTACCATTACTACTGCTTTTAACATTACGCACCAAATTCTAAGCTCTCAACTCGTCCTCCATTTCCACAAGTACTCCCCTTCTATTAAACATGGATTTTTTAACTCGAAACTTGAATGATCTAATTCATATCTGACTTAACCTCCTTTCCATATTAGCATCATGACAGTTTGCCACAAACCTTACAACTCCAAATCGATAGCCCCACTTATCCCTCTTTTTTGGAATAAACACATCCAAAACCTCCCCCCCCCCCATATTGAAAATCTCTCCACATATCTTCAACACCATACACTACCACATAAGTGACTTTTAGCAACATTTAAAAATGTTGTTAAATTATGATAAAATGTTACATTTTCTTTTAACAACATTTTAGCAAATGCAGTATAAAGCCCCCGTCGTTAAATAGTTTTCACAACATTTTTTACATATTATTAGCAACATTGTAAAAATGTTACTAATTGATTTTAACAACATTTTTAATATTATTAGCAACATTGAAAAAATATTACTAATTTATTTCTTTTGTAACATTAAAAAATGTTGTTAATTGACATTTTTCATAACATTTAAAGATGTTACTAACTTACAATTGTAACATTTTAAAAAATATGAACTTTGATAGGACATATTAATATAAATTTGAGGACAGCTTCAATTCCTTTTTTATTAATGGATATCAAGATTTTTGTAGCATGTTAACTTATACAAGCTATTTATTATTGGTTGATACGATCTCCAATATTAAAAAAAGTAATAATAAAAAAATGACATTAAAATATTTTACACAAACAATTTATCACTTTAATTCATGTACATACCAATTCAAATGTCATAAAAGTAAGTAAAATAGACTACTGACAAGTAAGATGGGGCCTAGAAAATGTATTTTGATGAATATACTTCCACTATAAAAATCCAAAAAGAAAAAAAAAAGAAATATATCAAATGTTCAATACACAAATTATAATATTTGATGAATGATCCGCTCGAAATGATGAGGTGCCACTATCTAGAAACACACTTCAATCCAAGCAAGAGCACCATAGGATAAGAAACTAGAACAAACATAAAAGATTATGTCACTATTTAGAAAACTATTAACCTTCTAATTTTTTGAAAAATTGGTACAAGAAATAATCTAGCAGCATGATAAATATTTGTATCACTAAACAGTTCAACGTGTGTATTAATCCTGTTATGTACCATTGTCCAACCAAAATAATTCACTTTAAGAGCTTTGGACTTTCAATTGAATTCATAAAAAATGAACCTCTGAAGATTAGCAGCAGAGTTAGAAAACAGAGTTATCTTATTTTTTTAAGAAAAAGGATAAATTACCTATAAGTCCCTATACTATTTGGAGATTTTCAATTAAGTTCCTATATTTTAAAACCTCAAGTGTTTCACTCATTTTTACTTGGATTCCTACCATTAATTAGAGGAACGAGTGTTAGATTCAGGGACTAAAAAATTTGAGAAACCATACAAAGCCAATTTCAAACTTGAGATAGAACTCAAGTCACTACAGGACACTAACATGTTATGTTAAAACTTCACAGAAGAGGATTCATTCCCAATTTCAGACCGGATTGAAATAGCTTAAAGTGACACACTTAAAAATTTTTATGATGGACTGTATAGCATACAAACAATAACATATTCTTTGTCCTGAAAAAAAATTAGAAGATAAAAGAAAGGATAAAAAATACAATGCAGAATCATTTATAAAACAATAGGTAGAAGAGTAGTCAAACAGGTGAGCCATGCATAAAATAGACTTGATCAATATCATCTACCTTTGAATGGTTATAAATTAATTCAGAAACTCTTAAATTTATGATGAATGAACTACCTGCTAAAATATAGGTGAGAACTATGAAGAGAGAGATATAGATTCAGGTATCTCAATCTCGTCCCAATTGATTAATCTCTTCTTCATTTGAATTGTTGCGACTTGCCACTTGGAAAAATCTTCATTTCTTTGCTTGTCCACATATTTCACTATAAACCAAAACAAACAAAATAAACTCAAAATTCAAATTAAGAGGACAAACAAACCAATCAATGAAAGCGAACCAATTTAGACAAGTTAAAAAGGAAAGTACAAAGGTCAAAGAATCTCATATCAAACAAGAATTGATATACTCAAAGTTGGAAACGCAATTGCAGATATGTGACAATTACAATGAAAGCATTGGCAATTGGCTTATTAGCCGTCCCAATATGGCAAAGTACTTATTTCAGATATAATAAATGTAATGCACTTTGTTTCCAAATTAGCCTTAGAGGAAAACTGAAAGAATATAGCAATGAGTAAAACACATATTTTTGCTATACCTTATCGAGCACAAGGCCATGTAATTCCTCTTATGGAGCTTTCACATGAACTTGTCAAACATGGTACCAAAATTACATTTGTAAAGACAGATTTCACTCACAATCAAATTATGAAAGCTTTGGGAGAAAAAGGTGTTGTAGGGAATGGTATTCAGCTGGTCTCAATCCCTGATGGGCTTGAGGATGGGGAGGATAGAAATGATCTAGGAAAACTGACAGATGCAATATATAAGGTCATGCCTATGAAGTTGGAAACACTCATAGAAGAGATCAATAAATCTGACCGCAATAAAATCACTTGTGTAGTGGCAGATGAGAACTGTGGATGGGCACTTGAAGTTGCAAAGAAGATGGGAATCCACCGAGTTGCATTCTGGCCTGCATTAGCTTCAACGTTGACCTTGTGTTTTAGCTTCCAAAAGGGCACTATCATACACACATTAATTAAGCCATTAATTAACCACATTAATTAACATGGAATCAAACCACAAAGGGCACCAAGTATTTACTGACATACTCAGTGAACTGGGGTGATAACATTCAGAATATTGCCACAAGATTCAATGTAGCAGCAGGTAATCTACTTGATGCTAATGGTTTTTCCACACAAACAGAAACTCCTGTTCCATTCACAACTATTCTCATTCCTTTGCCAAGTGAACCAGTGAGTTCAACTACCATAGTTGCTAATGACCCAGCAGCCATGTCACCTGCTCCTGTTTGCAGCTACAAAAGGTGCAGGTCAAAGAGAAAACTCCACATTGCTGATTCCTAGACAGTGACATTTTATCTGCGGTGTTTCTGATTTTGCTCAGAAAGAGATCAGCAAGGTTCTTTAAGCGAGGAACAGAAGGTAAGAAAAGGAAGGGGGTGTCTTCAGAATAGAAACTCAGCTTACCATGCTCAATCCTGTCATAACAATTATAAGTTTATACCCTCTTTTCCAATTCACCGATCCAGAAAACAATAGGACAATAATGATGCATTGCTCTTTCTACACAACGATGGTCCTCTTCCACTACCTTAGAGTAGCTGCATCCTAAAATTAATAGATTTATAGTAATTAGCTAATGTACAAAAATGTAGGGGAGAAACTACACAATGTATTATTGTGATATGCTATCTGGTATTCAATAATAAGTAAGCAATATCCTAAAAAGATTTTATTGACAAAAAGAGGGAAGAAAGGGATGATGATAAGTACTAACTGATAAGTTCCCAGAAAACAGAAAAAAATCTGATTGGGCAATTAGACAAACTGTCACCAATTCCTACACTAACTCATAAAACAATCCAACATAGTAGTAGTATACCACTTGGAACGGTGTGGCCAAATCTCAATTGAAAAGCAAAGAAAAAGAAACACCCCTTCTAATTATCATGTTCAAAAAATTATAATAGATAAGCAAAAGTACAAGCAAATAATAGCAATAAGATTAAATTATTCTTAAAGACAACATATAGTGAAAAATGAAATAATTAGTAATAGATAGCCAAGGAACCACTAGCTTATTTAGTGAAAAATGAATAATTTGCATATATAATACTTTTAAGAATCCTGCATCAAAATTATCAAAGATAACATTATCAAGCTAGTTGATGACAACCAAGACATCTTCCTTTTCTTTTGTTTTTCGGATAGCTAGGATGGAATCTTCAGGTATGTATTGATTGAAATTTAAGTTCACATAATATCATGCAATAGATGACATGTTTACTGATGAAACCAAATCAACCACTATCACACTGTACAGACAAGCCATTTCACCTTTCGTCTTTCTTTTTCTTGCAAGAGATGAGTTTGAACCAACCATAGCAAGGAAGTGAATAAAAGTCAATTTACCAACCTAATGTCATAAATCTAAAATCTTATGGTAATTTGGCCTCAACATAATCCTGTTTAAATAAATTAACAGTAACATGCAGAAATCCTTGTCGCCAGGGAAGAAAATTTGGCCTCTCAAAAGTGGCATTGTAATGATATTGATTCAATTCTGATCATCAACAAGTACTATTCCAATTTCCCCATGACAAGGACACTATTAATGTCCATTCACTCTTGGCTCTTAACTAAGCCAATAACTCACGAAGAGAGAAGAATTAAACTAGTAAATACTTTTTAGTTGTCATTTACCACAAAATTGAAATGAAAAATAAATAAATGCGGATGCTAAACAGTCTTTTCGTTCATCTTCAGTTGCACATCCAGAATCCAGATGATCATTTGCAACTTCAGAAGAATCACTTAATAGTTGTTACGGTCTAAACCCTAAGGCCCAATAGCCAATATGACCCGCGTACTATATTAATGTCATATCCTTAAATATATAATAATATTTGTACATAATATAACCATATATGCAATTATATCTTTGATCTCCCACAATATATTAAATATTCTATCTATGATTATATGATTATACTTGCATATTCACTCCTTTTATATAAAGGTCCACTTGCCATATTATATACAGGGAAAACCCCTATATATACGGGTAACTGACAGATCATCACGTACACAACAATCTATCCAGTCAATTACTTGACCGTTATTATCCCTTTCTGACTTAGGCGTCAAGAGTCCCTTTGCAGTACAACACCCCCCTGGGTTCAAATCGGATCTCGCACCGTCAACCCAGACCCAGAGCCGACTTTAACCTGCTGACTCAGATCTGTTAGAAAACCACAGGAAACACTAGAAGGGGGGTTGAATAGTGTTTTAAGCTTTTGATTTGTTTTGGAAATCTTTAATTTAAATCATGAAGATGAAAAATGTTCAAAACAAGTCTTAAGATCAGAGATAATTAAAACGTGCGGAAGATAAGAAAAATAGAGTTTCTTCTAAAGCTTAAGATTGTTTTAAACAGAGGCTTCTCAAGTATCTTCTGAAGATTATTACAAAGAGTATTTTCAGAACGGTTTCTGAAATACTTCAGATGACTAGAGGTTGTCTGAAGTCTGTTTCTGATTTCTGAACTGAGCTCTTTCCAGACTCACTTCAGATAATTATTTCAGAAGTTCTTCAAGGTACATTCTTTGTAATGCTTCAAATGATATGAGAGACATTCATGTTTTGTTCATATGAAAGATCATTTTATTGAAATAGTTGTATTAAGTTTATTATGAAAAATACTTTTCAATCCCCAACATAAATATGAAAACTGTAAATAAAGAGATTAAGGGAAAGAAAACTTAGGCACAGAATTTATCCTGGTTCACCCACAAACCCGTGAGCTACATCCAGTCCCAGAGGCAAAACCATCACTGGATTTTACACTATCTGAACTCAGATACAAGTATTCTTTTACCACAAGCCTCTTCAGGCTAAACACAAGTATTCCTTTGTTTTCAACTGCCTCTCCAGGCAACTCATGCAGTATTCTTTTACAGACAAGCCTCTCCAGGCTCAACACCGAGTATTCTTTTACAGACAAGCCTCTCCAAGCTCAACACCGAGTATTCTTTTACAGACAAGCCTCTCCAGGCTCAACCACGAGTATTATTTCTTCCACCAAGCCTCTCCAGGCTCTCAGACACATAAAGTGTTTACAAATTAAACTAAGTTTAAGTTTCCACGAACATAAACTAAATCTTTTCCTGTACTAGAGGTTAACTGAGTACTACTCAGGATACAATGAATAAATCTAAGTACAAGGTTAAGACTGTGATACAAGTGTTTAAATTGAAGTATAATCCCTATCTATAATGTGAGGAATACCATCCTCTGAGAATAGGCTAAGTAGATTCTGAGTTTGAGCTTTGGCCTTATTCTCCAACCATTGGTTTCCATGGGCTACATTCTCACCCGTATCATTGGAAAAAAACCAAGGCATACTTGCGGCTTCAAAACCATTCTTGGTTCATTTGAGATTAAGCACAGCCTGGTTGGTTGTTCAATTTGACCAACATCTTCAAATTTGATCTTGAGGGCTATTTATATTTTTTGTTGAAATATAGCCCGTTGAAGATGATTCGTAATAACCGTTGAGTTGTTGATGATATGGCTCACATAGCCGTTGAGTAATGCTTCTAAAACGGTAGCTTCTTTGTAAGCAAATTAAGTGTTCAGACAGTCCTGTAGATGATCTCTTTAGAGATATTTTCTTGATATTATTTTGCATGTTCTCTCTCTTGATTTCCTTTTGCTTTCTTCAGCTGTCTTCTGATTTCTTCTGCGTTCCTCAGCTGACTTCTGATTCTTCTGCTTTTCTTAGGAGTGTATATGAGGAGGTATCCGTTGGATTTGTTCTTTGCTCATTTTGTATATACTTCTTTTCTGTTTGCTCCTGACACCATTTTTCTTTCTTTTTGAGTGAGGTGTCTAGTTCTCCAGTTGTTGTTGCAGTTTCCTCTTTGATCAAAGACATATGATATTATAGTCGTTGAATCATAGTTTTGACTTTGCACTGATTTCTTCTTAGTTGAAGTCTGTTCCATGCATTCAGAGTTTATAATGTTCAGGAAATTAACATATACTCAGATGCTTGTATTTATCACATCGTGATTTACTTCAACTTGTGCTCATCATATTAATTCAGGCTTTTCTCAATTCTTCAGCGTGAATATTATATCATATTAATTCCAGCTTGGATTGCTTTTCTGTTCTTCTTTGCAACTTCTTCTTCTTCAGAGTTGTAGATGATAAAGATGTTGAATCAATTGTATTTTATTCAAACATCTTTCTGATTGCTTTTCTCAGTCTTCTATCCCATTCTGGACAACCAGCAGGTGCAAGTGCAGGTGCAGTAGGTCTGCGCACACAAAAATGCCTTTTGTTGCAGGTGCAGCAGTCATTAAAGAAAGTCATTGCAGAGTTTCCTTATTTGTGCAAGACTTTAATCGAGGCATAAAAGCATATTTAGCTTTTATACTGAAATAAGTGTACTCCAGTTTGGTAGAGTGTGCTTTACACTTTAGCAACGTCTTCAAGAGATCAATTCTTGATTCCGTTTGTAGACTTCTTCAGATAGTCTTCACGTCTTCAGATAATCTTCTGGTCTTTAGATAGTCTTCTTGTCTTCAGACAACTTTCTTGTCTTCAGACGGTCTTCACGTCTTTAGAAGGGTTGCGCACTTCAGAAAGCTTCAGCACTTCAGACGAGTTGCGTTCTTCAGACAGCTTCAACACTTCAGACGAGTTGCGTTCTTCAGATAGCTTCAACACTTCAAACAAGTTGCGTTCTTCAGACAGCTTCAACACTTCAGACGAGTTGCTTACTTTAGACAGCTTCTACGCTTCAGACGAGTTGCTTACTTTAGACAGCTTCTACGCTTCAGACAACCTTTATATTAAATCCTGCATTTGTTCTTTTGATCCCGATCTTCTGATTCTGATTCTGTTCATCAAATCTTCTTCTTCTTCTAATGAATATTTCAACCTGAAACACAATCAACAAACCAATACCTTTCTCAGTAGAATCTGTTTATATAATCTTATTTGTTCTTATTATGTTCTTATATAATCTATTTGTTAATCATTAAAACTAAAGTATATTGAGTCTTTGAGTCAGGTTTGAATGCTCAAACTGATTAATAGACTTCACAATCTCCCCCTTTTTAATGATGACAAATAAGATATGTAGAACTTACAAAATGTTTTAAGGAAAGATGGTTAAGTATATAGAAGACTCCCCCTATCTATAATACTCCCCCTGAGAAGAACATTTGATAGCACTCTGCTAGAAGCTTGGACCTGCAAGACCTACACTGAAGGATATGCACCAACTTCAAGCCTGAGATTCAAGCAAGGAAGAGTTGGAGAAACTAGTGTCCTACAAATAAAGGGACACTACCCTACAAAATAAAGGTCACTACCCTATAGAAGGACACCTTGACCTGGATAGGACCCTTGTCCTATGGACCACCCTTAATTAGGACTCTCTTGTATTTTCTTTTTATTTTTGTATTTTCCTTTTTATTTCATTCCACTTGGGCGCTATTTTTAGTGGGTTTATTGGCTAGTAGGTTGCCTGGCTATAAGGCTTAGGAGGTCATGGGTTCTATTCCCACATAGGATAGAAATTTGACTCATCTTGTATTTTCCTACATGAGTGGGCGCCATTTTGAGAGGTTTATTGGCTTAAGACTTAGCTTAGCCATAAACCTTGGGGGTCATGGGTTCAAAACCCACTTAGGAGTGTTTTCACTCACCTTTTATTTTCTTTCTTTTTTATTCCCCTAAAAATCCGCCCCTCTCCCCCTCTTTTTCCTATAAATAGGAGTCCTATCCTCTTGTAAGACACATTGAATTTTGAAGTAAAGGCATTATGCCAAATTTCTCCTCCCTTTGTGAGTTGAGTGAGGCTTGGTGGTTGTTGCTCAAACCATACTGAGACTTATCTAATTCTCCTGAATTAGTGGCGTCTGGCATTGGACTTATCTGCTGCAAGTGGATTCTTGCTTCAGTGGCGTCCTTCCCATTTCTTCCTCTCCACTTTTTCTTTCATTTTCTCTCATTTTCTATCACTTTCTTGCGCAAAATAAGCTGCTGCCCTGCACCTTATTTTCGCAATTTATTCACTATATTTTGATTCTAATCGGTTGGTTTTGCTCAATTCTAGATCCTACACCCATCCGGCTATCACATTTATTCTTTAGTTTGTTAAATGTTGCCAATTGTTAATATTCTAAATACTAACAAGATTAGATACATTTTGTTAACTTATCCTTTAGAAACCAGATGTTAAGCTTTAGATTCCAATTCTTAACTTCTTAGAAACTAGATGTTTAATCTTTTATATACCAATTATTAGTTGTTTGTTAATCATTGAGAACTAATAATACCATATATTATTAACTTATCTCAGATACCAATTGTCATATAATTACACTATTATTACATATATCAATTGTTATCATAAGTTATTCTTACTGTTATACTTTCAGTTATGACAGTTGTTATCTTCTGAGTTTCTAGTTACCTGTTACATACATCATTTTGTTAGTTTTTATATTTCTCCTCCTTTTATATTTCTCCCCCTTTTATATACTTTAGTAGTACATACAATATTTCCAGCATTTTGTTAGTTGTATATTTCTCCCCCTTTTGTCATTAATTAAAAAGGTTCACTATGTTGAATTTCATATCTTTCTTCCTATTTTAAGTTCACTTACTTTTACACTTATTGCTTAGCTGTATTTCTTTACTGTTTATGTTTCTCCCCCTTTTTTATCTTACATTAAAGTTTTTAGACATTGTTTGAATCTTGATATCAGTTGTTCTAATTTTGCAGAGACGTTATTACTCAAATTGTTATTATTATTATTCAGATACCAAAGATTAAGGAATAAATACCAACTGTTAAATGAAACAACTTTTGATAAACAAAAGAAACTGAAATAAAAACAGAAATACACAAGTTTAAATTTTGACAGACCACAAAAATAAAAAAAAAATTGAAAATACTTTTTCAAAATACCTTTTTAGAAACAGAATAGAAAATAGAAAATAGAGGAGAAGATGTGAGAAAACATTTTAGAAAGGAAAACTTTTAAAACAGACTTTTCAGACAAAGCAAAGAGATTTTATGATTATTATTATCTGAAAAGCTTTTAACATTTTGAGTCTTTTAAGTCTTTTCTTAAAATTTTATTTGTTGATTAAAATCTTTACTAGAGGACAAATTTTTCACAGATATTTAAGTTTTAAGATGAAGTGATGTTACCATTAGATTTCCTCATTATTCTCTGGATGGAAGAATGCTTTTCAGACATTGCACCTTTCTTTAGAGACTTTTCCTTTTTCTGAGGTTGCTTGATATCTGCAAGTTCCAGTATGTGCTCCAAGAGATTCTTTGAACAATCATCTTGACCTATCGCTCAAGGATTGAGATAGACTTTAATGGCTTGAGTATTAATCACCTTAACATTCCTGACCCACAATTTTAGTAGGTTCATAGAGAGCCTTCTAAACAGGTTCAGAGAATAGGGATGTTACTAAGTCAAAATTATCTTCTCAAGTATTGAGGTAGGATTATTGCATGGTGTCAACCATCTTAACATTTCTGACCCACAATTTCAGTAAGTTTATTTATGAATTCTCTGAACAGGTTCAGACAATGGAGATGATATCACACTAGCCATTCTTTTAGATGATGTTGCTTTAATCAACCTTTTCCGAAGATGGTCCTTTTTAAACCTATCTTCAAAACTTGTTTTCTGAGACATACACAAACTAAAAATACCTTTCAGTAGCACTTGATATATTTTAAATAAGTTTGTTAATTATTAAATTGAATATTTTAGGTTACAGATAATATTTTACCAAATTTTTCTTAGAAGGTTAATTGATTTTAATTCTCTTATCAAATTTATCTTAGAGTACACATTTTAAAATACCGCTTTTAAGTTAATTAAATGTTTTATCATTTAGGGATATCATTTGTTATCTGGTTAAGAAAGAATTATGTTAATGATATGACTAACTATGCACAATTAGAAACACAAAAATGGAAGACAAAGAAATCAAACAGAACAGAATATTAATATTATAAAAGACATAAATATAAAGACTCTGAAACAAAACACAAGTTTATCATTGATCATTAGATTGGTTCTCGTTTGCACTGGCTTTCTTCTTTTGTTCTTTCAGCATTGTCAACTCTCTTTGATAAAACTTGAGTGTGTCTTCCAATCGTCCAATTCGTTCTTCCAATCTCCTTAATTTGCATTTTCTGAATATTTCTTTTAAAGAACCAGATCACTATTCTTTGTTCTGAGATGGTAAGGAAGTATTGTCAATGTGAATATGACCTTTAATTTTCTCAGCTGTTATTTCCTTGATTTGCTCATATTCTCTCATAGTGAAAGAGGATGAGGAGTCTTGATCGAAGAGTCTTTCAATAGGAAATCCTTTATGTTGTAGGATTTTCATTATCAGTGTAGTATGGGGAAAATCCTTGACTTCTTCTAATTTTCTTCTCATCATATGATAGAGGATGATTCTGGGAAGGTTTAGTCTTTTTCTTTGAAGAAGATGAATCAGCACGAATCTTTCCATATTTGAGATGATGACTGCATCTTTCCTTTTAGGAAGAATACAACAATTAATAATTGCCAGCAAAATTCTGGGAATTTCCAGTAACTGTAAGCACACTGGTGTTTCAAGAATTCTGCGACCAAATAACATTTGATCATGCATCTCTTTCTCTCTATCGTTGATTTCCCAATCTGAAGAGAATTGTTCTCCGGTTGCTTCAACATCAATGACCTCCCTCAGAACTTTGAAGTCCACTTTGAGAGACATACCCATTGCAGATGAGTTTAAAACCACAAGTCTCTTCAATGAACACTTCTGAATTGTTCCAGAAATCCAAAACACTCTGTTCATGCCAGGGAAATGATGCCTTTTCTAGATAGGGAATCCAGCCAGCAGTTTCGAAATACTCAGAGATTTTGAGTTCTCCTTTGTCAAAGTCACTAAGTCTTACCCCCTCTTGTGGGAATAATTCTTTCATCGTACTTTCATGAGCTTTGGATGCATGAGATTGCAGATATTGATGCCATTGAGATAGATATAGAGAATTTGGTAAGGAATTTTTCTTTTAGAAGATTGATTACTTGTGAATTCCTTCCAATGACCTTCCAAACCTTAAATAGGCAGTCAAGCATCACTTCATTTCATGAGATGTGACGGTTACATCCACTAAGCAGTTATGGAGAGTTGTGCTTCAAGCATTTATGAAGTGGCAGTTGTGCACTGAGCCGGTGTGGGAAATAGTGCATCGTGCCGGTTGAGAGAAACCGTTTAATGATGCAATGATTCACATCGTGCCATTTCATATGTTTAACAACAATTATGACTAACACACACGGCTATTCGTCTTTTTCACATATGATACATATGACACAGATTACATGCAGCAATTAATGATCACACATATATTTATGCAGAAAATATTGGACATTCGTGACTGTTCGTCTTATTTAAACAAACACTAAAAATATGCAATAACTTTATACATGAACCAAATTATAAATATCAGGAAAAATACATGTAGAACACTTAGCATGCAATTAATTAATTTTCATATTTACTAAATAATTTCCATAAAACACACATAGGTTAAGAACTATACTTAAAGTTAGATTTAAACAAAAATAGGAAAGGTGTTACCCGTTCGTGATCTAGAGATAGATACACTTTCCTTTTCCAATTATATCCTTCTACAGAATGCCTTTATATGAATAATGAGTTTTAAGAAAAATATTTTCTTTTCTCATTATCATTCTTCAGAGTTGCTTCAGTTTGGTAAGATTTCAATCTACTGAGGATCTACTCCTTCTGCATTTGTTAGCTGCTCAACCCGAAGGTGAGCTCTGATACCAATTGTTAGAACCACAGGAAACACTAGAAGGGGGGTTGAATAGTGTTTTAATCTTTTTGATTGGTTTTGGAAATCTTTAATTTAAATCATGAAGATGAACAATGTTCAAAACAAGTCTTAAGATCAGAGATAATTAAAACGTGCGGAAGATAAGAAAAATAGAGTTTCTTCTAAAGCTTAAGATTGTTTTAAACAAAGGCTTCTCAAAGTATCTTCTAAAGATTATTAGAAAGAGTATTTTCAGAACGGTTTCTGAAATACTTCAGATGACTAGAGGTTGTCTGAAGTCTGTTTCTGATTTCTGAACTGAGCTCTTTCCAGACTCACTTCAGATAATTATTTTAGAAGTTCTTCAAGGTACATTCTTTGTAATGCTTCAAATGATATGAGAGACATTTCATGTTTTGTTCATATGAAATATCATTTTATTGAAATAGTTGTGTTAAGTTTATTATGAAAAATACTTTTCAATCCCCAACATAAATATGAAAACTGTAAATAAAGAGATTAAGGGAAAGAAAACTTAGGCACAGAATTTATCCTGGTTCACTCACAAACCCATGAGCTACATCCAGTCCCAGAGGCAAACCACCACTGGATTTTCCACTATCTGAACTCAGATACAAGTACTCTTTTACCACAACCTCTTCAGGCTTAACAATAAGTATTCCTTTGGTTTCAACTGCCTTTCCAGGCAACTCATGCAATATTCTTTTATAGACAAGCCTCTCCAGGCTCAACACCGAGTATTCTTTTACAGACAAGCCTCTCCAGCCTCAACACCGAGTATTCTTTTACTGACAAGCCTCTCCAGGCTCAACACCGAGTATTCTTTCACAGACAAGCCTCTCCAGGCTCAACAACAAGTATTCCTTTGTTTTCAACTGCCTCTCCAGGCAACTCATGCAGTATTCTTTTATAGACAAGCCTCTCCAGGCTCAACCACGAGTATTCTTTCTTCCACCAAGCCTCTCCAGGCTCTCAGACGCATAAAGTGTTTACAAATTAAACTAAGTTTAAGTTTCCACGAAACATAAACTTAATCTTTTCCTGTACTAGAGGTTAACTGAGTACTACTCAGGATACAATGAATAAATCTAAGTACAAGGTTAAGACAGTGATACAAGTGTTTAAATTGAAGTATAATCCCTGTCTATAATGTGAGGAATACCATCCTCTGAGAATAGGCTAAGTAGATTCTGAGTTTGAGCTTCGGCCTTATTCTCCAACCATTGGTTTCCATGGGCTACATTCTCACCCGTATCATTGGAAAAACCAAGGCATACTGGCGGCTTCAAACCATTCTTGGTTCATTTGAGATTAAGCACAGCTTGGTTGGTTGTTCAATTCGACCAACATCTTTAAATTTGATCTTGAGGCTATTTATATGTTTTGTTTAATTATAGCCATTGAAGATGATTCGTAATACCGTTGAGTTGTTGATGATATGGCTCACATAGCCATTGAGTAATAGCTTCTAAAACGGTAGCTTCTTTGTAAGCAAAATAAATTTTCAGATAGTCCTTTTCTGACACTTCTGTAGATGAGCTCTTTAGAGAGATTTTCTTGATATTATTTTGCATGTTCTCTCTCTTGATTTCCTTTTGCTTTTCTTCAGTTGTCTTCTGATTTCTTCTGCGTTCCTTAGCTGACTTCTGATTTCTTCTGCTTTTCTTAGGAGTGTATATGAGGAGGTATCCGTTGGATTTGTTCTTTTGCTCATTTTGTATATACTCCTTTTCTGTTTGCTCCTGACACCATTTCTTCTTTCTTCTTTGAGTGAGGTGTCTAGTTCTCCAGTTGTTGTTTTAGTTTCCTCTTTGATCAAAGACATATGATATTATAGCCGTTGAATCATAGTTTTGACTTCTGCATTGATTTCTTCTTAGTTGAAGTCTGTTCCATGCATTCGGAGTTTATATGTTCAGACAATTAACATATACTCAGATGCTTGTATTTATCACATCGTGATTTACTTCAACTTGTGCTCATCATATTAATTCAGGCTTTTCTCAATTCTTTAGCTTGAATATTATATCATATTAATTCCAGCTTGGATTGCTATTCTGTTCTTCTTTGCAACTTCTTCTTCTTCAGAGATGTAGATGAATAAAGATGTTGAATCAATTGTATTTTATTCAAAAATCTTTTTGGTTGCTTTTTCTCAGTCTTCTATCCCGTTCTGGACAACCAGCAGGTGCAAGTTCAGGTGCAGTAGGTCTGCGCACACAAAAATGCCTTTTGTTGCAGTTGCAGCAGTCATTAGAGAAAGTCATTGCAGAGTTTCCTTATTTTTGCAAGACTTTGATCGAGGCATAAAAGCATGTTTAGCTTTTATACTGAAATAAGTGTACTCCATTTTGGTAGAGTGTGCTTTACACTTTAGCAACGTCTTCAAGAGATCAATTCTTGATTCTCTTTATAGACTTCTTCACATCGTCTTCACGTCTTCAGATAATCTTCTGGTCTTTAGATAGTCTTCTTGTCTTCAGACGACTTTCTTGTCTTCAGACGGTCTTCACGTCTTCAGACGGGTTGCGCACTTCAGACAGCTTCAGCACTTCAGACGAGTTGCGTTCTCCAGACAGTTTCAACACTTCAGAGGAGTTGCGTTCTTCAGACAGGTTCAACACTTCAGACGAGTTGCGTTCTTCAGACAACTTCAACACTTCAGGCGAGTTGCTTACTTTAGACAGCTTCTACGCTTCAGACGAGTTGCTTACTTCAGACAGCTTCTACGCTTCAGACAACCTTTATATTAAATTCTGCATTTGTTCTTCTGATCCTGATCTTCTGATTCTGATTCTATTCATCAAATCTTCTTCTTCTTCTAATTAATATTTCAACCTGAAACACAATCAAAAAACCAATACCTTTCTCAGTAGAATCTATTTATATAATCTTATTTGTTCTTATTATGTTCTTATATAATCTTATTTGTTAATCATTAAAACTAAAGGATATTAAGTCTTTGAGTCAGGTTTGAATGCTCAAACTGATTAACAGACTTCACAAGATCCAGGTCCGTGTTACATGCTAGAACATTTGGCGCTAGAAGGAGGGCCTGAACCTTCGCCTATCCAGCATGACAGTCACCACTCGTCGTCAGCAAACTTGGCCCCATCCTCAACCAACACCCAAAGGTTGGGTGGAAGACCTCGGAGCCGGAAACGATTTAGCTGAACAAGAAGGAACTTCACACCCACAAGTTGAAGTCGATTAGTATGGAGAGACTAACTAATCTGATCCCCGAGATGAAGTGATTCGGCGGCCAGAGGCTCAGATCAGAGAACTTCAGGAACAACACCAACGCCATTCCCACGAGTCACATCCGAAACCGGCTGGAGATCCAGCTGTGAATCATATTGAGGAGCGCCTTAGACACCTGGAGCGCAGTATAAACCCTCAACCACAACCCACCATCCAGTCTCAGCTCGCATCAGAAAGAGACAATCAGGAAGTCCAACAACCAAGGGCTACTGGCCAGCTAGCTCCCTTCAGGCACCCTTTCTCTGAAAGGTTAGTCTGGGTCGAGATACCTGAGCAGTACAGGAGGGCACTCCCCATTGAATCTTTTCATGGTACCACAGACCCGGTCAAACATCTGGATGCCTTCACCAACGAGATGCTTTTCGTTTGCGCCCCAGAAGCCATCATCTGTCGTTCTTTCCCCAGAACGCTGAAAGGAGAAGCTTTAGCATGGTTCAAAACTCTCCCCCTGGGTTCCATCGATACCTGGGACGACATGCAACATACCTTCTTGGGACGATTCACAATCTCCACTGAGATTCCCAGAGATCAATTCACGGTAGCAAAAGTCAAGCAAACAAAAGACGAGCCACTCAGAAGTTTCCTAGCCCGATTCTACAAGGAGTGTGCTCTAATCCCGGACCTAGCCGAAAACGTTCAACTCGTATGCGCCGTGTCGGCTCTTTCACCGGGCTCCCCCTTGGTCGTCTCCTTATCAGAAGAACCGGCCCGATCCATGGAACAATTTCGGCAACGATCACACAAGTATGTGGGACGGGAGGCTCACTTGGTCGTCACCGCCAAACAAGACTCTCACCAAGGATCAGGCCGAGACTCTTACCAGGACCGACATAAAGGGAGAGACAAGGGACAACTTCAACAGGACCAACATCGGCACCCTAAAGGCCGATACAATAACTATGCGTCCCGTAACACCAACCCAGGAAAGATCCTTAAGGAGGTGATGCACACTGAGTTTGCAGACATACCAAAGCCCCCTCCTCTCAAAGCCTCAGCTCAGAAGGACAAAACTAAGTACTGCTCATTCCATGAGGGATATGGACACAACACTGATGAGTGCATACAGTTACGTGACCTCATTGAACAGCTAATTCGAGACGGCCGACTCGGCCGTTATGTGAAGAAAAACCGGTCCCAGGGAGGATACAAAAAGAATGATGAGAGGAATAGATCACCCAGCCCTGACGGGGGAAAAGACAAGAGACGGAAATGTTCCACATCCCCCAAGAAGCATGACAACAAAGAAGACAAACCCGACTCTAGCACTCAGACTACTCCTAGGGTAAGGATAAACATGATTTCAGGAGGTTTCGCTGGAGGAGGACTATCGAACAACTCCAGAAAAAGGCACCCGCGTGAAGTCTATAATGTCGAACAGTCTGATTTGAAGACGGTGACTCAAAGACCCCCCAACCCGGTCATCACCTTCTCAGATGAAGACTTCTTCGATGACGTGGTTGATCATGATGACCCGTTCGTGATACGTTCCTTGATAGGCGATGGAGATGTCGGACGCGTGTTCGTTGACCAAGGCAGCTCGGCCGACATCCTTTTTTACAGGACCTACACCCAACTGCTCTTACCACCGGAATCACTATTACCCTACTCAGGAGATCTGGTGGGCTTCTCAGGAGAAAGAATCCAACCCAAAGGTTACCTTCAGACCACACTCAGAATCGGCTCCAAAGCCGAAAACAAAGCCGTCTCAGCTAAGTTTCTAATAGTTGATTGCCCCAGCTTATACAATGCCATTCTTAGGTGCCCATCTCTGAATGCCCTGGGAGCAATTATTTCTACCAATCACCTAGTGATGAAGTTCCCCGGCCGAGACGGGAAGGTGATCATTGTCCAAGGAGACAGAAAAGAAGCAACGGAATGTTACAACGCTGCTCTCACCATTGCACCCACATCTCAACCAGAAAAGGCAGTCTCCAGAGATCAAGTCCACATGATCGATCTCGACCCCAGAGCCGAGATGAATCCCAAAGGACGAGAAAGAATCGAGCCGGCTGCGAAGACCAAACCTTTTCAGATTGGTATTTCAGCAGAGTAGACGACCAAAATCGGCTGCGACATAGACCCCACCATGGAAGAAAGATTGAAATCTCTACTTTCAAAGAACTCAGACCTATTCGCATGGACATCGACTGACATGCCGGGTATCGACCCCAATTTCTGCTGTCATAAACTATCAGTTGACCCCAATGCTAAGCCGGTTGCCCAGAAAAAAAGGAAAATTGGCCTTGAAAGACAATAGACTGCCAATCAGCAGGTAGAAGAACTCCTCAAGGCCAAGTTCATCCGGGAATGTAAGTACGCCACTTGGCTATCTAATGTCGTCCTAGTAAAGAAGTCAAATGGCAAATGGAGAATGTGCGTAGATTACACAGACCTGAACAAAGCGTGTCCTAAAGACCCTTTCCCTCTTCCCAACATTGATCAGCTAGTTGACAATTCATCAGGGTATCGTTGGTTATCCTTCATGGATGCCTACTCAGGCTACAACCAAATACCCATGGACTGGGATGATGAAGAAAAGGCGGCCTTCATTACTGACAAGGGGATCTACTGTTACACCATGATGCCTTTTGGTTTGAAGAATGCCGGTGCCACATACCAGAGGATGATGACCAAGGTCTTCGGTGATGTGATGGGAAGTATAGTTGAAGTCTACATAGACGATATCATAGCAAAGACGACCGAGACAGAAGACCACATAGCCGACTTGGAATTGGTCTTTGACCGCCTCAGAAAGCACAATATGAGACTTAACCCCGTCAAGTGCTCTTTTGGAGTACCCTCAGGCCATTTCCTGGGCTTCCTCCCTCACCAGTAGAGGAGTAGAAGCAAACCCAGACAAATGCAAAGCCGTGTTGGATATGAAAAGCCCAACTTGCATCAAGGAGATACAACAACTCAATGGAAGAATAACAGCACTCAGCCGATTCATCCCCAAGTCGGCCAAAACCTCCCTTCCTTTCTTCGAACTTCTTTGCAAAGGGAAGTCCTTCACTTGGACTGCTGAGTGCGAAACCGTCTTTCAGCAGCTGAAGCAGACGCTGGCAAATTCACCAATCCTAGTGAAACCGGCCCAAGGAGAACATCTGTACCTCTACATTTCCGTGACCAATCAAGCCGTAAGTTTGGTTTTGGTTAAAGAAGATGGGCGCACCCAACTTCCCATTTACTTTGTCAGCAAGGCTCTACAGGGTGCCGAGTTGAGATATCAAAAGTTAGAGAAAGCTGCCCTTGCCGTGTTAACTACCGCCAGAAGATTGAGACACTACTTCCAAGGACACAGAGTCACAGTCCGGACCGACTTACCCCTCAGACTCGTCCTCCACAAGCCAGACCTCTCTGGACGTATGACCGCTTGGGCCTTGGAGTTATCAGAATTTGACATACACTTTGACGGGCGCACTGCTCTCAAGAGTCAAATTCTAGCTGATTTCGTCGCTGAAATGACACCCCCTGAAGACTCACCTAATGATGAATGGACCGTCTTCGTCGACGGCTCTTCCAACAAAAAAGGTGCCGGAGCCGGGATAGTCCTGGAAGGACCCAATGGAGTTTGCATTGAGAAATCTCTAAAGTTCAAGTTCCACACCTCGAACAATCAACCGAGTATGAAGCATGTATTGTCGGTCTCCTGATGGAGAAGGAAGTAGGTGCCAAAAAAGCTGTCATCGTCTGCAGTGACTCACTATTGATGATATCCAAGATCAAAGGGGAATATCAAGCAAAGGAACCATTACTACAGAGGTATCTGGAGAAAGTAAAGGTCTCGAGCGACGGTTTTGAAGAGATTATCTTCCAACATGTCCCTAGAGCCTACAATACCAGAGCCAACATCCTATCCAGATTAGCAAGCACCAAAAAGCTTGGTAATAACAAGTCAGTCCTTCAAGAAGTCTTCTCGACCCCAAGAATATCTGAGGCATCCATGATGCTGATAGAAGAATCCACTTCATGGATGACACCCATTGAGACTTACATCCTGAAGGGCACACTCCCTGAAGAGGAAAAAGAAGCCAGAAAGTTGAGACGACTGGCTTCCCATTTCACAGTCATCCAAGACAGATTATACAAGAAGGGATTCTCTACCCCTCTCCTCAAATGCGTTGATGACAAAGAAGCCAAGTATGTGTTGGCCGAGTTACATGAAGGTAGTTGTGGGAATCACCAAGGAGATAGAACACTTGCAAGAAAGACCCTTAGAGTCGGGTATTACTGGCCGACTCTGGCCCAAGATTCCATGGACTACGCTAAAAAGTGCGAAACGTGCCAGAAGAATGCTTCCATCCACCACCAACCTTCATCTGAGTTAACAACCATCACGACCCCCTGGCCTTTCCACCAGTGGGGAATTGACATACTCGGCCCTTTCCCCCAGCTCCAGGACATGTCAAATTCCTAGTGGTAGCAGTGGATTATTTCACCAAGTGGATAGAAGCAAAACCTCTTGCCACTATCACCTCAGCCAAAATGCAGAAGTTCTTTTATAAGAACATTGTCTCAAGGTTCGGGATACCTTATTTTGTGATCACGGACAACGGGACACAATTCACTGATTAAAGGTTCAGAGAGCTGTTGTCAGACCTAAAGATCAAGCATGACTTCACTGCAGTAGAACACCCACAAACCAACGACCAAGCCGAGTCTGCAAACAAGGTGATCCTCAAAGCCCTTAAGCGCAGGTTAGACAACGCCAAAGGCAACTGGGTGGAGCAACTAGACCATGTACTCTGGGCATATCGCACCACTCCACAGTCTTCTACCAATGAAACCCCATTCTGGCTCACATACGGAACCGAAGCACTGATCCCGATCGAGATTGGGGAGCCGAGTTGGAGAGTCCAGAACTTCACCCAGGGATCGAACGATAAAGCAATCTTGGAAGAACTAGACTTCTTGGATGAAACCCGGGCCATAGTTCATATCCGGGAATTAATTCTGAAGGAACGCCTCACATCCTGACGCAACAATAAAGTCATAGCTAGAAGTTTTCAATCTGGAGATCTCATCCTACGCAGAGCCGACATCGCCAACAAAAAGGCAACCCAAGGAAAGTTGGCAGCAAACTGGGAAGGTCCCTACAGAATCGTTGAGGAAACCGGGAATGGAGCCTACAAGATAGAAACTCTTGAGGGAAAGCCTATGCCCAGATTTTGGAACGCAGATAAACTCAAGATCTACTATTCCTAAGTCATTTTCTTGTAGTTTGCTTAAACCGGATGTTAAAAGCATCTCGGTTCAGTATTGTTTAAGTTGGATACAAAGAGTATCCCGGCCCAGTATTCTTCTTTAACATTATTTTGTTTCAACCAGATGCGAAGAGCATCTCGGCTTAGTATTATTAAAGTCGGATACGAAGAGTATCCCGACCCATTATCAATAAAACGCAGTTGCGATAAACTGTTTTCTATTATTTTTTCATTCCTTTTCACACAAGTTCAAGGAACAAGCGTTACAAGCATATTAATGTTAAAAGTGCAAGTTACGAAAAGTAACGAAGTAGTTCGAGACGACAAGCGTTACAAGCATATTAATGTTAAAAGCGCAAGTTACGAAAAATAACGAAATGATTCGAGACGACACACACAAACTGAAACTAGTGTCGAATACACAAATACTTAACTGAAATAGATGCAACAACTTGCCATTACAAAATACGTTCATTACAAACGAAGAAAAATTACAAACAATTACAAGTTAAAAAAGAAGAGGTCACTCAATATACGGGCCGACTTCCTCACCAGAAGCGACATCAACATAAACCTTCTTCTCCATGTCGACCCGGCAAATTTTCCCCTCAAAGACCTCATACTCGGGTGACGTCTCTTCGACCTTCAAGTCGGGATTGAGCACCCCCAACTGCGCCACAGCATTCCCGAACGATGCATTGCTGATCTCTTGAGAAAGCTTCACAAGGCTAGCCCTTTCTTCATTGAATTTGGCTTGAGCCTTCTGCAAGTTTTTCTTCACAAGTTCAGCAACAGCCTCATCGGTCATCCCGGACGCAGGTGGAGCCAACTGCAGCTTCTCCAAGTCGGCCTTCAACCTATCTACCTCAGCTTCCAGGGTCTTGTTCTTATCTTTCGCAGACTTATAAAGACCCTTGTATTTTTTACTTTCCTTCATCTCAAGGTTGAGGGCCTCTTGGGCAGTTTTCACATCTTCTAAGGCCTTATCACTCTCGGCCGTACGGTTCTCAAGGTCTGAAGAAACCCGCTCGGAGTCCGGGATCACATCAAGCCTTAGATGCCTTATGTACGCAGCATGCTGAAGGCATTGGCGCTCAATGTCCAATAAACCCTCAACTTTCGGAACACTTTCGTGAACCGATTTCATGAAGGGGTTGTACAAAATATGGTCCAACTCAGGGGTGTCCAAATCAACCTCCGAGTCGTACAGGTTCAACCCGAACTCCTCTGAAGATTCTTCCACCCCAGCCCTTTTATTTTTCTTTTTCTTCAAATTCTTCTTCCTTTGCGCTTGAGGCTGCCCATCGTCATACCCAGACGGGACGGGATCAACATTGATGACCGGTCGAGGAACTGAACCATCTTCGCCATCGGTCCGGGTAAAATCCAAGTCGACCCGAACATCATCGGTATTAACTTGGGTGTTCTGTAGGGCCCTCAACTGCCTTAACGCCTCAGATGCCATTGAAGCTACAAAAACAAACACGAACGATTAGCCGGGACGAAAATAACAGAAAGTAACAGGCAAATAGAATAAATCTCACCAATTCTGGATCCAACGTTACGAGTCGGACCATCTAATATTTTCTTAAAGGAAAACAACCCACATTCCTCAACTGACTCCTTTAACAAATCCCTTACTACCAGATCCTGAGGGGACAATGCCGACTTGGAGACTTCAAAGTCAGACGGCTTCATGTCATAATGTTTGTCATTCCAGTAAATAAAAAAACGTGGTGTGTTAGAAGACCTTTCCTCCCAAAACGGCTTCACACCTTCGGCCCCCTGTACTTGGAAGAACTCATGTTTGAAAGTGATGCTCCCCCTCTTAGCCGACTCACAGAAAAAGGTTATCATTTTTCGATCTTTATGCCCCCTAAAAGAGATCCAACTTTTCAGAGTCTCCTTCTTATCCCCTGGGGGTGCTTCCTTAACACTATGAAATAATAAAAGAACAACTTTACAGAAGGCGTGAAGCCGAACTCGGTCAAGATCAACTCGAAGCACCTGATGAAGGCCCACGAGTTGGGGTGCAATTGTGAAGGAGCACACCGCAAAAACATAAGCATCCGTTCTTGAAATTCGGTGAACGAAAGCCTCAATCTCACTTTTGAATGAAAAAAGTCGTAAGTGTATAAAAAAGATGTATTGGTCTCGGATAGATGGCATACTCGGCCCCCTCGAGGTGGAAGCACCACATTGTACAATTCTTTCATCTCGGCTGAGCCAAACACCTCCAGATCGAATAAGCATTCCTGGAAATGCTCAGGACAGTTGGGTCTATACACAGAACAGGTACCAAGAACCTCCGGATCCACCCACTGATACCTATCAGCCCACAGGGGCACGAAGTACTCCTCATCACGGGGCTCAGCCATTTCAACACCTGTAGAGGTGATTGTGTAACAACTACCCTCATCAGAATCGGGACGACTAGCACTCGACTCATCAAAGACACTATCATATGAATTCGTCTCGGATATATATAATTTATTATCATTTTCAACTCGAACTCCCCCCCAGAGGCCAAATTCCTCCGCCTCAACACCTCGACCAACTCAGAACTTAAATCCTCATTATCCCCACAGAATGACCGGCTCCGGGACACCCATGACTCAGGTTTCCCAGACAAAACTTCCAAAGAACTACTCTCACTCATTTGTGCAAAAAAAAAGAGGGGGAGAGAAGAGTAATACCTGATAGTCGGATCCTGAATTCGATTCGGAAGCAGAGAGTCGGATCAAGATTCGGGAATGCGATTGCACAAAGAGAGAAGCTGGAAACAAATGAAGCAAGTGGAAGAAGAAAACTTCTCCACCCCCTATTTATAAGGCCGAAAAGGCCCATAACCGCTACAACCCAGGAATTCGAACCGTCGTGACTTTATAGCAGAGCGACACGTCACCTGGAACACGAAATGTCACCAGCAATTGAAACAATTCAAAGAAAATGAAACGTCGCGACGTTTCATCAGGATACGAACTCATCCCGAAAACGTGAAGTAAAATAGCATCCCAAACCAAGGTAGAAGCGGCTCACAACTTGTCACACCCAACTGGGATAAATCAAAAACCCTCAAAACCGTCTCGAACATGATCTTCGAGGTCGTCTCGAGTTGAACCTTCAAAGACATCTCGAACTCTAAATGTTGTCTCGGCTACGTCCAAAGCATTTAAGCTCAAAGCCAACTAAATAAGTTGACAAGAGCTGGGGGGCTTCTGTTACGGTCTAAACCTAAGGCCCAATAGCCAATATGGCCCGCGTACTATATTATTTTCATATCCTTAAATATATAATAATATATGTACATAATATAACCATATCTGCAATTATATTTGTGATCGCCCACAATATATTAAATATTGTATCTATGATTATATGATTATACCTGCATATTCACTCCTTTTATACAAAGGCCCACTTGCCATATTTATACAGGGAAAACCCCTATATATACGGGTAACTGACAGATCATCAGGTACACACAATATTATCCAGTCAATCACTTTGACCGTTATTATCCCTTTCTGACTTGGGCGTCGGAGTCCCTTTGCAGGTACACCCCCCCGGGTTCAAATCGGATCTCGCACCGTCAACCCGGACCCAGAGCCAACTTTAACCTGTTGACTCAGATCCAGGTCCGTGTTTCATACTAGAACAATAGTAATTACAATTGCCACAAACAAATTGTCTGCAACATAGAGAATTGAGAGAGAGAAACCTAAATGGAGAGAGCACACATCAATGCTTTGGTTTCTTAAGCTTTTGTCTATAAAAACTACTCCATATTTCACACGATTGAGAAGCTATTTACTATAAAAATAGATCAGAACAATGCGCATTTTTATAGGAGCAATAGAGAAATTAAGATTTCCCGGTCGAAGACCTTCAATACCAAATCTAAAATTAAGAAAGAAAAAATTGGAGAAGAAATCAAAAAGAAAACCAGAGACATCGAAGTTCACCATTTAGACAACACTGTGTTCTCTAATCTATGAAGAAGAATCGAGAGTGAAAAAACCATGAAAAGTGAGTCGATAGCGAGAGAAACTGAGAGTAATGACTACGGTGTTTTTGTCTTTTGTACGATTTTAACATAATGAGTCATGTCTTTTTAGTTTTTTACTATTACTATAGATGAAAACGATGTAACGTTTTTAATTGAGTAAACCCTCATTTTGGTCCCTGAAAGATTGGTCATCGGTCAACTTGGTACCTGAAAGAATTAAAATTGTAAAAACGTCCCTAACAGATGCTAACATCAATCAAAATCGTCCTTCCGTTAACCAAATGATGAGGACATGACCCAGAGCAAGGCACTTGAAGGACTTGAAAGACCTATGACAAGGGCACAAGCAAGAAAAGCCAAGGAAGCTCTGCAACTTATGGTGGCATCCTTAAATAAAAAGGGCGCAAATCCTAGAGAAGAGCCTCAAAAATTTGTCCTTTGCATCAACATTGAAGAAGGGGATGACTTGGTTCTTAATGAAGCCTAGTTATCTTAAATTCAATTTTCAAAAGAAAAGGAAGAGGACTTGATGGGCTGCCAACAAGCACTTAATAAGTTGGTTGAGTTCTTTTTTTTATTTCTTAGTTTAAATAAATGGCTACATAAAATTCATCACATGGGGAGGCCAATTAAAGGATCATGAAGGCTGAATTATGGTTCAAGAGACAAGGGAGGTTACAAAATAATTTAGCATTCAAGAGCTGTTACAACACCTGAAGAGGGGCGACAAGCATTCAATATGGGGGTTACAAATTGATGGAGCAACCAACACTTAATTTCGGGGCTGTTATGTCTAGCAATTGGAGCGTCCACTTCATGGTTGAATCAAGAGCCTATTATTCTTTTGTTGGTTGTTACAAAATCCATGTCAAATGTGTGGCCACATGTGGAGGATTGTAGGCTAAATTTTATTAGTTTTATTTCCTAAGTTTAATTTCTTTTAGTAGAATTTAATAGATCTGCATGGCAGATTTATTGAGGACGGTTTTGGTAGTTGTTAGGGCGTGGCTACATGGCTGATTGCATGGGCAATTATGCTTGTTTTGTATGGACTATAAATATTATGCTTCATGCATGCAATCAAAGTTAAGTTGGAATCAGAATTTTAATTCATATTGGAGAGTGTTTCTCTAATTTTCTTGCTTAGTCAAGAGTTGAGGTTTATCAAAGGTTTATCACCTTTGTGTGTTTAATCTCAAGGACTTATCTTTCATCCTTGAAAGTGTGACGTCCAAACTATCTTCTTTTATCTTCTTCTTTCTTCTCCTCCTAAACTATATCTTCTTTTTGCTTGAGAATTTGTCTAAGTTTGCACAAGAAACTTACCAAGTTTTAAGGTTGAATGTTATTCAATTGAAATTTGGTTATCATCCAAAGTTTAAAAATCCAAAATTTTGATACATTCAAGAAAAGAACATTGAAAGGGAAATAGAAAAAAAAAAAGAAAAAGATGTATGAAAATCAATTGTTTAAAGAGATGTTCATGTTTTCAGCCTTCTAATTTCTAAAGGTCCTATTTTCGAATCCTAGTAACTAAAAGGATTCATATCATTTGGTCATCAGAGCTCCAGTTATTAGAAATTTCAAGGCTATTTCTGAATTCTTTCTTTACGACATTTGCTATTTCTTCTTGTTATTCTTAGTTTTTCTTGTTTTTGTTTTCTTGACTACACACAGGTTTTCTTGAATGTAGTTGATTCAATCCCCAAAGTGTATGTGAATTCTCGTATTTATTTATGAATCCCTATTCTATAATATTGGTATTTTTATCCTTGCTTAATGCATAGCTTTCGCCTGTGTGCCGGAGTTATAGGTTAATTATATGATTCAGGTGACAGATGTTTCTATAAAAATCACAGCGAATTTGGGGGAACCGATACTTAGGAAACTCAAAGTCTGATTGGTAAAAGTACTCATAGTAGTTACTATAGGGTTATAGGAGAAAGTGACCATTGAAGAAGAACTAGGCAATCTCTTCATAGCTGACACTATAGGTCTATAGGGCGAATTGATAGTATTAAACAAACGGAAAGATAGAGCAATCAAGTCGGGGTAGTTTGTCGCCTGGGAGAACCCGCATGAATTATCTTCGAGTGGTTTACTACATGGTAACTCGGGGTAAAGCAATATAGTTTGGCTAGGATATTATAGAAATATATTCATAAATAATATTGGAATTCACATGCATAAAGGGGTGCGATGATACGAAGTTCAATCCTAATCCAAATAAAGTATTTTATCTTCTCTCAATCATCTCTTTCTTTTATGCAAATTTACTTTCCTCACCACAAACTCTCAAATACTGTTTTCTACTTGATAATCTGATCACAAGTAAATACGAAGTGAACCGTTCCCTGTGGATACGATAAACTCATACTTACTATTATACTGCTGAAATTTTGGTACGCTTTCTAGAATCTCATCAAGTATTTTTTGGCGCCGTTGCTGGGGAATGGTGTATCAATTCGTATAGACTTGGGAGGTCTAATTATCAAGTTGTATATACTCTATCTTAGGATTAGATTTTTATTTTTATTTTAGGAAATTTTAGGAATTTTTCTTTTTGTTTTTATTTCTAATTTTTATTTTTAAAATTCTCTTCCACACTTATCTGTTTCAAGTTTTCTTGTTTATACTTTTGAGAGGCCAGGTGTCCCCAAATCAGTTACAGTTTGATCCAGAAATAGAAAGGACATTAAGGAAGAACAGAAGTAGAAACAGGAGAAGGAGAAGCAGGATACTTGAGGAAGAACCCGAAAATATGGTAGAAGAACAACCACCAAGAAGAAGGAGCTTAGGAGAATATGTCATGCATCAAGGACCTCGCCATTTTTCAAGTATTGTCTTGCCCACAACTGCGAAGTCCTTGGAGTTGAAGGCTGCTCACCTCAATCTTATCAGTGTCAATCAATTCGCAGGATTGGATCATGAGGATCCAAATACACATCTTTCAAACTTTTATGAATTAATAGGCACTATGGGTTTTGAGGAAGGTGATTTAGAACCTGTATATTTACGTTTATTTCCTTTTTCATTAATAGGAAAAGCTAAGGAGTGGTTGAAGTCGCATCCAAATCAAAGTCTAAACAACTGGGATGTGGTTGAAGATAAATTTCTGACAAGATTTTTCCCACCAGGAAAACACATACAAGCAAAGCAGATATCTCCACATTCAGACAAGGATCAGATGAACCATTATGTGAAGCTTGGGAGGGATACAAATCTATGTTGCGCAAATGTCCCAATCATGGCTATGATGACATTGCCCAACTCAACATTTTCTGCAAGGGACTCAGATCTGATTCCAAATCTTTCATAGATGTTGCAGCAGGAGGAACTATCTTATCCGTGGATGTAGAGTGAGCAATCTCAATCATTGACAACTTTGCTCAGAATGATCAGAAAGCTCAGTATGGACGACAACCAGCTCAATACAGAAGAAAGGAGTGTTGGAACTCAACAATAGTGATGCTATTCTAGCGGAAAATAAACTTATCAAGAGACAGATAGAAGCACTAACAGAACAGTTGAAGGCACTTCCTCAACAGTTAAAAGTTGTCCAATCCCAACCTATTCAAGCCCAACCTTTGATCTGTGACTTTTGCGGAGGCGACCATCCCAATGGTCAATGCTCTTACCAAGAAAACCAAGCCGAACAAGTAAACTTTATGGGTAACCAGGGAAGGCAAGGAAATTTCTCCAACAATAACAACCAGTACTCACAAGGATGGAGGAATAACCAAAACAACTCTAGATGGGGGCAGAATGGAGGGAACAGACAGACACCATACCAGCAGCAACCATCAACGTATGATAGATTGAACAGGTTGGAAGAGAAGATTGATGCATTCATACAAGGATTTGATGGATTCAAGAAGAACACAGAAGCATCAATCAAAGCATTAGAAAATCAAGTGGGCCAACTAGCAACAGAAATGGCAGAACACAAGAATGACCACTTTACAGCAAACACTCAGATAAATCCAAAAGATCACTGCAATTTGATTGCTACTTATGGCAACATTACAGAAGAAAGTGATGTAGAAGAAAGCATCACTTTTGAAGAACAACTTCCCAAAGAGGAGATCGTCAAGGAGAGTGTTCAATTAGAGGAAAAGCCAGAAGAGATTTTGCAAAAAGAAGAAGAAGAACCAGAAGAGGTCTACACCACAGGAAAGTCACTTGACCCAGGTAAGTTCATTGTACCTCTTTTTATAGGTAATCAACCAACTACTTATGCTTTATTAGATCTTGGAGCGAGCATCAACTTGATGCCGCTATCGTATTTTAACAAGCTGGGAATTTTGAAGGTCAAGCCTGCCAACATAAAGTTACAATTGGCAAATAAGTCCACTCAAAGCCCATATGGGAAGATTGAAGATTTACCAATTAAATTGGACAAGTTTGTGTATTTTGTTAACTTTTACATTGTAGAGACAGAAGAGGAGGATATTGATGTCCCCTTAATTTTGGGAAGACCCTTTTATGAAAGCTGCCAAGGCAATTGTGGATGTTGATCGGGGAAAATATCAATTGAGCTCTAAAGATGAGAGCATTGTGTTTCACATTGACAAAGGAATCCCCAAATTACAGAAGACTCTAGAAAAATTAAAAATGGGATAATACTGATGGGATCTATAAATTCAAATTTAAATCTAAATAGCCACAGGTAAGACAGAAAAAAGCTCCTCCAGATATTGTGGAGCAAAAGAAGAAAAAGGTTTCTGGATTTTTGAGGAAACCAAGAATGAGAGTAAAGCAACCAGAGTCAATCATGGAGTTTAGATTTAAAAAGAGAAAAAGGGCAGCATCAAAGGAAGAAGTTAGTGAAGACAGTGATGATGAGAATATAAGAAATTGGCATGGAGGATGGGAACTAAAGGGAAGAACAGGAACAGAGTCAACCATTATCCTCCAATTGAGGCCACCATAAATTTCTAAGTAACCAGGCGTCGAGCTATCAGACGTTAAACAAGCGCTTCCTAGGAGGCAACCCAACATTTTTGTTTTTAATTTTTCTTTGATTTTGTTTTTTATTTTTGTTTAGAGTCAATACCTGTGTATAATAGGAAATTGTTGGGAATTGGATTGATTTTAATGAGTAAAGGATGAAAACCAATTGGAGTTAGGAAGCAGTAGAAAACAGGAATAAAATTTAAATTATGTTTTCTGCGCTTCACCCACGCTTAGCGCAGGTGAAGCACAGAAATGAAAATAAGTTTCTGTTTTCTGCGCTTTACTCTCGCTAAGCGAAGGTAAAGCGCAGAAATATCAAAATTTATCTCTGTTTTCTACGCTTAGCGTAGGTGAAGCGCAACGGCTCGCTTCATATTCCTATGAAGCACGCGCTGCACTCTCGCTAAGCGAAAGTGCAGCGAAATCGCGCGTTGCATCTTAAATTTAAAATTTGAAAGAGGAAAGGTCATTTCAACCTTTCCTCAACTCTTAAACTCCCTTTTTCTCTGAAATCTCATCCTTTTCTCTGACTTTTTCACTCTGTGCATGGAAAATATGGAAGTGACAAAGACAATTTTTGTTTTTACATTATTTGCTTAGTGCCAAAAAGCCAACCCTTGATTGAATTTTTCCAAATTTTTGGTAACCCATTTGAGCTTTAATGTTTCTTCTTATGCACCCCAGCCATAATTGATATCTATATCTTGTCCATTACACACTTGGGATAGAGAGCAAGGTGCATCTTGATATAATGGGAAGAAAAGGTTGGTAAATGGAAAGTCAAAGAAATACAAAATGCAGGCACAAGAAAGCAAAAGTGGATCACCCCCCTCAAAAATCAAAAGAAAAAGTGAATGAATTGAATAAGTTGGGGGAGTGAATTTTCAAACAAAGAAAGAGGCCAGCTGAATATGACAAATCAAGAATGAGATGGAGAATGGAGAGAAGTTCCAAATTCAAGAAAAATCAAAAGATGCTCTCTATTCTAAGTGTTCTTTGCTTATCCAGAAAAACCATGATTTCTTGATAACCCAGCCTCATTACAACCAAAGAAAAGACCTTTTGATCCATATTGACCATGTGCATGTTTAGGAGCTAGAAACGACTATCAATTCTAGTTGTTCAACTGTGGTGGAAAAATTGAGGTAAACACTTACCCGTGAGCATGAGAGAATTCCTTGATTTATCATTTATTGCTTTAATTACTATCTCTGGAAAAGTTTGACTTACTGATTGTATACTATCCTGATTGAGCATTGGTGACATCTCTTAATTCTGATTTTTTTTCTGATATTTGGAAAGTGACTTCTGCCCAATAAAGAGATGATGAAAAATTTGTCCTCATTTTTGAGAATTGTACAGGGGGATTGAATTGATTTTTGCTTGCAAAGAGGTTTCTTGCTTGAAGACAAGCAAGAAGTTAAGTTGGGGGGTATTTGATAAGTTCAAATTATATGATAAATTCTTGTATTTTTACTGCACTTTATCAAGGTTAAATAGTAATTTATGCCCCAAAATAATCCTTTTTTAGTAATAATTGTAATAATTGTGATTATTTGATTTGAATTTGAATTTGATGTTATTTTAATAGAAAATCTATTAAATTTGCAGATTTATGAGAAGATTTGAATGAGGAAAGAAGATAGCATTATTTGAGGAGAGGATCTGCTAATTTGAAGTTTAAATCAGAGCAAATAAAGATAAGATCAGCTGTCATTTAAACAAGGATTCTGCAAATAACTTCCTAATTTAAATTCAAAGACAGAATCAACACAGAATCAGATCAAAAAGAGGGGAACAAGGAAAGCCAAGCAAACAAGGATAAAATCAGGAAAAGATCAAGCTGTTAAAAGAAGAAATAGAGCAATCAGTTACGCGTTCCAAGCAAACAAGGAAAGCCACGCTTCACTCGCGCGCAGATTCAGAATTGGCTTTTTGTTTCTTGCGCTGAGCGCAGATGAAGCGCAACTGCGTGGAATTAGTTTTAGATTTGTTTTCAGATCTATTTTTAAATTAGATTTCTTCCAGATTCAAGATAGCTTTCCTTAGTCTATAAATAGAACCCTTTGTAAAGAAAGAAGAGGAGGTTAGCAAAGGAGCATTTAGGAAGGAGATTAGAGAGATGACAAAGGCAGAGCTAGGATTGGAGCAAGGTGATAGCTTCTCCATTGGGTTGTAATGGCTACCATGTGTAGCTAAACATCTCGATAGGATTGAATGTAGTTGATTCAATCCCCAAAGTGTATGTGAATTCTCGTATTTATTTATGAATCTCTATTCTATAATATTGGTATTTTTATCCTTGTTTAATGCATAGCTTCCACCTGTGTGCCGGAGTTATAGGTTAATTTTATGATTCAGGTGACAGATGTTTCTATAAAATTAACAACGAATTTGGGGGAACCGATACTTAGGAAACTCAAATTTTGATTGGTAAAAGTACTCATAGTAGTTACTATAGGGTTATAGGAGAAAGTGACCATTGAAGAAGAACTAGGCAATCTCTTCATAGCTGACACTATAGGTCTATAGGGCGAATTGATAGTATTAAACAAACGAAATAGAGCAATCAAGTCGGGGTAATTTGTCGTCTGGGAGAACCCGCATGAATTATCTTCGAGTGGTTTACTACATGGTAACTCGGGGTAAAGCAATATAGTTTGGCTAGGATATTATAGAAATATATTCTTAAATAATATTGGAATTCACATGCATAAAGGGGTGCGATGATACGAAGTTCAATCCTAATCCAAGTAAAGTATTTTATCTTCTCTCAATCGTCTTTTTCTTTTATGCAAATTTACTTTCCTCACCACAAACTCTCAAATACCATTTTCTACTTGATAATCTGACCACGAGTAAATACGAAGTGAACCGTTCCCTGTGGATACGATAAACTCATACTTACTATTATATTGCTGAAATTTTGGTACGCATGCCAGAATCTCATCACTAACCAATTTGATAACTATGAGTTGCCTTCTTGTATTAAGTCTCTTTTGTTGGAATTGGAAGATGTGTTTCCAGCTAATGTTCCTAATGGATTACCACCTTTGAGGGGGATTGAGCATCATATTGATCTCATTCCAGGAGCATCTTTACCCAACCCTCCAGCTTATAGAAGCAATCCACAAGAAACAAAGGAAATTGAAAGGCAAGTGGCTGAGTTAATAAGCAAAGGATGGGTGAGAAACAGCATGAGTCCATGTGTTGTTCTTGTCATCTTGGTACCCAAAAAGGATGGATCATGGAGAATGTGTTCTGACTGTAGAGCCATCAACACCATTAAGTACCGTCATCCTATTCCCAGGTTAGATGATTTACTTGATGAACTTCATTGTGCATGTGTGTTTTCAAAAATTGATCTTAAGAGTGGCTATAATCAGATACGCATAAGAGAGGGGGATGAATGGAAAACTGCCTTTAAAACTAAATATGGTTTGTATGAATGGTTGGTTATGCCATTTGGTATGACTAATGCTCCTAGTACCTTCATGAGACTAATGAATCCTGTTTTAAGGGATTTTATTGGAAAATTTGTGGTGCTATATTTTGATGATATTCTGATCTATAGCACTTGTTCAGACATGCATGTTGAACATTTAAAATCTGTCTTAGATGTGCTTAGAAAAGAACGTTTGTATGCCAACCTTGAAAATGCATCTTTTGTACTGATCATGTTGTGTTCTTAGGATTTGTTGTGAGTTCTAAAGGGGTACAAGTAGATGAAGAAAAGGTTAAGGTCATTCAAGAATGGCCAACGCCTAAAAATATGAGTGAAGTAAGGAGTTTTCATGGACTAGCCAGTTTCTATAGGAGGTTTGTTAAGGACTTTAGTACCTTGGCTGCACCCCTTAATGAAATTGTTAAAAAGAATGTGGGATTTAATTGGGAAGAGAAACAAGAGGCGGCCTTTGCTGCCTCAAACATAGGCTCACTAATGCACCTATACTTGCCTTGTCTAACTTTGCAAAATCTTTTGAATTGGAATGTGATGCATCAAATATAGGCATAGGGGCTGTTTTGCTGCAAGATGGGCATCCAATTGCTTATTTTAGTCAAAAATTAAGTGGAGTTGTTGCACTTAATTATTCAACTTATGATAAGGAATTGTATGCTTTGGTTATAGCTCTAAATACTTGACAACATTATTTGCTACCCAAAGAGTTTGTCATACATAGTGATCATGAGTCATTGAAATATTTAAAAGTACAAGGTAAGCTAAACAAGAGACATGCTAAATGGGTAGAATATTTAGAGCAATTTCCATATGTAATCAAGCACAAGAAAGGTAAGGGGAACATAGTAGCTAATGCGCTTTCTAGGAGACATGCATTACTATCTATGTTAGAAACCAAATTGTTTGGTCTTGAGTCCTTGAAGAGCATGTATGAAAATGATGAGGATTTTGCTAGAATTTTTGCTGCATGTGAAAAATATTCTGAAAATGGATACTTTAGGCAAAATGGATTTTTGTTTAAAACAAATAAATTATGTGTGCCTAGAAGTTCCATTAGGGAATTGGTTTTGCGTGAATCACATGAGGGGGGGGTTGATGGGTCATTTTTGTATTTAAAAGACCTTGGAAATTTTACAAGAACATTTCTTTTGGCCCCATATGAAACGTGATGTGCAAAAATTTTGTGATAATTGCATTATTTGTAAGAAAGCAAAATCTAAGGTTAAGCCTCATGGGTTGTATACTCATTTGCCTGTACCAGAATTTCCTTGGACTGATAGTTCCATGGATTTTGTTTTAGGACTTCCTAGAACAAAGATTTTGTTTTTGTTGTTGTTGACAGGTTCTAAAAAATGGCGCATTTTATACCTTGCAAAAAGGTGGATGATGCTTGTCATGTTGCTGATTTATTTTTCAAGGAAATAGTGAGGCTACATGGATTACCAAGAAGCATAGTAAGTGATAGAGATGCGAAATTTCTTGGTCATTTTTGGAGGACTTTGTGGAGGAAGCTTGGAACCAAATTGTTGTTTTATACTACTTTCCATCCACAAACTGATGGTCAAATAGAGGTGGTGAATAGGACATTAGGCACATTGCTTAGGACTATTTTAAATAAAAATATTAAGTCTTGGGAGGAATGTTTGCCTCATGTTGAATTTTCTTACAATAGGGTTGTCCATAGCACTACAAATTGTTCACCTTTTGAGATTGTTTATGGATTTAACCCTTTAAATCCTCTTTATTTACTACCTTTGCCTAACATTTCCATGTTTAAGCATAAGGGGGCGCAGGCTAAGGCTGAGTATGTCAAAAAAATGCATGAAAAAGTGAAGGCACAAATTGAGATGAAGAATGAAAGTTATGCCAAGCAAGCCAACAAAGGGAGGAAGAAAGTTGTATTTAATCCTGGAGATTGGGTTTGGGTACACATGAGAAAATAAAGGTTTCCTGAACAAAGGAAATCTAAACTTCTACATAGAGGCAATGGACCTTTTCAAGTGCTAGAAAGGATCAATGACAATTCTTATAAAATTGATCTTCCTGGTGAGTATAAGGTAAGCGCAACTTTCAATGTTTCTAATTTATCTATTTTTGATGCAGATGAAGGAGCTGTTGATTTGAGGACAAATCCTTTTCAAGAGGGGGGATTGATGAGGACATGACCCAGAGCAAGGCACTTGAAGGACTTGGAAGACCTATGACAAGGGCACAAGCAAGAAAAGCCAAGGAAGCTCTGCAACTTATGGTGGCATTCTTAAATAAAAAGGGCTTAAATCCTATAGAAGAGCCTCACAAATTTGTCCTTTTCACCATGATTGAAGAAGGGGATGACTTGGTTTTTAATGAAGCCTAGTTATCTTAAATTCAATTTTCAAAAGAAAAGGAAGGGGACTTGATGGGCGGCCAACAAGCACTTAATAAGTTGGCTGAGTTTTTTTATTTCTTATTTTAAATAAATGGCTACATAATATTCATCACATGGGGTGACCAATTAAAGGATTATGAAGGCTGAATTATGATTCAAGAGACAAGGGATGTTACAAAATAATTTAGCATCCAAGAGTTGTTACAACACCTGAAGAGGGGCGACTAGCATTCAATTTGGGGGTTACAAATTGATGGAGCAACCAACACTTAATTTTGGGGCTGTTATGTCTAGCAATTGGAGCGGCCACTTCATGGCTGAATCAAGAGCCTATTATTCTTTTGTTGGTTGTTACAAAATCCATGTCAAATGTGTGGCACATGTGGAGGATTATAGGCTAAATTTTATTAGTTTTATTTCCTAAGTTTAATTTCTTTTAGTAGGATTTAATAGATCTGCATGGCAGATTTATTGAGGACGGTTTTGGTAGTTGTTAGGGTGTGGCTATATGGCTGATTGCATGGGCAATTATGCTTGTTTTGTATGGACTATAAATATTATGCTTCATGCATGCAATCACAGTTAAGTTGGAATCAGAATTTTAATTCATATTGGAGAGTGTTTCTCTAATTTTCTTGCTTAGTCAAGAGTTGAGGTTTATCAAAGGTTTATCACCTTTGTGTGTTTAATCTCAAGGACTTATCTTTCATCCTTGAAAGTGTGACGTCCAAACTATCTTCTTTTATCTTCTTCTTTCTTCTCCTCCTAAACTATATCTTCTTTTTGCTTGAGAATTTGTCTAAGTTTGCACAAGAAACTTACCAAGTTTTAAGGTTGAATGTTATTCAATTGAAATTTGGTTATCATCCAAAGTTTAAAAATCCAAAATTTTGATACATTCAAGAAAAGAACATTGAAAGGGAAATAGAAACATGTTTTCAGCCTTCTAATTTCTAAAGGTCCTATTTTCGAATCCTAGTAACTAAAAGGATTTATATCACCCAAGTCTGTTAAAGCTAACAGACTTGCTGATGTGGCATAAAAGACTGAAAGTCTTCAATTTGGTCCCTGTCTAGTCAGCCCAAAATATTGGAAACCCATCAAATTGGTCCCTCTAACACTGAAACGTCACATACGATTTCCCTCAATCTCCTTTCACCTTGCAAAGGAAGTAAGCGTGTGTGAGTGAGGTAGGGAAAATTTCTTCAGCAATCAAACAGTTTACGTTGGAGAAAAACTAGGGTTTGAGTTAGAGAAGAAGAAATCCAGCGTTTGTTGTGTGAAGCTCCGGTGAAGTCTGCGCAAGCAAAGAAATCGCCATTGGAGGTACGATGACTAGGTTTCCTCTGTTTTCTATTACAGTTTTTTACTTCCGTTTTTGATGATTTGGTGAATCTTAGATGTTTTTGAACTTGTAATTTTTGGTTTACGTTAGTGTTCTTCATTTGACATTGTGATTGGTTTAGGGAAAAATATTACAATGTGGGTGTAGTTTAAAGGTTTTTATAATTCTTTGCTTGATTAGTGAAGTCTTGATTTTATAAATGGAATGTATTTAGGTCTTTGTGTATGGATTGTAGTCAAATGTTAACTTGGAAGCATTGTGTGGTCCTTTGATTGACTGTAAAATGTTTAACAATGTTCACCCATTGTTATGGTCCCATGGTGGTTTTGTAGTATGAAAAAAAAAATGTATTGTATGATTGTTAAATTTCCCTGCATTACATGTCACCCACACATGAAACACTATCTCTGCCTAAGAAAAGTATATTTGATTGTTACAGATGGAACCAAATAGGATTACTTTGATTCTTCATCATAGAGGATCCTTTGTGCGAGAAAAAGGGAGAGCTGAAATATGTAGGGGGAGAATTCTGTGTGTGGGAAGACTTGGATGTGGACACAATGAATTTATTCATTTTGGAGACATTGTGTAAGGAGCATTACTACCGTAGGTTTGAGAAGATTTATTGGCTGAAACCTGGGAGGGATTTAGACCTTGGGTTGAGAGAATTGGTGAAGGATGCTCATGTTGTGGAGATGTGTAATGCAGGGAGGGAAAACAATGGGGAGGTTGAAATTTTTTTCCTACATCCTGTAGACCTCCCTTGTATAATAGTGGATGAGAACTCAGATAGTGGAGAACAGTCACAAAAACCAGCTGATGTTATTGATCACACAGCCCTGGCCTCACCTGAATCAGCTATGTCAACACCTGTGCCTCACCCCATGCCTTCATGTGAGATGCCACATGTGGTTGCACCCATGGAATCACCTTTGCCTACACCCATAGTATCACCTGTTCCCACACCTGTGCCTTCACCTGTTCCTACACCCGTGCCTTCACCCGTTCCTTCACCCGTGCCCTCACCTGAGCACACACCCATGCATTCACCTGAATCAGATTTTAGTGATGACTTTGAAAGTGCTGAGGATAGTGTTTATAAACCCTCCCCGCATGTAAGTGATGCAGATGAAATGGATGATCAACTCCCAGTTAGTAGGAAAGGGGGAGCATCAAGTGCTGACAAGGGGAAGGGAGTATCAGTCTCTGGTAGTAGGAAGAAAGGGAAAAATATTTGTGGGAGTGGAAGTGGGGGAAACTCAAACAGAGCTGAAATTCCTGACATATCTGAAGAAGATGAGGTAGCTGAAGAAGATGAGGTAGTTCTTGGTGGCAGTATTGGGCACAGGCAGACTTACACCCATGGAATGCCTACTGAACCTCATGGTGGTCCCCAACTTCATGAGTTGACTAGTGATGAGGAGACAAATAGCTATCACTCTGAGCAGATGAACACACCAGTGTCATCTGAAGATGAGCAGCCTGAAGAGATGAGGAATGTTTTTCCTCAGTTTAATGAAGGTGCTGGATTTGGAAATGTTAACCTGGAGATAGGAATGGAGTTTCCTACACTGTAAAAAATCAAGAAAGTTGTTAGGGACTATACTGTTCACTTGGGCAGGGAAATTAAATGGGTTAAAAATGACAAAGTTAGGGCCAGAGGAAAGTGCAAGGTTGGAGGGCGCCCTTGGCAGATTTTTTGTACATTTAGTTCTGTGATCAAAAGCTACCAAGTTAAAACATTCAATCAAGAACATACTTGTGCCAGAGGATTCAAAAACAATGTTGCCAACACAAAGTGGGTGATGAAAAAGCTTGAGAAGTTGAGGACACAACCCATGCTCACTTACATGGAAGCATTTGATCATATGAAGTCTGAATTTGGGGTGTATCTAAATGATTCAAAAATTTTCAGAAGTATGAGGGAAGCTAGGAAGTTGGTTGAGGGGGATGAAGCTGCACAGTATGCAAGGTTGTGGGATTACGCTCATGAGCTGTTGAGAAGCAATCCTGGTTCAAATGTCAAGATGGATGTTATCCCCATACCTGAAGGTCCCCCACAGTTCCAGAGATTTTACGTCTGTCTTGAGGGTTGCAAGAATGGTTTTTTGGCTGGGTGTAGGCCATTCATTGGTCTAGATGGAGCCTTTCTGAAGGGATATTTTGGTGGGCAAATACTAGCTGCAGTGGCACAGGATGCCAACAACCAGATCTTCCCTTTGGCATATGCTATAGTAGATGTTGAAAACAAAGACAACTGGATGTGGTTTCTCACCCTTCTTCATCAAGATATAGGGGACTATCAACGATATGGGTGGAATTTCATGAGTGACATGCAAAAGGTAACTGTTTTTACTACTGCGTTATTTTTTTTAAAATAAGGACTATTTTGAAGTGTTCTTAAACCTTCAAGGACCATTTTGAAGTACTTTTAGATCTTTCAAGGACCATTTTGAATTACTTATCTGTCATTTAGGGACTTATTTGAGATATTATAATATCCATTAGGGGACTGCAAGTATGAATTATTTAATCAGTTGTGGAGTCCTTACATATTTAACCTTGATGTATTTCCACAGGGTCTAATTCCAGCAATGCAAGAAGTCATGTCTGGGGTTCCACACAGGTCTGTGCAATGCATTTGTGGAAGAATTTTATAAAGCAGTGGAAAGACTTGGACATGAGAGGGGCAGTGTGGCAATGTGGCAAGTCAACAACTGCTGCACATTTCAATGCAAATATGGAGAGGGTGAAGACCAAAAATGAGAGGGCATGGGCTTATCTCAACAAGTTCCCTCCCCAATCCTGGACAAAAGCATTTTTTAGTGAGACCTGCAAGGCTGATAACATTACAAACAACAATTGTGAAGTGTTTAATGCCAAGATATTAATGTATAGAAGCAAGCCAATCTTAACAATGGCAGAGGAAGTCAGATGCTATATTATGAGGACTATGGCAAACCATAAGATGAAGTTGGCCGGTCACACTGGAAGACTACCCCCAATGCAGCAGAGCAGACTTGACAAGGAGAAAAAAGAAAGTAATCAATGGACACATGTGTGGTCAGGTGACAAGGATGGGGCAAGATATAAGGTCCAATCATGGCATGGAAGGGTATATGTTGACTTGGGCAGGCATACATGTACCTGCAGGTTTTGGCAGTTGACTGGAATGCCATGCATGCATGCAATTTCAGCAATCGCAAGCAAGAACAAAAGACCTGAGGAGTACTGCCATGGTTGGCTCACTATGGGAGCTTATAGGGCCACATATGAGCATTTTATCAAACCTACACACAGTCAACAATTTTGGGAGAAGACTGATTATGAAGCCCCAGTCCCACCTCCAATTAAAAGATCAGTGGGCAGGCCTAAAAAACATAGAAGAAGAGATGTCAATGAAGAGCCAACCAATGCCACAAGGCTAAAGAGATCTTATGTTGATGTGATTTGTTCAAGATGTGGCCATAGTAACCATAACATCAGGAAATGTACTAACATAGGAGTGCCTCAAAAACCCAAAAATTGGGTAGCACTAGCCCCTGCAGAGCCAGAAATAGTCAATAATGACCCACAAGCAGGGCCAGATAAAGTGGATCTTAGCCAAGGGGTTCCTACTGCTGATCCACTAGAATCACAGCCCAATAATGTATTTAAATTTAAGTTTTTATGCATTTTTTGATTACAAATAAATAGGATTTCTAACTTTGACACTTTTATGATTCTACTATGCAGGCCCAACCAATCAATGTGGACAGCCACACTTCTGAAGTAGCTCCTACTACTGGTCAGCCAACAATTACAGTGATAGGTACCACTAATGTTCAGCCACCACTGGTAAGTGTCCTAGTACTCTATTTTCTTGGTTTATACATTTTTGTTCAATTAATAATTAAGATTAACAATTTACATTGTATTATTGATTGTAGCTTTCCCCAACATCAAACATCATAAGGGGGCAAACATCTACCAAACCACCAATCAGAGGCAGAAATTTGAAGAACCCACCATATAGACCTCCAGGTACAATCCCAGGAGGTTTAAGATGTAAGATGAATATAGTGAGACCTCCTACTGTTACACACTCAGCACCACCAGAGGTTGCACACCACAATTCAACAACACCCCAATTGCAGCTGCAACCATCACATGAGACAATCCAGGCAACAAGTCAAGGCATCAGAGCATGGTTTATGCAATTCATTCCTACACCAAGAGGGCCATCACCATCAGGGCCTAGACCAAGAGGAACACCCTCACCAAGTCATTCAGCAATAGGAGGACCACCAACAGGTATACCTTAATGAGGATTTATAATGCAGTGCCAGAAAGTTCAAGCTCTTTAATGTCTTTTGGATCATTAGCACATAGTGTGCCTTCTTTGTTAGGAATTTTACTTTGCTTAGACAATGTTTTTTTGTTGCACTGCTAGAGTGCTTTATTGTTGCTTAGACAATGTTTTTTTGTTGCCTAGACAATCAGTTCCCATAGCTGGGCAGTGTGGTTTGTTATTTTTCACAATATGAAACCTTCAATTCAAGAATATTACCTTCTTATAATTTGGTGCATTCAATTATAGCTTTTTCACATTTTATACACTTTACAAGATATAGAATAACAAAAAACAGCATCATCATTCATTTCCTAACAGATTCCATTTACATCAACAAAGAAAGTCCACAATGCATAATGGACTACAGCTTCATTCTACATCACTGACCCTAACCTAAACTACTTAGTGAAACATAATAATTAACTACAACAATATCATTACAGCTATCAAACACCCAATTGCAATTACAATGCTCCTAACATTTCTAAGTTCAGTCCCTAACAATCTAAACTTGAAATTTAAATGATTCTTCATCCAAGCATCCATGTCTGGTTCACATTCTGAAGAATCCATATCTTCAATCCAAGAAAAGTAGTTGCAATTTAAATAATCATCCTGTAAGCAAAAATATAGAAACAACTACTGTCAGCAACCCTAAAATACAAAAGTCATTGCAAAATCCAATACCAAAATAACAGGTTTCATTACCTTTGGCAGAGGACATGTATAAAATGCCCTCCCTGGATTTTGTTGTGTTTTTGAGGTCCTAATAGCAGCCTCCCTTCCGCAATGATACACCCTAACACCATTAGCCATTGATGCAGAGGACATACTCGAACCACCATTGAAGCTTCTCTTCTCCACTCTAGACTGAGGAATTTTAGAATCACCACCCATCCTCCTTCAACGAAAGCGTTACAGAACCCTAGGGTTTCTGCAAAATGTTGAGGCAGATTCGAAGCTTGAAGAAGGAGTCTCTGGAATTTTTTTCCCCAATGTCTCCCTTCCTTAAAGAACCAGAGTGGGAGAAGGGACCAATTTGATGGGTTTCCAATATTTTGGGCTGATTAGGCAGGGACCAAATTGAAGACTTTCAGTCTTTTATGCCACATCAGCAAGTCTGTTAGGGTTAACGGAAGGTCGACGATTTTGATTGATGTTAGCATCTGTCAGGGATGTTTTTACAATTTTCATTCTTTCAGGGACCAAGTTGACCGATGACCAATCTTTCAGGGACCAAAATGAGGGTTTACTCTTTTTAATTAGAAATAGAATAATGAGAAACATGTAATTAAAAAATGTTATAATATAATCACATTAGTAACATTTTTAAAAACGTGAAAACTTAAATGTTGCTAAAATGCATAACTGCAGTAGTGATACAGGAAAATTTGTAAAAAAATAAGCCGGATCTCCAACAAGCCACTTGAAATGTTGATTTCTATCCCATACACCCCCATAGTCCTCTGATCGTCGTTTGCCCTGTCTTGTCGTTACCAATTCCGATCGCAAACATTTCCTTTTCCTTGAGCTCACCAAAGTCCACTCCACCCACGCTCTCTCCCATGTTTTATTTATATTAACTTTCTAATAAATTTATACAAAGAGAAATGTTTAAAGTTTTTAAGGTATATATTAAACATGTTCTATTCTCATTTAATAAATTTATCTGAATTCTTTAGTATATTCCAGACACATGTTAGTGATGTTACCCATATATACCCGCATATATTTAAATCATATGGATACTTTTATATATATCTGTATCACATCTAGAAACGAGTTGAAGCAGGCCAAGGTATTTGTGCGTATGATTGTCAAAATTAAAGAAACAATGCTAATTAAGAGCACATATAGGAAAACATACATATGCTAATTTGGCTGACTATGACAGGGCTTTGGTTCTATTATAAACAATGAAGACAATATTTGACAGAGACGAAAGTTTGCATATTTAAATTGATACTGACAGATGAAGGAATCATGATCTGCAATCAAAATTAAACTGACGGGTGAAAGATTCATCATCTAGTTGGATAATGGATTTTTCGAAGCTTATTGAAGATTCCTGCCGATAAAAACAATCACATTCAAAATACAATATTTATGACTAATTAAGAATGTTGACAAAAAAAAGACTAATTAAGAATATTTTAAATTTTGTTTTATTTCAAAATGATTAGTTTTGTTTCTTGGAAGCTCTTTCAACATGTTTTTTTACCAAGAACTTACATATATAGGAATAATTCTCTCGAGTGTATATTTTGTGGTTTTATATATTTTTTTAAAAAATTGATAAAAATAAAGCTTTTTAAATTTTCAAAATAATATATTAAATACTATATTTTTTTATTAAATACTTTTTTATTTCTCGACTTGTATTCAAAATTAAATACTCATTGTATCTGACCCTGTAATTGATGTATATTAAAGAAATATAAATTCAAAAAAGTTCATATAATAAGATTGGGTGGGATAAGTTATTCGAGTAGTAATTACTCTATTTAATAAATTTTTATAAAATTAAGTTTCATAAAATTTAGAAATATTTTGATACATCATTAAATAATTACAATTTAATGCATAATATAGTTTTTAAAATATAATTGTTTGTTTGGTTCAAATGAGGGGAGGAGAGGGAAAGGGGAGGGGAGATGATATTTTATCTTGTCTGGTTTGGGGAGGTGAGGGAGACTTATCTTGTTCGGTTCATGGGGGAGAGAAGGGAAAAATAAAACTAATTTACTTTGATATCCTTATACTTTTATAACATTCAACTTAATTAATATGAGTGAAGAGTTATTTAAAAAATTTTGATTAGTTTATTTTAAACTCCATCCCCTCCCCTTTAAATCCCCCACTTTTGGAGGAGAGGTAAAATGCTATCATGAGGGATTTTAACCCCCTCTCCCTGTTGGTCCCTAGCGTACCAAAGTCACAGTAGTATAATAGTTTTAAAGTAGGGGTTGTCGTATCCGCAAGGAACTTGGAACTACTATTGATTCACTACAATTTAATTCAAAAAATATTTACAGAAAAGCATTTCAATTGTCATTTTGGTTTGTGATGAATTTCAAACAAGACAAGTTAATAAAACTAAAGTAAAGGGCAATAAAAACGCGTTTAAAAGCAAAATGATAAAATGGGATTGAACTTCATCGTTCTCCCTCCTCAATATCCTGTTAATTTCCTGTATAAACACTATTCCATTGACATTGATGCGATACACTAAAATCGCCTAGATCGATTTCTCAACCCTAGGGACCCTAAGAATAGTTTACTTAGATATTGATTCCCACTACTAGAAATTTTCTTATTTTCTACAGATTTTTCCTACAATATTTTTTTGCAAGAATTTCTTGCAAAATTTTTTACAATTTTGAAAATTCCCTACAGTTATGAAAATTGTAACAAAAAATTGCAAGAAACAATGAATTTTGTTGAGAATTTTCCTACAAAACTAATTTGTAGAAAACTTTTGTAGGAAAATCTCTAAAGAATTTTAGGTACAAAAGAAAATGGTATGAAAATCTGTAGTAAATTAGACCTATAAATTTATTTGCAATTTTTTCCTATAGATTTTCCTCTAAGATATTTTCTTGTGGATTTTCCTACAATTTTTCTTATAAATTCTTCTTGGGGAAATTCCTACAAATTTATTTCTTTTAAATTTTCCTATAATATTTTGCTTAGGATTTTCCTACGAATTAACTTCCTACAAATTTACCTACCAATTATTTTTAAAACATATTATTGTAAGTTTTAATTGCATGAAAAATCTATAAGAAAGTCTATACCTACAAACTAACTTGCAATTTTTTCCTACACACTTTCATATAAGTTATTTTCTTGTGGATTTTCCTACAATTTTTCTAATAAATTCTTCTTGGGAAAATTCCTACAAATTTATTTCTTGCGAATTTTCCTATAACATTTTGCTTAGGATTTTCGTGCGAATTAACTTCCTACAAATTTACCTACAAAATATTTTTAAAAGATATTATTGTATGTTTTAATTGCATGAAAATCTATAAGAAAGTTTACCTACAAATTAACTTGTAAATTTTTCCTACAAATTTTTCTATAAGCTATTTTCTTGTGAATTTTCCTACAATTTAATTTCTACGAATTTTCTTATAAATTCTTTTTGGGAAAACTCCTACAAATTTGTTTCCTACAAATATTCCCATAATATTTTGCTTAGGATTTTCCTACAAATTATTTATATAAATTGCTTCCTACAATTTTTCTTGTGACCAAATTATTTTAAATGGCTTCCTACAATTTTTCCTACAAATTTATAGGGAGTTTCCAGTAATTTTTTTAAAGAATTTAAAACATGTTACTGGAAGATAAAATATTTAGATATCAAATGAATATTAAATAAATATCCCAGCATTAAGAATGGGTATTCAAGAGCAATCGATAAATAGATATCTATTCCTTGAATAAAAATCTACTGAGTAGAAACGTTTTGGTCGAAACCCAAGTAATACTTTCCCTTCAAAAACAAAGGTTTAAAAACAAGAGACTATTGATTAAATAGAATCAAGTATTAAGTACAAAACGAAACTACCAATGTTCAATGAAAATAAAAATACAAGAAACTAAACAAAATACTTCGGAGTTCAAAGATTACATTCAATCCCGAATAAAAGGACTAGCCACTCATGGTGGCTAGCAACCCACAAAAGATGAAATGGAAGGAATGGAGGAGAACAATCCTTACCCCAGGAGAACCCAACTGCTGGAAAGAAGAGAGAGAGAATGGAATAGAATAGAATTATTTGTCTCGATTCCCTTTCTTCTTTTTAGCACGTCCAGTATTCTAAGAAAAGCTTGCTCGCTCAAGCGAGCCATTACTCGCTTGAGCGCGCATTAGTTGTTGAGCTGGATAAGTGCTCGCTTAAGTGAGCCATTGCTCGCACGAGCGATCAATACAACAGAGAACTCCTTCTTTTCTTCTTTCCTTGCTCAAATGAGGCATTCCTTCGCTTGAACGAGCTTGATTATTCTTCAAGGCTCATTTTGGTTCCCAGGCTTTCTTTTTAAGTTCCAAAAACCTTCCACTCCTTAAATACATGCAAAAATCCATAATCCACATAAAATTGTCATCAAACTCCAAAGTGAAACAGAAAATCAAAGACAACTAAGATTCAATCAATAAAAGAGCGATGGGGGTCACAAATTCAAGCAATTAATAGCTCAAAGTGCTCAAATTAAATTATAACTAAATTCTATTAAATCTAAGCACTTATCACTCTCCTCATAAAAAATTGAACCAAATATAATAACTCTTTTAAAATCCCTCCACTTCCCTTCTCTCTCTTCTAAATCCCTTCAACCAAACAATACTATAAGTAAATGTTTATTATAAAATTACATACCTATAAATGTTCAATTCATCTAAAATTTAGAAGCATATCACATTATTCAACGGTTAGATTTATAAAATTCCTTTTTCGTAAAAAGTTATTAAGTGAAGTAACTTAATTCCCTGTAAAATTATATGAAAATCTAAACATTTGTTTTCTAACAACATATTAATTATTTGACATAATCTTTTCATTTAACATATTTTTTATCATTAAATATCTTTTATGTAAATCTTATTAAATAGGGAATAAATTAAACTTACATAATTTAATACATGTTATATGAATTTTACGTAATAATGATATATTAAAAATAGTAAGTAAAAAATGTGAGTTGCTAAGCCTGTTTGGTTTGAGGAAACGTTTTCTGTTTTCATTTTCTGTTTTCATTCTGTTTCCTGTTTTCTGAAATTTTACAAAGGAAAAACTGGAAATGCTGAAAATAGCAAATTTTTGTTTCCAGCATTTCCAGTTTTTCCTTTGTAAAATTTCAGAAAACAGGAAACAGAAAATAGAAACAGAAAATGAAAATGCAAACCAAACAAGCCATAATATTCTCTTTAATTCACTTGTTACATCATTTCAACGTGTATAGAAAATAGAAAGTTTATCAAAATTAATTCCACCAGAAAAGAAAAATGTAACCCCATGTTTTTTATTTATTATGAAGCATGGAGAGTTCAAATTGGCAATGATATATATGCAGCGCAAGGGAAATTACAAAAAAAAAAAAAAAAGATTTAAGAAAGATGCATATAAGCGGAATGAACAATTTAGAATTTACTGTCTCAACTCTCAAGTCTGTACGTAAGGATGTGTTGTTGGTGCAAGTATTGAAAGGAGGCGACATTTTCCATCTTAGTTAAAGTGATTCACTCACTCATTGAATTTATTGGATGACAATGAAGCTTGGGAAAGGAAAATGGAAAAGCAATTGAGCTGTATTCTATAAAAGGTAGTAGTTAAAATTGGGGGTACCTTCAAGTAAAGCCAGTTCTATGACACATGTGCAAAATGTGCAAATGTGTAATGTTATCCCAACATGTAATAAATGCCTAACTCGCATATTGAGGAACCATGCACGTTACCTTGGGGAGGGGAGGGGGGGTTCAACCCCGCTAGCTAGGCTCTTCTATATATATGTCCCCATAAATAATGCTACTAGTACCACAAGGGAATGGACTTGTCCTATGCCACTCCATGTTCATATCAGATGAGCTGTTAGTTTTTCTATTACAGTAAAATCATTCACCCAATGCGTTCAACTAAGTTAGGTAGTTACTCCTTTTGAGCCACTAACCTTGATACAACATGCGAGTGAGTTTATGTAATAGGACCACTGTTCTGTCCTGTGAGAATAAAAGACAAAAAGTGAGACATGAATGTAAAAAATTCACTAGTGAAACTAGCCTATTTTTCTATTAATTTGAGTATCACATAATTAAATAAACACATATATCAGCTCAATAGCGACGATACAAGTAACTAACAATGTAAATTGCATACCTCAATCCTCATTCTTACAGCTAACTCTAGTTTTTTAATTACTTACCAATGCAGAATAATCAATGAGGAGTAAACTTTTATCAGAATCACCACTTTTGAACTGTTTGTCACGTCACATATACGTAGTATAATAATTCGCTAGATTTTTTGTCATTATTCATTAGGGGTTAATTTTTTTTAATTTTTATAAGTAGTAAAGTTAAGAGTTCTAAATCTAGCGTAATCTATAAGTAGATAAATATGGAAAGTTTAGAGAAGATAAAAATAGAAAGAAAAAAATAATAAATAGAAAGAATATGAAGATGTTAAAGGAAGTGTAAAACAAAAAAAAATGTGAAAAAATTATTATTCTTTTTCAAAAGTATTAAAACTTTGATAGTTAACTTTTGGGTGTTGAAAGTAGAAAAAAAAGAAAGAGATAAAAAGAAACAAATCAAGAGGGAGTGTGAAATAAATGACATTTGATGTGATAGGAAAGAAAAAGAGATAAAAAAAATTAGGCGTGAAAAAATCTTATATATATTTTAAAATTAAACTATTAAATACATAAATACATTACATGTTGCAATCGAAAATATATATAAATAATCAAAAGAAAGAATGTGAAAAATGTGATATGAAATGAAGAGAAAAATGAAAAAAAAAATTAAGGTGTTAAAGGAAGTGTAAAACAAAAAAAATGTGAAAAAATTATTATTCTTTTTTAAAAGTATTAAAACTTTGATAGTTAACTTTTAGGTATTGAAAGTAGAAAAAAGAAAGAGATAAAAAATCAAATCAAGAGAGAGTGTGAAATAAATAATAATTGACGTGATAGGAAAGAAAGACAGATAAAAAGAAAAAAATTAGGCGTGAAAAAATCTTATATATATTTTAAAATTAAACTATTAAATACATAAATACATTACATTTTGCAATAAAAAATATATATAAATAATAGGAATTTAAGTAAACACAAATGATAAGATAACACTAAATATTTTGAAATGAATACGATAGGAATGGAAATCACCTAAATACATACTCACTCAATTCCTTTTTATAAGACACCTTTTAGAATTTTTTGTGTTCCTTTTTATAAGTCACTTTACAATTTGAAGAAAATATTTATTATAATTTTCCTTATTTGCCTTTATTAACTTTAATGTCTTTCCAACTATCAAATGATAGTGGAGTTAGTTAATAATATTAAATAAGGGCAAAACTAGAAAGTTAAATTATTTTTTAAAACTCAAATAAAATAATTAACTATAACTTTAATTACTTTTATTGGTCTTTATGATTCAATATAGTGTGTCTTATATAAAGGAACGGAGGAAGTATAATATATTTGTACATTTTAAATGTATATAAACTAGATTTTCATATTTTCCAAAAAAAATATAAGAAATGCGGAACACATTTGGGGACACCTCGAATGAATTTAATTCGATTTGATCATCTCACTCCATTACAGTTTCAACGAAGACAATTTTCATTTTTCTTTGTTTTGTTGTGACCATTAATAAAAGTTAAAGCTAAACATTGTCACACGTTGGTGTTTATTTACTAAAAATCGTTTTCTCTCATGATTAATTATATGTTGCTATATCCAGGGTGAAGTCTCGATAAGGACTTAGGATTCTTATATATGATTATATTTTTAAACGTTATAATTTGACGAAAAATATAGTGTACATAAAGGGGTATTTCGAAAAATATAAATGATATGATATGGTATATTTTATATTTATAATTATTAATTATTAATGTTTGAAATTTATTGTTTCAAATAAACTTTCTATATTTTAATTTTTTTAAATTCTTTCTATATAAACAAGTATCAATTTTAATATGAAAAAAATCACTAATTATCATATTAATTAAATTAAAGTTTACATATTTATATTAATTAAATTAAATATATTATAATATTCAGTGTAATCAATCTATTCAATAATTCAATTTGAATGTTGGACACTAGTTCAAATGCAAATCTACAATGGTCTGCAAATTAGTTGTTGTAAGTATTTGTACAGCACAACATTTTCCAAAGAAAAACAAGCATATTCTCACGTTTCTGTATTGCTTTCTGGAAACTTAACCCCATTTTCCAAAAGAAACTTTTGTACTTTTTATTCAAAAGGTTAAAGTAGATCAATGTCAGCTTAGCTAAAATTAGGCATAAGGACTGGATATGTGTTATATGCTATATGCATAGCATACATAAAGTTCCATACTATTCTTATACATGTGCATCTATCAGCACTTAAATTTATCTATATTTACAAAAAAATTTATAATAGCTCCTAAATTGTACAAACATTACGAAATACATATAAAGTGATGTGGAATGACAATAGTATTGCAATAAAACAAGATATAGCTTAGCTTGGTCTTGACACTGCAGACTTAAACACAGATATTTTGTTTTTTGCCACCAAAGATATATTAATAATGGTTTGGGACATGTGTCGTTTATCTATAGTGTTTTGGGAGATAATCCAGCCTTAGAAAATGTTTAATAAAAATTAATAATATGTAGTATATATTTAAAATTACAGAATGGTTTCTTTTTTAGTTGTAATGAGATTTATAGATTGTAAATTTGTAATTACTTAACCAATCTGGTGCATAATTTCAAAGTTGGGAACTAAGGCATAACATTTCTATGTAATTAACAGTCACTTCTAAATAATGCTGAACTGAGACATTAGAAAAGGACAGCCGCCAACCAATATATATATATATATATATATATATATAAATATAGAGTTAAGTCCAACCATGCATGAATATGTTTATGCAGATTTTTACCGCTTGGATCTGCAGCCTCCATTTATGATTGATACCCATCTTCCTATCTTGTGATGTGCATTAATGGTTGAACTTGAAGTTATAAATAGGATAGTGATGTCACTCACTGTTAATTAACAAGATACACACCTCACAATTTGAAAATTAATGCTAATTATGAGGTCAAAAGGAATCACAGTTGCCATCTACATAGAACCGGATAACTATGGGTCACTTCAGTAATAATAAGTGCATATTTGTTTAAATTTTTTAATAGTCCAGAATCAATTTCACAGATTTAATTTTAAATTATTTTTATTTAACATATGTTTTTAAAATATATATCATTCATTTTTATTTTCAACTATTAATTTTATAATTATTTCTACTCAATTATAAATTAAATGGCCAGTGATATTTAAGTTAAAGTGGAAAGTTTCAAACCCTTAATGAAAATGGAAATGGCTAACTTTTGAGCTAACCAAATAAGATACCATATTTTGTTTTTCTTTCTTTCTTTTTTTTCTTACCATGGTTTCTGTAATTTGAAATCATTGTTTAGGGCATTTTAATATTTATGGGATATATATCAACATCAATATAGTAGAGAAATAGTAACACAATTCAGTCCTTTGGTTTTACCCTTGCTGTGTGGGAATCCTACCAAACCAAAAATCACGTGTGGAAGTAGCCTTAAATTGCTGCATCATCACCCCCATGCTTTATAACTTGGCCATTGTTTCCATCTTCTTTGTCAAAAACTGCACACACTCTACCCTTCACTCTCTCTCTCTCTCACCCTCTTTGGTAAGACAATATAGTTCTAACCAACATGGTGAAATCAAAGAAATTCAGAGGTGTCAGGCAACGTCATTGGGGCTCGTGGGTTTCTGAGATTCGCCATCCATTATTGTACTCTCATCAAATTCAACTCACTAAACATTTTCATTTACTTGTTTCAACTCTTCCAATTTTTGTTTTCATAGAAAAAGTACTGTTTTTTTGTTTTTGTTCATTGATCTTGTGGTGTTACTTGAGATGAGATCTGTGTGTATCTGAATTAGTTAGTTGGTTTCATAAAAATGTGCATTGAATGTGAAAGTCTTAATTAATTACTTTATGAATTGTGGTGTTTCATTCAAACACATGCAGGAAAAGGAGGGTGTGGCTTGGGACATTTGAGACAGCTGAAGAAGCAGCAAGAGCATATGATGAAGCAGCCATTTTGATGAGTGGAAGGAATGCCAAAACAAACTTCCCAGTTGCTGATCACAACCCAATGGGGAATCACAGTTGTGCCTCTTCTTCAACAACATTGTCTGCAGTTCTGAGTGCAAAGCTAAGGAAGTGTTGCAAGTCCCCTTCACCTTCCCTCACTTGCCTAAGGCTTGACACTGAGAATTCTCACTTTGGGGTGTGGCAGAAGAGAGCAGGACCCCGTTCTGACTCAAACTGGATCATGATGGTTGAGTTGGAAAGGAAGAAAGAGGAAACTTGTGATGATTCATCAAAATTGCCTGATGCCCCTAATGATGATGACAAGGTAAAATCAGAGGAAGTCAATGCCAATGTCAATGTCAATGGTTTGGATGATGAACAAAGGATTGCTCTTCAGATGATTGAGGAACTTCTAAATAGGAATTGAAGCTAAGATAAGATAACATCAGATCAGTTCATTAATTAATGTGGTTAATTAATTAATTAATTATACTTGTTCTTCCACGTGGGGCTTATTTAAGGAAAGAAGTTGCAAGTCCCATGTATAGTCAGTCCATTTCACTTCGTTTTATTTGTTTGTTTGTCCCTCCTAAGTAGGGTATAGGAGAGTGCTTGAGAAATGATGTCAAGTGCACTTTACCACTTGCGAATGTTTCCCAATTATGCATATCTCTAACTACCGTGTCCTTATTGACTATGCTTCAAGTTCATGTTCATGTCCTCTGTAAAATCCATTTGTTTGCTTCCTTCGAATCAAGGTCGTGTTCCATTCCATGCATCATATTAATTAATTATTTGACATCATCTTTTCATTTAACATATTTTTTTCATTAAATAATTAACTTTATGTAAATCTTATTAAATAGGGAATAAATTAAACTTACATAATTTAATACATCTTATATGAATTTTACGTAATAATGATATATTAAAAATAGTAAGTAAAAAATGTGAGTTGCTAATATTCTCTTTAATTTACTTGTTACATCATTTCAACGTGTATAGAAAATAGAAAGTTTATCAAAATTAATTCCACCAAAAAAGAAAATTGCAACCCCATGTTTTTTATCTATTTTGAAGCATGGAGAGTTCAAATCGGCAATGATATATATGCAGCGCAAGAGAAATTAAAAAAAAAAAGATTTAAGAAAGATGCATATAAGCGGAATGAACAATTTAGAATTCACTGTCTCAACTCTCAAGTCTGTAAGGATGTATTGTTGGTGCAAGTATTGATAGGAGGCGACATTTTCCATCTTAGTTAAAGTGATTCACTCACTCATTGAATTTATTGGATGACAATGAAGCTTGGGAAAGGAAAATGGAAAAGCAATTGAGCTGTATTCTATAAAAGCCAAAGGGTGTGAGTGAATGTGATACTGAAACATCGATCTCATCCCTTGAATTGAAATTGATAAATTTTGGAGTAACAAACTCCATGTGGTAGAGATTTATAGGTTCTTTAGGCTACGGCTTTTGTGTCTGTAAGAAGAACATGGAAGATTAAATTGACTTCAAGTGAGGATGTCGACGATAGATGATGCAACTTCTAATAATTGGTTTGTCTTATTGCATGTGAGAGCTGTTCAATCTCCATATGATAATGTTCCATAGTGATAGTAGTTAGCAATTTATTTTAAGCTTACGCCAACATATAATTAAAAGCAAGTACACCACTGAAAGTGAAGGCAGCTATGTTGATATTTCATAATAAGTACTGCTTCCACGTACGTACCAGCGGTGTTAAATGTATTGAAAAACAATTTTAATTTCATTTTCTTTTATAACTCCTTTTTTTTTTTTTTACAGCACACCACTCGTTACATATTTTTTTATTTTTATTTTTCTCTTTCTTTCTACACTTTATTTTTAGATGTACATTTACCATTTCATTAAAAAATGCCCTTCAAACAGACATTCTTAATTCAGATTTTCTAATTTGTATAATATTACATAAGATAATAAATTAAAAGTGGAAATGTTTTTATTAGAAAATGTAATATCTAATATTACTAATACATTGAATATTATAATAGTTAGTTATAATTTTCAATAAAATATTTTTACTTTTAATTTATTATCATGTGCAATGTTGCATGTTAAAAAAATCGTTCTTAATAACATTTTTTTATTGATTTTTTTAAAAAAAATCAAGTTGATCACTTTTAAGAAATGTGAGAATTTTTTTAAAATAATAAATTAAAAAAATGTTTAATTAACATTTCTATAGATTTATTATATTTTATACTTGAGGAATGCTATAGACAGTCTCTCAAACACTCTCTTGTTTAAATAGTCACATCACCCCAATTTTTCAGCCCATTAACTTGTGTATCGATTATGCAGTTTACGCCCTAGCCTTTTATATTTTTATTATAGTTTATTATTAAATTTATAGAGTTTCAAACCCTTTCCTCTCCCAACTGCATTGAACCCTTGTCGAATAGCCCTCATACAATCAATGGTAGTTTTAAAAAGAACATCAAATTAAAGTCGTTAGCTAGGTGAGTGCCTAACTGCCTAGTCTATTTAAGGGCGCTCCCGTGCACCATAAAAGGGTGCTTCCACGCACACTAATAGAAATTGTTCTTGTTTGGTCGTTAAAAGGAGGGCGTACCCAGAAACGCTCTGACAGAAGTCAATAGAGGGCGCTTAAAAAAAACACGGAAGCGCCCTCAGCATAGTGTCTGTTTTGGAGGGCGCTTCCTTGGAGCGCCCTGGCTTGATACAACAAGGGCGCTTCCTTGGGGCGCCCTCCTTATGCACAGGACGTGGTTTTGGAGGACGCTCCAAGGAAGCGCCCTTGTTGTGTCAAACCAAGGCGCTCCAAGGAAGCGCCCTTGTTGTGTCAAACCAGGGCGCTCCAAGGAAGCGCCCTCTTTTTTTTTTTTTTTTTAATTTTTTGCATTTTAAATGAATCTGGGAACACAATATTAAACACCTGTAAAACTCCATACCAACAGCCAGAATTCATCCTTGAAACTAATGTCAAAAGTTTTGCATAGAATATGCTTAACAACATCCTAAACCATGACTTATACGTTCATTAACTCTAGTCATCTAACCTATAAAAATTTTGGCAGAGTTTCCTCTGTTCATTCAACATTTCCCAATGAGAGTTATTAAACACCTATAAAACTCCATACCAGTAGCCAAAATTTATCATTCAGAGTGTTATAATCAGTTCAGAGTAGAACATCAAATTATACAAAATTTACAGAACTTAACATTAATACACAACTTTGTACAACATTTTCAGAGTACAAGTACACGTGTTTACTCACCATCAACAAGTACAAAACAATCACATACAAGTGGTTACTACATGTTTTGCCCATTCTTCTCTAACCTCATCAAGTTGCTCTGTAGTGTAAGTTGAGCATCGGTGTTGAGGAAAGTACTATAAAAGCCAAAAATTGATTTCATTAAAAGAAGTACTAAATGAGGAGAAAAATACTTGTTATAACAATTCCAAATTACCTCTTTTGGTATAGTGAGTTCATTTTGATTGATTATCTCCTTCGTGAAACGCATAACAAAAAGTCTGCAATCATTGTTGTTTGTTTGCCGTGGACACTACAAAAATAATTTATAATCAAATCCACTTACGTAATTATAAGTTACGAAGGAACACAAGAGTTCACGAAACATTACCTGTATGCGGTACCAAATGGGATCAGGTATAATCCTATTCCTTGCATTTGGAAAACCGCTTAGCGTTCGATATTCATAAAAAGATCTAAACCAATAAAATAAATAATGTGTATGAGAACTTTAATTAAACAATTTAAGTGTGATTGTATAATGTTACTTAACATAGAATACTTACCTATTAATCATAGTCTTCATCAGTTCGTAATGTGTATGGTCTTTGCGCAAAGAGTCAAAAAAGTAAACCTTGCCAAAATCCCTTAAACTCAAGGCCATAAGAACCCAGTGTCGCCTACAATCATATTGCCAGATGTGTCAAACGTACATTTTTTTAAAAACAATAATATTGAGAAATAAACATATACTTCACATATCCGTCATGATTGTACGGAACCAGAAACAACTTATCTTGCCCCCGTTTGTTATACAACATCCTACTCACAACTTTGTCATGCTCAGTTGTTGCAACAAAAGTTGTGGTCAGTTGTGGAGATATGAAAACATATCTATCCGTGCGGCCAGATGGAAGTAATATATCCTTATACAAGTAACTATGCAATACAAAATTTGGATATTGTTAACTAATTTTACAATCTTATCATTAAATGAGAATGACATACTATGAATTTTTAAAATTTAAAATACCTGGAGTAGATGTCTATGACAGTGTCATCTAACCAATCACGATACAACACAGAATGAAGACAATTTGCATCAATCCATGTATTAACTTCATCCGGTTGAACAATACCCGCAGCTATGTTGCAACTAATGGTAGAACCACTTTCTTGCATCTCTAGAGAATAAAACATATCGAGTAATTGCAAGTTTGTGGTGGGAGGATTGGTGGGTTTTGAGGTGACAACCTGTGGAGTAGTTTCTCTAATTGGAGACTATGTATAGGTGATTCATTTGAATAATGTGTCTCCACAGGTGGTGCCGCTGTGGAAGTCTAGGGAGTCTAAAAATTCAACACATTGAAGAATTAGTATTTGAAATTGAACTTATATAAATGAACTTTTTACACAAATAAAACTATAAACGTATCAATGCATCCAATCCAATATAAGTACATGGCCAAGCCACGAAACACCCTAATGCATCCCCAACAGTACTCAATTCCCCAAAACGATCTGGGCATGGAAGCGTAGCATGTGGTTCAGTAGCAATTTGAACCATGACCTTCAATTTGTTGGAGGGAAGTGGGCAATTGTGTAACATCTGGCTTGGGAAATTGTGTGCTTACCCCTTACCAACCACTCGTAAGACAGTGTCTCCCAAATACAATATACATTGAAATAAACCCTAAACAACTGAGATAAGTAAATATGTTTATGGATAAATAGTGTGTAAAAAATAAAATTCTTAACATTTATATTATAAATAAAGATAGAAACAATTAATTACCTCAGGAAAGGCAGGTCTGGGAGAAGTATTAGAATCTCTCATGCTACGTTCTCTGGTACAACCCATCATCTGTTGTGGAGTCACCCTGTAATAATTGTGATGTCGTAACAACAGGATCATCTTCAACATCCTCCTCTTGATTATCATCCACATTTGGGTCGTCATTGAATTTGTTAATTAACATCATTATGGAGCAATTCACGTCTGCAGGATCAATAACGTAAAAAACTTGTTGAGCTTGGGATGCTAGGATAAATGGCTCATCTTTGTAACCTTCCTTGCTAGAATTAACTTGCATGAAGCCAAGGTTATCGACCCGAACACCAGTATTGTTGTCAACCCACTTACAACCAAACACAGGCAACCGAAAATGAGTATAATCCAATTCCCATATGCGATCAATCACCCCAAAATATGACATATTAGCATAAACTGGATTTCTATCTTTTGCACTTGACATGTGCAATGCTTGGGCAATTAAAGTCACACCACTGTTTTGGACTGTTGTTCTATCATCATGGGCCTTTATGTAGAAAGTGTAGCCATTAATCAAGTAAGCCTTGTAAGATATTACATTCAAACTTGGGCCATATGCTAAAAATCTTAGTCTAGTAGAGACTGAAGTAGGATTATGGTTCATGTCATGAAAAATCCTCGACTGAAACCATGAGATAAAGCTTCGATTGTGTTCGCTTGTGATCCAATTATCTCCTCGGTTAGGATTCAAGTGTCGAAGTATCTCCTTGTGAATTTCAACATACGGCTCTACCTCATCATCATTGTGTAAGACATAAAGGTGTGCTTGAACCCATTCCTCTCTTTGAATACTTATGACTTCATTTTCCCCAATCCCTCCTGATTCCAAGCTTCTGTTGTGTCCAGAGGTCGGAATCCCTATGGAGTTCACACCACTAAGGTATTCTGTGCAGAACTCAACAGCTTCTTCAACAATGTAACTTTCAACCATACAACCCTCAGGCCGACTGCGATTCTTAACATACCCTTTTAATATCTTCATGCATTGTTCAACCGTGTACATCCATCTCATGTAAGCTGGTCCACACAATTGAGTCTCACGAACCAGGTGAACTGTGAGATGAGTCATTATGTCAAAAAAAGAGGGGGGGGGGGAATACATTTCTAGCTCACACAGTGTTACCACTATCTGTCTTTGAAAAATGGGCAACTTCCCAGGGTCAATCACTTTACTGCAAATAGCTCTGAAGAAATGACACAATTTAGTTATTGTAACACGCACTTTGTTTGGAAGAATGGAGCGTATTGCATCCGAAAGCAGATGACCCATAAGAAGATCACAATCATGAGACTTCACACCTTTCAACCTTTGTTCTTTCAGTGATACTAGATTTCTAATGTTAGAGGAAAAACCCTCTGGAACTTTGACTCCCTGCAGGAACTTGCAAAAAATAACTTTTTCTTTTTTGCTAAGAGTATAAGCCGCCAGAGGAAGATATGACGTGAACCCCTTTTTTCTGGGACCAATTCTTTCCTTATACCCATTGCCAACAAGTCCCATCTCGCATTTATCCCATCCTTGGTCTTGCCTTTGACATTCAGTAACGTGCTGATAACACTCCCGCACTCATTTTTTTCTATATGCATCACATCAAGGAAATGTCTAACAAATAATGACTTCCAATATGGCAACTCAAAAAAAAAATAGACTTCTTTTTCCACCCTCTAGTAACTAGTTGTCCGGCAAAAGGTTTGCCGAAGTTGTTGGTCAGGTTACCCACCTTTTCCCACAACTCATCACCCGTTAATGGAGAAGGATGCCTCCCCTCCTCGGTCTCACCATTGAATTCTTTCTTCCATCCCCTATAACGATGGGATAAAGGCAAAAACTTACGATGACCCTGGAATACATTCTTTTTACAATGCGCCAAACGCATCCAAGAAGTATTTTCATCACAAACAGGACATGAACATTGAACCTTTACACTATAGCCAGACAAATTACCATAGGCCGGGAAATCGTTAATCGTTCCAAACAACATTGCCCTCAACTGAAAAGATTCTTCTTTGTATCCATCATAGACCTCTACTCCAGTATCCCACAATAGCTTCAAGTCTTCAATCAATGGTGCCAAGTACACATCTATATCATTACCCGGTTGTCTGGGCCCTGATATCAACATGGACATCAACATGTATTTGCGCTTCATACAAAGCCATGGAGGTAGATTATATATCACCAATACCACCGGCCATGTGTTGTGGGTACTAGATTGGACACCATGCGGATTCATTCCATCTGTTGATAATGCAAGTCGAAGATTTCTTGCTTCCTCCCCAAAAAAGGGGGTACTCATCATCTATCTTCCTCCACTGCGGAGAATTAGTGGGATGCCTCAACATGCCATCCTTGACTCGTTCATTTGCATGCCATGTTAAGTTCTTTGCATCGATGACACTACGATACATCCTTCGAAACCTTGGAATTATGGGGAAATACCAAACCACCTTTGCTGGTGAAGTCTCTTTCTTATAACGAGACTCATTGCATTTAGGACACACACTTAATGATGCATGCTCATTTCTGAACAAAATGCAATCATTGGGACAAGCATGAATCTTCTCATAGGTCATCCCAATAGAACGTAACATCTTCTTTCCCTCATAAGTTCTGTTAGGTAGCACATTGTCCTCCGGCAACATCTCCTTTAGCAATGTCAGTAACTTTGTGAAACTCTTGTCAGACCATCCATTTGATACTTTTAAATTATACAACTTCTCATAGGTCATCCCAATAGAACGTAACATCTTCTTTCCCTCATAAGTTCTGTTAGGTAGCACATTGTCCTCCGGCAACATCTCCTTTAGCAATGTCAGTAACTTTGTGAAACTCTTGTCAGACCATCCATTTGATACTTTTAAATTATACAACTTCAACACAACAGATAACCTTGTTTGCTTGGTGCACCCATTGTACAGTGGTTTTTCTGCATCACTAGCCAGGGTATCAAACATTTTTGGGCAATCTCTAAGGTCCTCTTCAACCACATTTCGAATCTCATCAATTCTATCACAATCCTCCCATCCGGTCCCAAACTCATCATCACTAGGTTCTACGTTGACATTATTCTCTCCTATATCACTGTGTTCACTTCTAGTCTCACCATGAAATGTCCAACATGTGTAACTCAGATCAATTCCGAAACAGAAAAGATGGTTCCTCAACTCTACTTCACTTAGTTGCTTAGAACAAAACCATTTCATTCAAGGACACACAATTTTTCTAGGATTTGTTGCATGGTCAACGACAAACTTTATGAACATTTCCACTCCTTCCTCATACTCATTTGTCAAACGGTTTTCAAACATCCAAGAACGATCTATATTCTATCAACAAAACATCAAATCATTTATAATTGACTCGAACAGGAACACATAATTTAGATGTAATAACTAATTTACTACATGCATAACTACTTCATTCGAAAAATTTGAGCAGCATTTCACCTATTTTTTTTAAGTATCATAAATTTATGCAACACATTTCCAATCCTAATATCAACAACTACATCAATATGAATAACAATAGTTATATCACAATCATTTTAATAAAAAATAGGATGCAAACAAAAGGGGTGCAACTAGCAGAAACAGTGGTGCAGCTAGTAGAAAAATGGTGTAATATGCAGAAACAGTGGTGCAGATAGCAGAAATAATGGTGCAGCAAAAATAGTGGTGCAGTTAGCAGAATTAGTGGTGCAGGTAGCAGAAACTATGGTACAGCAAAATCAGTGGTGCAGGTTGCAGAAACAACAGTGCAATTAGCAGAAACACACAAAGTTCAGAAACATGGTGGCACATAGTAGAAACAATGGTGCTTGAAGAAACAACATTTCAGGAAAAAAAAACCTGCTCGCGCGCGGACGGAGAACACGAGGAAGAAGATCGATGCGGCGGTGTAGCTGGAACGACAACGAGCTACTTCGCGACGGATAGAGAAGCTTCGCGGCGGAGCTGCGGCGAAGGCCGAGAACTTCAGCCGCACGCGACGGACGACGAACGGACGAACGGAGGCTGAGAAGGAAGACGCACGCTCGCGGTGGTACAACGGACGGAGGTAACGGACGGACGGAGGTTGAGGAAGGGAGTGAGAGAGGGCTTTGGTTTAGAGAGATAAAGTAAGTGTTTAGAGTGAGAAGAGAGAGAGGGAACTGAGAGCGGGGAAATAAAAACTCTATATTCAGATTTTCATTCAAAGGCAGGGCACTTCCCTGGAGAGCCCTAATGGGAGGGCGCTTCCTGGGAAGCGCCCTAAACAACAATGAAAAAAAAATTTAGGAACCTAATAGAAGGGCGCTTCTAAACAGTATTTTATAAAGAAAAAAATTTTCTTTGTGCGTCTTTAGGGCGCGTCTAGGAGCGCCCTAAATAGAGAAGGGAATACCAAATTCAGGGCTCTCATATGGAGCGCCCTTAACATTTTAATGTAAGGGCGCTCCCACCCAAATTTTAAGCGCCCTGAAATTAAAACGATCAAATTATGCGCTAACCAACACGGGAGCGCCCTAAAGTAGGTGCTCTTATATCGTAAATTTGGCATAGTTCCTCTTTCTAATGTAACACGTTGAAATTAGTGTAACAACGTGTTCAATATGCTATGAGAGAAGCATTTGATCAGCCACAACAGTCATTGCAGAAGGGAATGCAATCCTAATATGCGTACCCAAATGCTCTGACAAAAAAATGGACTATCGAGATGAGGGCTAGCATCATGGATATTGGATGGCCCTAAAAGAAGATGAATTGTCATTTCAGGTGTCACCATCGATCGTTGATGGCTTGCTGCCAAAGGAAGCAATTGGAGTCAGGGAGCCTAGACCAACAACACTAGTGTTGGGGCGCATGAAGGTCCAAGCAAGGAGAGTTGACTTTCCATAGTCAACATTGACCACATTGATCTTAGTCAACACTTGCAATTTCCTTATTTTTAATTATATTTTAATTCCCTAAAATAGAGTACCTACTAGTCTTGGCCTCTAACCCATTGTTTGATAGGATTTGTGTGTATTTCATTTTTTCTTGTATTTTTCCTCCTAATACTCTAGATGGGGCGCTAATTTGATGGTTTAAGTGGATAAGAGTTAGTCTTGCTACTTAGCTCAGGAGTCTTGGGTTCAACACCCAAGTTAGGAGAAATTAAATCAGCTTGTATTTTCCTTTTAGCCTTCGCCGCACCCTACTTCTATAAAAGGGGAGCCTCTCCACTTTTGTAAGGCTAATCAATCATTTTAATCAAATAGCTTTATGCTTTATTCCTCTTCTTGAGAGTTGAGAAGGCTTAATGGTTCTTGCTCAAACCATGGTGATTCTTATCTAGCTCCGTGAGCCGGTGGCGAATCTACACGGAGGCTTATCTGCTGAAGGGGTTGCCTTCATCAATGGAGCCTATTTCCATCCCTTTTATCTTCCATTTTATCTTTTAATTCTCTGAACTTTCTGCATATAAGGTTGCGACCTTGCTTGGTTCTTTTGGTGTCTAATTGTTTCCTTTTCTCAATTCTAGATCTGTAACTTAACTGTTATCAATTGGTATCAGAACTTCGTTGATTTGAGCAATTTGGGGGGGGGGGGGGCTTTGTTGCACTTTTGGCTTGAAAACCATGGTCGTTTTGGTGCAGTAATTTTACTCATTTCTTGTGTATTTCACCATCTCTTTCTTTGTAATTTTGGACATGAATTGTTTACGGACCCTGTGTGCCTTTCTGCTGCTATCGACTTTCTTGAATTGCTTGTCATTTGCGTGAATTAGAGGGGCTGTTGGTGCACTAATTTCACCCTATTAGGTGTTTGATAAAATGCCTATTCTAATTGCTCAAAACTTGTTCTTGAGTGATATTGCCATTTAACTGCTTGTTTGTGGTGGATTGTGATAAGTGGGAGCATTGTTGCTTCCATTTTCCAAAGATCGTTCACCTACATTTTCTCCCGAATCCACTTTAATTCTTGTTCATCCCCATATTATTCATCTCTTTACTATTCCGCATTTAATTTTCAGTCACTCCCATCCTTTTAATTTCTACTTCCCCTTTACATTTCTACCCACCCCATCCTATTAATTTCTACTCTTCCCCTCTACTTTCTGCCATTTAATTTTCAATCATCCCCATCCTTTTAAATTCAGTTATTCCCCTTTTAATTTTTGTCCAATTGTTTACCTCTTAATTTTTTCATTTTATGTGCATTATACTGGCTTGTTTTGTTCACTTGTTGATTGTCTGTTTGTCTGCCTGTTTTTCCATTTCAATTGTAAATTTGAAATTACCACTAGCAAATCCTTAGGAAACGTGTGGTTGTGCGTTCAAAATAATTAATTTTAGATTGGGTATTACTTGGCAAAACAGTAGAAATTTCATCAATTTCAATGTTGAAATTTCCACTCTTAACCAAAATTCAATCCGTTTAAAAATAATCAAGCGTGTTGTTTGGCTGTTTTGACCCCTTGTATATGCAATTAAGGAAATGCTATGCTTTTGGTAAAAAAATTGTGATTCAAGTTGCCAAAATTTTGCATAAAAATTTTTTAGAAACTAAGCTCAATTCTAGCCAATTTGGCAACATCTTTTGGTTCAATTTTTAGGGAGGTTATACGTCATTATTTTGTTTTTAGAATAGCGATTTGCATCATCTTTTCTGTAATTCTGAAATTGGGGCAAAAGACAAAGTGAAAAAATACCAAAAAGAAGAAAATAGTCAAAAAGAAAAGAAAGACAAAATGAGTATCAAAAGAAAAGAAAAGTCAATTCGTGAAAAGGTAAGTTCCTCAATAGTTAAAAAAATTGAAGTAAGAAAAGTGCCCAACACTTCTATCTTTTCAAGTGTAATTTTTCCATTTGGTTGTATTCAATTCTTTCCCTTGTAATTGCAGTTTTCTAAAAATTGGCAACTTTGGTTCATACAACATGAATCAATAAAATTCCAAACATTGATCTCTTTCCAATCAGTTTTGTGTCTTCTTGTTGTGTTTGTTTGGAAATTCTATTCTAGTGTAGCTTTCTTTCAAACCACCTTTGTTTGTTTGTCATAATCCACTCTTAGTTTTTTTTTAGTTTTCATTTTAGGTAATCCTAGAAAAACCTTAAGTGTCGTTTGTTCCAACTCATTCGTGCTTGGGTAAGGGTAAAACTTTGGATTTTGTAAGACCTAATTAAGCCTTGATCGAGTAGAAGAGGCAAGAGTGAACACTTCTTACAAAAAACCTTAAGAAAAGAGTTAAACATGAGTGAATACATTCTTTGATTGTAAACACTTAGTTGAGAGGAAAGGTCCCAAAGAAACATTTAAAAAAATGACGAGTAGGCACCTTTCCCCCCGATGGCTCGATGATGCTCACTCGGCAAGTGTACCGAATTGTAACAAGTAATATAATGAAAGTAAAGTATCGTCCCACAAAGATTGATGAATCAAGTATCAATTAACAGAAGATTTATCTAGTTGAACAAAGAGAACTCAATTGTATTTAGTGACCTAAAAACTAGTGCAGAAAATTTGTTCAGAAAACTAAACCAGAAACTTGAATTATGTTTTTGAACAATTTGACAAAATGCAGTAAAATTGGAATAAGAATTTAACAAAATTGGTTAGGGTTGATTTCACTTAATCCTCTTTTTATGTAAGTGTTCATATCATTCAATTCAATTATTAAAAATGATTCAATGATCCAATTCACTAATTTAGCCAAAATCCAATTCCTTGGTAAATTGACCCTATGTCATCACTAAGAACCCTAATTCCTTAGGTGATCCTAATAGTGGCATGCATTAACTTCAAGAATTGCTAAATATCACATAAAAAAATGATTCCTATTCCTAGGCAATCAATCTTCTATGTTGCTTGCTTCAGATCCAAGTTTTTCCCCAATTTTCCAATTGTGAGAGAAGCTTTTGATTCATGCAATTGAGTGGCCAATTCAAATGAAGCATTAAGATCATAAGGAAGCAATTGAATTGAAAACTAAAATTGAATTGAATAAGCAACACACTTACATAAAATTCAGATCAAGTTTCATCAACACCTAACCTAAGAAATTTAGCAATCCATTACAAAAGAGAAGAGAAAGGAAGAGGAAGATGCAAACTCAATGATGAAATCCATGGAGAATAACCCTAGGCTCCACTCTTGAGTTGAATCCTCAGAGAAAGATAAGAGAAAACGAGAGAGAATTTGAGAGAATGAAAGAAAGGAATCTGAAAAAATCAATAACTGTCGCACTAATTCCTAACTAACACTATTTATAGTGTTTCTGCAGAACTCGTGTCCCCACACAAGCTCTGCCATGTTCCCACACGAACATGGCAGAGAGTAAATTTCAATTTCTACAGCCTCTGCCAGTGTCGTGTTCTCACACGATCCATGCCATATTCCCACACAAGTGTGGCAGAAAGTAATTTCTTCAATTTGACACCTTCTTTGCCTCAACACACACTGTTTGACCCTTCTAGGAACTTCAAAATTGCTTCTTTTCAACTATTTTTCTTCTCTTTTTAAACAATACCTATTAAAACAACAAATCAATGAAAAATTAGAACAAACATACTATTATTTACTACAATCACCTAAAACACAAACAAACTCAATTATGTACAATTTTAACTACAAATTTATAAAATTATCAAACTAAACAACTAAAAATTACCTAAAATTAATCTATAAATCTACTACTAACGTGGATTTATCACAACCCAAACTTAGAATTTTGCTTGTCCTCAAGCAAACAATTAAAGCTCAATCAAGAATATTTCTAGACAAAACAAGGGGTGAAATCCACAAGTGAACATCCCAATTCTCCACAATTCTTTTCACCACTAATCATTCAATTCTAATCCATTCCTCAAACAATTAGCATAAGTTCTCTCTCAAATCAAACAATTGCAATACCTAGCATCATGATATCTCAGTCCAACTTGAAACAATGCAAGATAAAATATGCAAGAGTTTCACAAAGAAAAGTATGAATTGCATTCACAACCCTCACAAGGTAGTATTTCCCGCATCACTCATATTTTTTAAAGGGTACTGTTTTCTCTCAAAATTACTACCCACTCAAGATTCATTATCATAGGCTTGACAATGTTCTAAAACTTCCACTGCAACACAAGTGCAAACACAAATCACGAGGACTTTTATTTGGGTTGTAATGGGGCTTGGGACAAGGTAGGAAAATTTTAGGATCTAGTTAACCCCAAAAGAATTAAAGGATATATGTGATGAGCTCAAGAATTAAGTATGAAGTTAACTCATCCTTCCTTTGATTTCATTTCATTACCCCCTATTATTTTTATTTTTTTATTTTTTATTTTTGATTTTTTTTAACTTTTCTTTTCTTTTCATCAATCTCTTTTTTTTTTTTTTTCTCTATTGTAGCTCTGTTTTGTTTTTAGTGTACTTGCTCTCTCTTTTTTTTTACTTTGCTTTACTTCTTTCCTTTTTTTTATTTTTTTTTTGAAATAAAGCAAATTGCTTTCCCACCCCAAACTTAAGGTATTTTCTTGCCCTCAAGCAAAAATAGAAAGTAACCCCAAACTTAATTTCAAAAACTCATCCTTGAATATGCCATATATCCTTTAATCCTAAAGAGGAAGTACATTAATGGTTTTTCATTTAAGGCTTGTAATGAGCTTAGAAAAAAGAATGGGGAAAAAAAGCTCAAAGGGGCTAGGGAAAGGGAAATATTGTTCAGGGTGGTTTATTTAGCCCAATAGTTAACAAAAGAATGCCTCAATCATGCATGTGGATGCAAATGAGAAACAATTTCAATTAAGAACAATGTCAAGTTCTAGAATGAAATCTCAAGGAGTAGCCTATCACACAACAAAGAATCATTTAGAGTGTATGGCCCAAAATCCTCACAGGGTAATGTTGTGACTACAGTCCAACTAATTCAATGATCTACTCCCACATGATTATCAAGCAAAGATCAAGAATTTCCAATCAATCAAGATGTGCAGTAAAGGCAATTGAATGACCCATGAGTACTTAAGAAATTGCCAAAGAATTGGATTGACATTAAGAGATTAGAGAAAAGAATTGGAAGAATCAGGAGGGTTACGTTTTCTCTTTTCTATTTTTTTTACGCACAGAAAAGAAAAAAAAATCGACACAAGCAGCAAGTGTGAACAATCAAGGAGAAATGTTAAGAAACATCCCTGAATTGTTGGTGGCCAAGAGGCACAATTACCATGGCTGCTTGTGTGAATGCTCTACTAACCTGCAAGAAGATGTCAGAGTATGATAAGCAAAGCAGTAATTCAAATATGAGTGATCACAAAATATATCAAAAGAAAATCCTAAGATGTAGTCCTAAAAAGTAAGGTTCAATTACAATAATTCCCAAAATAGAGTTGAAATGGTCTCAAACTGAATGCCTAAAAAAAATTCCTAAAACAAGAGAAAACTATGCATCAACTCCATCATCATCATCATCATTCTCCTATGTTCCATCATCATGGTCAGTATTTGGCACGCTCTGAGATTGTCTAATTGCAGGCAGAGGTGGCAACTCTTTATGTCCCAAGTGCTCTCCCAATGCATCATCGTCAAGATCAGCAGAATGTATGAAGAACGGTGTCTCGGTGTGAACCCGCCCGAGAATATCAACAAGATTTATAGCCAAGATAAGTGGGCCGCTCTTTAGACTCTCATATAACACATCTTGACGCTTTGCCAATATATTCTGATGAGACATAATTTCAGCCTGGTTATCAAGAAGTAGTTGAAGAGTTTCAGCTTGACTGCGTCTCTGTGGCTGGCTGGGTTGAGCAGAAGGTGAAGCATGAGATTGCTTCTTAGTGGATGCCAACTCGTATTCAGCAATTCTTTTAGCAGAAATAGGTTTGGCAGCATGTACTGGAACATCATCATCACTTATATTGACCCCTGCATTCAAACAAAGTAAAGTGATAAGAGATGAATAGGCAAGAGATTTCTTTTTAGTGAACATAATGTTTTCCATCTCCTTAGAAATGACAGCCCCCACATCAATGTTCATCTTCTTCATAATGACAAATAGCAGTTTGGCACGATCCAGCAAAAGAGTTGTGTCATGAAGGATCGGAAGGATGGAAGCAATGATAAAAGCTCCCCAAGCCCGTGGAATAGGGAGCAGATCTCCCATCTTTAGTGCCTTTGGTTTGGGCTGATTCAATGGTAGCCAAGCAGCCCCAGGACAGCATAAACTTTGAATTATCTCATTGAAATCAGACCTCCGAGTACAAAAACTTTCAAAGGATCTAAGAGAGGGGATGGGAGCATCAGGAAAATATAAAATCTTATTTATGTGTTCAGCATCAAAGTGTACCTTTTTGCCACACACATATGTAGTAAATTGCGACCATTCTTCCCCCTTTACCTTCCATCCATTGGTATAAAACTCATGTGTGAGAGTTTGTTGTCCTTGGCCAGCAATTTGGCAAAAGAATTCCCACCCTCTTCTTGAAATTTCATTTTGAACCTCAGCATATTCACCCTCCTCTAGCATTATATTTCTGTCCGGATAATGCTTCTATGTCTCACATCAGAATAATAATGTTGGACATGCCCAGGTGAATGAAATCTGACTTCATGAGCATGAGCTGAACTAGAGCCAACTTTGGGAGAAGGAGGGCCTTTTCTAGATGTAGAAGCAGAGGCCTTTTTTGAAGCTTGAGGCTGAGTAGGTACTGAACTGGCTAAAATGATGGCCTTAGAAGTACTTGTTGTCTGTAATGGATCTGGCTTCCTAAAACCACGAGAAGGTCTAGCTTTTCCAGTTGCAGGTTTCTTTGCTGCTGGTGATGCCTTTGGTCTCTTAGCTTTTGAAGTTGAAGATTTTCTGGGAGCCATTATACCTGCAGGCAAAAGATAAATAAGAAGCCAACAACTGTACAATCTTACAAAACAATTCCAGTCCAATATACAAAGAAAGAAAGAAAATCACTGAACAAAAATTTAACGAATTTACATCCTAAAAAAAATACTATTGAGACAAACAGAACAATGATTTTAGAATATGTACACAACAAAACTAAGAAACTACATGAAAAACCAGTGTCAAACAGTGAATCTTGGTGTGTGAGGCACAAAATGTGATGCAAAATTTCTCTGGTAAAAAATTGGAATAATGCTCTCAGAGGGGAACAAACAGTTGCAGAACATATTTACCAACAATGCAAGGAATTACACAATTCTCATGAGCATTTTATCAAGCATATTCCAAGCAGTGAAATCAAACTCAACAACTCAACGTCACTTCAAAAATAATATCTCACAATGAATACACCAGTAGTTAACATGCACCATTTCAACAAAAATTTGACCAAGCCAGTCACAATCCAATACAAATAACCTAACACCATCTCAATTATTAAAATGAAAAAGGAAAGAAAAAATTGTACCTGTGAAGCCCTAATACTGTGAACATAATGAAAATCTCACTCCTGTCAACAAACACCAAACCGCGAGCAGAGAAGAGGAACGATGAAAAGAACAGAGTACACTGTCCTATGTGAGAAGGACGAAACTGAGAACGGTGAGAGATTTGTTTTGTTCGCAAGCAAAAAAGAATGTGAGAAGAGGAATGGTAAGATTGAATGGAACGGAGGGCAAAACAGAACAACTTACAGTGAAGGTTTGTACGAATAGGAACGGTGGAGAAAAAAATGAAAGAGAGCAGTGGGGCTTGCTTGAAATGCAAAGTGCGCAAGAAAGATGGAGCAACTCACAGACAGTGAATAAGGAGCGGTGAAGGGGAACTGGCAAAATGTGGACTTGATTGATGAATATGAACTAAATGAAGATACACAGAAGGGAAGGAGAAGACGGTGGGGTTTGGAATGAAAAAGGGGAAATGATTTCAGAGAATAACGTATAGAAGAAGGAAAAGAAAAAGTAATAGGGAAAAATTTTAAGATTTTTTTTTAAATAACCACACAACAACGAAAAAGAAAACTAATTTTTTTTATTATTTTTTTTAATATATAAACGAAGAAAAGAAAACTGAAACAAAATAAAAATAGAAATTATTATATATATATATATATATATATATATGAGAGGTGATGGCTATTGAAATGGATGAAGAAATCGTGTCCCCACATGGATCAGGAATGTCCTAACCAAAATCAGGCAGAGAGCACCTACTGTCACGAGTTCCTTCAAAAACTGCTATTTAATTTTCGTGTCCCCACACGAGCAATGCTTGTGAAGACACGATTCTGGCATAGGCTAATTTGAGCATCAGATTTGTTCAAAAATTGCTTTTAAACTTTCGTGTCCCCACATGGATCACAGATTGTGAAGACACGATTTTTGGCAGAATCAATTCAAGGTCTCTAGCTGATATTTTTTTCAATTTCCTGTAATACAATGCCACTTGTTAGTCATATAATTACAATCAACCAAGTAACAAACTATCACAGTACTCTTAGTTTCCTAAAATTGAACTATTCTTAACAAAATAACTCCTATGAATTAACACTAAGTTCCTAATCTATTCACACAAAATCAAGAAAAACAGAAAATTCTTGCTACGACTACTGAATTTTTATTTTTTTATTTTTTTTTCAATAATGCACAAATCAAGGAGGATCATTCAAAGTGACAATTGACTTCCCTTTTTCAAATTCACCTCCAAGATATATTTTGAGCTTTTGACCATTCACTTTAAATGTCCTTCCAGATGAAGGATCTTGGACTTCAATAGCTCCAAAAGGTGATACTTCTTTCACAATAAAGGGGCCAAACCATCTAGATATCAATGTTCTAGGAAAGAATTTCAGTTTAGAATTGAACAAAAGTACTTGTTGTCCTAGATAAAAGCTTCTCTGCAGAATTTGTTTATCATGAAAAGTCTTGGTTCTTTGCTTATAAATGGTAGCATTTTCATAAGCAAACTGACGAAATTCTTCTAGCTCATGCAATTGCAAGATTCTTTTTTTACCAGCTTCTTTGAAATCACAATTCAGAATCTTTGTTGCCCAATAAGCTTTATGTTCCAACTCTAAAGGCAAGTGACAAGCCTTTCCAAACACTAACTAATATGGAGACATACCAATAGGTGTTTTAAAAGCTGTTCTATAAGCCCAAAGTGTGTCATCCATTTTCTTTGCCCAATCTTTTCTTGAACTGCTGACAACTTTCTCTAGAATTCTCTTCAATTCTCTATTTGAAACTTCTACCTGGCCACTAGTTTTATGGATGATATGGTGTGGCCACTTTATGCTTGACATTGTACTTACTTAACACACTTTCAAGTTGTTTGTTGCAAAAATGAGAGCCTCCATCATTGATGAGAACTCTTGGTACACAAAATCTTTAGAAGATGTGTTTCTTGATAAATGCAATGACAACTTTGGCATCATTGGTTCTTGTTGGAGTGGCTTCCACCCACTTAGAAACATAGTCTACTACCACTAATATGTATTCATTGGAGTAGGATGATGGGAATGGTCCCATAAAGTCAATACCCCACACATCAAAAAGTTCTACTTCCAAAATATTAGTAAGAGGCAATTCAAATCTTTTAGAAATGTTACCACTCCTCTGACATTGATCATATCTCTCTACATATTCCTTAGAATCCTTAAAAAGAGTAGGCCAGAAAAAACCTGATTGAAGAACTTTTGCAGCAGTTCTTTTTCCACCAAAATGGTCACCATAGTCTGAATTATGACAATGCCACAATATTTGTTGTTCTTCTTCTTGAGGAACACATCTTCTAATCAGTCCATCAACCCCATTCTTGAAAAGAAATGGCTCATCCCAAAGGTAAAATTTGTTGTCATGAAAAAGCTTCTTTTTCTGCTGCCATGTCCAACCTTCTGGAATGATATATGCACCTTTGAAGTTAGCCATATCTGCATACCATGGGGTGAGAGAAACAGAAAATAATCTTTCATTTGGAAATTCCTCTTTGATAGGCACTCCATCATTGTTTACTCCTTCTATATCAAGTCTTGGCAAATGATCAACAACTTGATTCTCTTTGCCTTGCTTGTCTTTAATTTCCAAGTCAAATTCTTGTAGGAGTAAGATCCATCTCAACAATCTTGGCTTTGTTTCCTGTTTAGGCAAAAGATATTTCAAAGTCGAATGATCAGTATAGACTGTGACCTTAGCACCAATCAGATATGAACGAAATTTATCAAAGGCAAAGACAATTGCTAAAAGTTATTTTTCAGTTGTTGCATAATTCACTTGAGCACTATTGAGAACTTTACTAGCATAATATATTACATGCAAAATTTTGTCTTTCCTTTGTCCTAAAACAACACCTATAGCAAAATCACTAGCATCGCACATTAATTCAAATGGCAAATTCCAATCAGGTGCAGTGATTATAGGTGCAGAAATCAATTTATCTTTTAATGTTTTAAATGCAGTTAAACATGAATCATTAAAATCAAACACTGCATCTTTTTCTAAAAGATCACACGTGGGTTTAGAGATCTTAGCAAAATCCCTAATGAATCTTCTATAAAACCCAGCATGTCCAAGGAAACTCCTCACTCCCTTAACATTTATTGGAGGAGGAAGTTTTTCAATGACTTCAATCTCTGCCTTGTCTACCTCAATCCCTTTTGAAGAGACTCTATGTCCTAGAACAATACCCTCATGCACCATGAAGTGACATTTTTCCCAATTCAATACAAGATTGGTCTCTTGACACCTTTTCAAAACATAAGAGAGGTTAGACAAGCAATTATCATAAGATGAACCAAACACAGAAAAATCATCCATGAATATTTCAATGAATCTTTCTACCATATCAGAAAAAATGGATAGCATGCACCTTTGAAATGTCGCAGGCGCATTACACAAACCAAACAGCATCCGACGATAAGCAAAGATCCCATAAGGACAAGTAAAAGCTGTTTTTTCTTGGTCCTTAGGATCAACTACAATTTGATTGTAGCCGGAGTATCCGTCAAGAAAATAGTAGTAAGCATGGCCTGCAAGTCTTTCTAGCATTTGATCCACAAAGGGCAGTGAAAAATGATCCTTACGGGTAGCATCATTAAGTACTACTTGCCTCCCCTTTTAGGTACTACTTGCACTGGACTAACCCATTTGCTGTCCAAAATTGGGTAGATGATATCGGCGTCCAGTAGCTTGATTACTTCTTTTCGAACAACCTCCTTCATAGTTGGGTTTAGTCTTCTTTGTGTCTGCACAACAGGTTTGAAATTTTCTTCTAAAAGAATTTTGTGCATGCAGAATGCAAGACTTATACCTTTCAAATCTGAAATTGTCCACCTTATAGCTGATTTGTGAGCTCTCAAAATGCTCAACAGCTTCTCTTCTTCTTGCTCATTTAGTGCACTGCTTATTATCACTGGATAAGTGTTATTGTCACCAAGAAAAGCATGGCAGAGATGAGATGGAAATTGCTTCAACTCCACCTTTGGACTCACTTCTTCTTTATTTTCGGTTTTCAACTCTTCTTTAGGTGGAACATTTATAATCAAAGGAGAATTAGCATCCAGAAGTGTTAGGCAATCATTCACTTCTTTCTCATTAACATTAGACCTTGATTGTTTAGAAGTGATCAACACATGCTCCAAGGTAGAATCAAGGTCATGCTTCTTAAGAAATTTTGGTAGCAAAGAATCAATGATATCCACTCTCATACAGTGAGAATCTTCAGCTGGATGTTTCATGGCTTCAAAGACATTGAATATTACCTTCTCATCTTGAACTCTCAACATGAGTTCACCTTGTTGAACATCAATTAAAGCTCTTCCTGTTGCAAGAAAAGGTCTGCCTAAAATGAGAGGTATTGCAGCATCTTCTTCCATATCTAGAACCACGAAATCAGCTGGAAAAATGAATTTGTCTACTTTTACCAACAAATCTTCAACCACACCATATGGATATTTGATAGATCGATCTGCAAGTTGTAGTGACATCATGGTTGGCTTGACTTCTTTAATCCCAAGTTTCTTCATCATAGACAAGGGCATTAGGTTGATGCTTGCACCTAGATCACAAAGTTCCTTTCCAATCTATATATTTCCAATGGCACAAGGTATGATAAATGAGCCTGGATCCTTAAGCTTTTGAGGTAACTTCCACTGCAAAATTGCACTGCATTCTTCTGTTAATGCAACAATTTCATCCTCTTTAATTTTCCTCTTCTTTAAAAGAAGTTATTTCATAAATTTCGCATAAGATGGCATTTCTTCTAATGCTTCAGCAAATGGAATATTGATTTGTAGCTTTTTGAATACATCCAGAAACTTTGAAAACTTCTTTTCACCTCCTTGCTTTTGCAGCCTTTATGGGAAAGGAACATGAGCATATGAGGAGATTGGCTTTGGCTTCACAGCTTCTTCAAATAATTGTTTCTTGGATTTCCTTCTTGGTGTATCTTGATCTATCTTTTCTTGAATTTTTGAAGGTGTAAGGGAACTATCATTTGAAGAGATTTCCATCTCTTTTTCATTATTTTCTAAATCCGAGCATTCTTCTACTACACCATCAATCTTCCTTTCTTTTTCATCTTCCATCCTTGCATTTTCCTGCATCTTCGGAGATTGAGGAGTTATAACCTTCCCACTTCTTGTAGTAATAGCTTTGCACTGTTGTTGTGAGTTGACAATTGTGTCTCCTGGAAAGTTTCCAACTGTTCTTTGATTTAATTGATTTGACAGTTGTCCTATTTGATTCTCCAAATTTTTTATAGATGCATCATGATTCTTGAAATTTGCTTTTATTTCTTGAATAAAATTCCTTGTTTCTTGCATCATAGCATTGGAATTGGATCTTGTCTCCTGCATAAACAAAGCATTTTCCTTTGTTAGTTTGAGAAGAGCTTTCTCCAAAATGGAAAATTGATTAGATTGAGATTCAGGTGCTGATTGGGATATTGGTTGTCCAAAACTCCCTCCTTGTTGAGAATTAGCATTGCTTTATTGAGAATAAGGCTATCTCATAGCAAAATTCTGATTGAATCTACTATTTTGATGAAATGGTTGTCTTGGAGAAAAATTGGGTTGTCTTTGATTATTTGACATGAATTGCACTTGCTCCAAATCTTGTTGTGGAAGGGCTTCTTCCGGAATATCACAAGCTCCATTAGGGTGATTTCCTTGACAAAAATCACAGACTAGATGAACTTGTTTCTTTGACTCCAAGTATATTCCATCAAGCTTTGCTGTGAGAACACTTAATTGTTGAGACAATATTTTGTTTTGAGCTAAAAGTTCATCATTATTATTAAGCTCAAGAACTCCTCTTTTTGCAGATACTCTTTCTTTAGCTACTGCATGATGATTATCCGTCATGATCTCAATTAACTCTCTAGCTTCTTGAGGGGTTTTCTTTCGCAAGGAACCTCCAGCTGCTGCATCAACCATTGACCTTGTACTTGCAGAAATTCCATCACAGAAAGTTCTGATTTGAAGCCACTCCGGTATTTCATTATGTGGACATCTTTTTTCTAAATCCTTGAATATTTCCCATGCTTCATGTAAGGATTCACCATCTCTTTGTGCAAAGGAAATGATTTCTTGCCTCAACTTAGTTGTCTTTGAAGGTGGAAAATATTTGGCAAAAAATTTAGTCTTGAGATCATCCCATGTCGAAATGCTTCCATGTGGTAATGACAGTATCCAACTCTTGGCCTTGTCTCTCAATGATAAAGGAAAGAGCCTAAACTTTAAAGCTTCGTCACTAACTCCATTTGTTTTAAACATTTCACAATATGACAAAAAATTATGCAAATGATCATTAGGATCTTCAGATGCATGTCCATTAAATTGATCTTGATGTATCAAGTGAAGAAGAGCTGGCTTAATCTCGAAGTTGTTTGCTTGAATTGGAGGTCTCACTATAGGTGCAGAATTTCTAGGACGAGGTTGTGAGTAATCCTCCAATGTTCTTCTATCTTCATTCCCCATATCAACCATGATTGGTTGTCTTTCAATTTCTCTCTTTGGTGAAGATAAAGGTGTGGTAAAAACTTGAATGCTTGGTGGTTCTAATGCAATATGCAGTCCCTTTTTAGACTTCCTCTTGAAATGAGCTAAAGGGAGTTCAAGTTCTGGATCAAATTCCACTGCAACTTTTTTTTTTTTTTTTTACCTTGCATAAAAGGAAACAACTACAACAGATTAGAAATGGAATTTAAACAAAAACAGAATCCAATCTAGCAATTCCACTGCACTATTGATATTGAAACTATCAATCCCAGGCAACGGTGCCAAAAACTTGATGCTCACTCGGCAAGTGTACCGAATCGTAACAAGTAATATAATGAAAGTAGAGTATCGTCCCACAGAGATTGATGAATCGAGTATCAATTAACAAAAGATTTATCTATTTGAACAAAGAGAACTTAATTGTATTTAGTGACCTAAAAACTAGTGCAAAAAATTTGTTCAGAAAATTAAACCAGAAACTTGAATTATGTTTTTGAACAATTTGACAAAATGCAGTAAAATTGGAATACGAATTTAACAAAATTGGTTAGGGTTGATTTCACTTAATCCTCTTTTTATGTAAGTGTTCATATCATTCAATTCAATTATTAAAAATGATTCAATGATCCAATTCACTAATTTAGCCAAAATCCAATTCCTTGGTAAATTGACCCTATGTCATCACTAAGAACCCTAATTCCTTAGGTGATCCTAATAGTGGCATGCATTAACTTCAAGAATTGCTAAATATCACATAAAAAAATGATTCCTATTCCTAGGCAATCAATCTTCTATGTTGCTTGCTTCAGATCCAAGTTTTTCCTCAATTTTCCAATTGTGAGAGAAGCTTTTGATTCATGCAATTGAGTGGCCAATTCAATTGAAGCATTAAGAGCAGAAGGAAGCAATTGAATTGAAAACTAAAATTGAATTGAATAAGCAACACACTTACACAAAATTCAGATCAAGTTTCATCAACACCTAACCTAAGAAATTTAGCAATCCATTACAAAAGAGAAGAGAAAGGAAGAGGAAGATGCAAACTCAATGATGAAATCCATGGAGAATAACCCTAGGCTCCACTCTTGAGTTGAATCCTCAGAGAAAGATGAGAGAAAATGAGAGAGAATTTGAGAGAAGGAAAGAAAGGAATCTGAAAAAATCAATAACTGTCGCACTAATTCCTAACTAACACTATTTATAGTGTTTCTGCAGAACTCGTGTCCCCACACAAGCTCTGCCATGTTCCCACACGAACATGGCAGAGAGTAAATTTCAATTTCTGCAGCCTCTGCCAGTGTCGTGTCCTCACACGATCCATGCCATGTTCCCATACAAGTCTGGCAGAGAGTAATTTCTTCAATTTGGCACCTCCTTTGCCTCAACACACACTGTTTGACCCTTCTAGGAACTTCAAAATTGCTTCTCTTCAACTATTTTTCTTCTCTTTTTTAAACAATACCTATTAAAACACCAAATCAATGAAAAATTAGAACAAACATACTATTATTTACTACAATCACCTAAAACACAAACAAACTCAATTATGTACAATTTTAACTACAAATTTACAAAATTATCAAACTAAACAACTAAAAATTACCTAAAATTAATCTATAACTCTACTACTAAAGTGGATTTATCACTCGAACTTTGAGGCATAGGGCTGAGATAGAGGAGTTGACCCAACAGTTTACCCGGATCATGGAGGAAATGTTAGCTATTAGAATGAGAGAAATTACTCATAGTAAAAGAGGTGAGAAAAGACAATTTTTCTCGGGATGAAGAGAATGATGGAAGGTTTAGTAGGGTAAGGATGGAAGATAGGTTTCATGATGCAAGTAGTCATGGAGAGAGGAGTTGTAGTAACTCCCATCGGGGAAATAAGCATGAGGAAGAAGAAGAAGGAAGTGATAGAGAATATTACTATGACACTAGGAATAGAAGAAGGAAAAGAAGGAGAGAACCTAGCAGAAGAGGAGAACCTAGGAGAGAAGAAGAACGTAGGAGATAAAGTGGGCTTAGAGGAGTTAAGGTAGAAATACATACGTCTAAAGGTGGGAATGATGCAGAGCAATACTTAGAGTGAGAATTAAAAATCAAACAGATTTTTAGTTTCCATAGTTACAGGGATGAAGGGAAGGTAAAGCTTGCTTATCTGGAGTTTAAGAATTATGCCTTAGTCTGGTGGCGTCAACTCCAAACTGATCGTAGAAGGAGTGAACTCCCCCTAGTCTTATCTTGGGATGAAAGGCGAGGAATAATGAGAAAGAGGTTTATACCTCAACACTATGTTACAGAGTTGCACACCAAACTCTAATCACTAAAACAATGATCTAAGAGTGTTGATGAGTACTATAAAGAAATGGAACTTTCAATTATTAGAGCCAATATAGTTGAGGATACAAAGGCTACCATGGCACAATTTATCAATGGCCTCAATTTTTACATAATGGACATAGTGGAGTTACAACCTTATGTTGAGATAGAGGACTCGGTACATCAAGCTATCAAAGTAGAAACCCAACTTAAAAGAAAGGGAAGTTTTAAAAGAAGCAAAACTAGTTACCCAACTAGGAACAAATAGGTCTAAAAAAGGGAATAAGGTAAAACCCAAGAGAAGGAAGAACCTAAGGGCTCTAGGGTGAATTCGAACCCTACTCCTTTCAAAACTCAAAACGCTAATCATTCTACATCTACCTGTGAAATCAAGTGTTTCAAATGTTTGGGTAAGGGACACATCACTTCCCAATATCCTAATAAAAGGACAATGTTAGTAAAACAAAGTGGAGAGTACACCAGTGCAAGTTCTAAAGAAACAACACCAAAAAATAGTGATGAGGGAGACATAGAAGAAATTGAAATGGAACCTAGAGGAGTGGTAGCCCGTAGGCCTGAAGGAAAATTAGGACTTATGATTAGGAGGGTCTCAGGGAACCGAACCATTAGGATGAATGAAAACCAAAGAGGAACCATATTCCATACTAGGTGCATTGTGGAAGGAAAGTTGTGTTCCTTAATCATAGATAGTAGGAGTTGCACAAACATTGCTAGTATGAGAATGGTAGAAAAATTGGGTCTTTGGACCAACAATCACCCCAAACCCTATAAGTTGTCTTGGATAAGTGATGAAGGGGAAAGGGTGGTAGATAAGCAAGTCCTCATAGCCTTGTCCACAGGAACCTACCAATATGAAATTGTTTGTGATGTGGTTCCAATGGATACTACACAGGTTTTATTAGGAAGACCATAGCAATATGACAAGAGAGAAATCCATGATTGTTTCTGTAATGAATTCACTTTTAAACATAGAGGGATGAAAATCACTCTAATGTCAATGTCTCCTCATGAAATATGTGAAGATCAATTTCAAATGAAATTATGATATGAGGAAGAAAAACAAAAAAAAGATGAAAAATAAAAATAAAGAAAAGAGTTCTAGCAAACAAACCAAGAAAAACAATGAAATCCTAAGGAAATTAGGAAGAAGGAAGCAACTGGAGTTTGATTTGCTTTCATTACGTTCTAATGTTGTTTGCTTTGCTAATACATAAAAACACCAAAAAGAAGATGAGGATGCTGCTTTGCGCACCACAAGGGGGTTTCATTTACCCTATACTCCATTTTCTTCTCCTATCTATAGGATTCCAAAATATTTTTGCTATTAGACACATCATGAGGTTTTGGGATCAATACTCAAGGGTGTTTTTATTGTTTCAGATCATCCTTTGCTGGCAAGTGGAAGATAAGTTGCCTACTACCATTCAAAGGGAAGTATCTCCTTATCTCACTCTACCTTGTCATCCACTTCATCTTCCTACTCCTCTTCTTCTGACCCCTTTTTGCCTTTGCATGCTGGAGACCTCTCTTATGCTAATTTGATGTCAAATCCTTTTCAAGGGGGAGGGGATGATGACATACTGCCTAAGGAAGCAACTGGAGTCAAAGGAGCTTAGACTAGCAAGACTAGTGCCAGGGCGCATGATGGTCCAAGCAACGAATCGAATTTTTTATGGAGCTAATGGAAAATAATATAATTTTTAACACGGACAATATGCTTAAATTAAGATAAAAATTAACAAATATCCTTACGAAACTTTGTAATGATTTAAAAATATAAAATATACGATAATTTGATCAAATAAATTTTTTGTTTAATTACTTATTCAAATATTTTTTACATATTTGGGTTAATTTGGGTTGGGTTACTCACCCAAAAATACATAAACCCGAACCAACCCAACCTGCCATCATTTTATCGGTCCAGACTTGATGTTACCACAAACTCGTCCCGACTCAACCCGATTACACCTCTATAGACCAATACAAGTACTAAGCCCTCCATGTTTAGACTAATCTAAAATGATAGGAGGCAACCAATCAAGCTCTTTGCCTCGTGCCTCGACACGGTAAACTCGAGCTTTACTTGACAAACAAATTAAATTAGCCTAATAACTAAGACAATATCTATCACAATTCACAAAAAACTCTTTACCCACTTTGTTGGCTCGAGCTTTGGGGGTTGTGTACTCTCTCGGTCTTGGTATACACTGTCAATATAAAGAAGTTTTACACAGTTAGTGTAAAGTAATGAATATGTTAATAGTAAGAGTTTAATTGGTATATGTCTAGGTTAGGTTGGGTTGGTCATCGGGTCATGAGCATTTTTCCTTTTTTAAAAAAAATGTGGAAGATTTAATTAAGTTAAAATATAGAATGAAAAAAAGTAAAGAAACAGGGAAAAAATGATAGGAACATATTAAATAGGGTTGGAAAAACCACCCTTGCTTGTGCTGCCGTTGCGCCTATTTTTGTTCTCTCCGGGCAGGAAAATGAAATAAGATTAGGGTTTTTTTTCGGGTTTGGTATATCGATTTCAACATAGGCAAATTCGAGTCCCAAACCGAACCAGATTGGGTTTAAAAGAAAATGTCTGAACCGAACCGTTAGATATTCTTCGGATTTATTGGGTCAATCGAGTTCGCGGATTGGGTCGAACCCGCTTATATGAAAATAATAATCATACTTAAAAATATCGCTATATTATTTATTTACAAGGTATACGTACTTGCTCTTTTACTAGTATTTATATAATTTGATTTTGAAAACTAATTTTCTTTAGCTATAATTCTTATCCTTTCTATTATTATTTAAAAATATAACGAGTTTTTTTAATTGTGTCTATAAAACATCAATACTGGTATTAGAATCAATTTTAATATTTATACATCTACTTTATATTTCGTCTCTTTCGATCTCCATCTCATTTTTTTTATCTCCCTTACTTTTCTATCTTTTCTATGATTGTATCTCATTATTTCGCTCTTGAGAGGTGGAATATGTGTATAATTATTCTTTTTTTTTAATCACGGGTATCCTCTACCGGAGACAATCCTGTTCGAACCGGGAACATCCACATTATGATGGAGTTACCTCTCTCAGCAAGGAATTTTTCTATCCACAAGACTCGAACCCGAGACCTTACTTAAGGAGAATCAAACATGTACCACTTGAACCAATCCCATTGATGTGTATAATTATTTTATTACAATAATTTTTTTATACTGTATTTATAATTATATCCTTATTCTAAAAGGATTTGGATCCTCTCTAGCCCCTACTGATCGCAGTTCTCTCCAGCAAAAATTAGCTACGGAATAACTACGGAATAACTAGGAAAACAAAAGTCATAGCTAATCCGTAGTTATTCCGTCGCTAATTTTTGCTAGAGAGGATGGAGAGGATGGAGAGGCAGGAGATCTTACGTATACTAAAACGGCACTTGTGAGTCATTATTTATTTCCACTTTATTGTCGTTGGTGTAGTCAAGATATTTCCTTATATTATTGTTATTGGATCTCGAAATCAATTTCAGTCAAACTGTTTCATCGCTAACTTAACCAAAGTCATACTTCATCATACCTCATCATGAAATGCTTCTAGATTGAATTCCACTAGGTTTCAACCGTGCATCATCATTTAAGATAAACATTCATTTATTTACAATAAATATCAAAAATTAATGTATGTGTACCCATAACATTAAATAATTTAAATATGCTTATATTTAAAATTACATGTATTCATTAAATGGAAGAATAATTATAGCTTTTAATTATATTTTTCAAAACACCTCTTTGTAGGCATTATTTTTATTTTGGGTTAAATATATTTTTAGTCCCTAAAGTTTGATTCAAATTTGGTTTTAGTCCCTAAATTTTAAAATCATTGGTTTGCTTCCCTCATGTTCAGAAATCACGTAACTTTAGTCCCTCATGTTCAGAAATCACGTAACTTTAGTCTCTCCCCTTAACACCGTTAACTTTTGACATCGACGTCGGGAAACATATTTCTATGTTGGTTTGTCTAGTCAGATTCAATGGCCATGATGTGGCAATTGAATTACACCTTAACTCATCCAGACAGTTTTGTTGGCCTTCCCTGTTTATGAAAAATGTGAAGTTAAATTTAATAAAATCCTAAATAAAATCTGACTAGATGAGTTGAGGTGTAATTCAATTGCGACATTATGGTCATTGAAATTGACTGGACAAACTGACATAGAAATTCACTTGTCACGCCAGCATTAAAGTTAATGGTGTAAAGGGGAGGGACTAAAGTTACGTGGTTTCAGAACATGAGGGACCCAAATCAACGATTTTAAAGTTTATGGACTAAAACCAAATTCTAGTTAAACTTGAGGGACTAAGAACATATTTATTTAACCTTTTATTTTCACTAATTCAATTAAAATCATTGTCACACATAAGAATATTCAAAACCTCCTTTGACGACACTCTCCTTTGGCGACACTCTTGAAATTGCAATGTATAACATGATACTTGAACACAAAAGATATATGTATCCAAAAGTTCAATGATGCAGGATGCAACTAATCAACACATAATACTAATTATCTCATCACCATTTTCACCGTCCAATTAAGAAGCCGACACACTAATTGCCTATTCAATGACATGCAATGAGGTGATAGGCTGATAGCTTTCCTAGGGAACATTTCCAAGAAATTATCCTTTCGTACGTTGATCCTCCTTACAACTTTCACCAATCACGCCGATATCTACCTTCGTGTCAAATCTATGAGCAACTAGGCTACAAAATAAAATTTCAATTATGAATCTCACATAAAAAACTTATAACATGTCATAGAAGGAAGAAACTGTTGAGTCTCAATGTAACACCCACAATTTCCCCTACTAGTATATAAATAAGATAGAGAAAATTTAAAAAAGAGAGAGAAAAATTTAATTACGAGATATTTAGGAACTATTGATAAAAAATCAAAATTATATTTTTGGAATTCTCCAACAATAATTATAAATGATTTATTTTTAGAGAGGTGTTTGAGAAAATGACCTGAAATACCCTTAGTAATTATACAGTTAAGGAAAATATAGATTTAATTATGAAAAATAGCAAAAACTTAAAAGGGATCTACATTTTTAGTCAAAATGGTCTTAATATAATTAATAAAGAATTTTAGAAATTTATTTAGAATTTTCTGGCACTTTTGGGCAAAATGACCAAAATGCCCCTGGTTAGCAGTGTAACCCTAACCAACATATGAAAATTTTTAGAATAATATGGAAAATATATTTTGGACCTTAAAAGTGGATTGAAAATGATATTTATAACTTTATAGAATTTTTGTGTGTAAAGCCATAATTTTTCTATCTGCTTACTCTTATTAAAAATTGACTGTTGTGTGCGAAAACTGGGAAATAAGAAAGTTTAAGTGAGAAGTGAGTTCTAATCACATTTTTAAGCTTAAAATAGGTTAGATCAATTATAGGAATTTTTCTAGAATTTTTGGGAAATTTTTGAAATTTTGGTGTGAAATTTCCATTTTACCCCTACTCTTTCTGGAACCGGGCCCGAATACTCTTTATCCGGGCCAGAAAAATCCGCATCATCCTTCCTTTCCCCTCTCCCAAAGCCGTGTGGGTGTGTGTGTGCATGTGTGACACATGTTGTCTTCACACCTTTTCTAAAAGACATAAAGTGAAGAAAAGCCTTAATTTTCATAAAATTAGAGACACTTGTCCACCTTTCTCTAAACCTTACATGCAAAATTGTTTTTATCATTCTTCATTTTCTCCCAAAACAGCCGTGAGCCTCCCTCTCATTCTATCCATCTTCTCCATTTTTCTCCTTCACATTTCAAGCTAAAGGTTCCATTTTTGAACCTTAAGCTACAAAAATCTAGCCTCCAACCTTTGAAGAACCTTGTTTTGGTGATCAAGAGGAGTGCAAAAGAGGAGCTGTTTGGGATTTTGCTTCACCTTTTCAAGAAGAATTTTCTTTAGGTAAGGGGGGGGGGGAGAACCTTGAACTCTAGTAGGATTGGTGACTAGAGTTAAGGATTACCCTTGATCCTTGTCCCTAAACCTTTTTCCCTTAAAAAAATGAATTCTTGGAACCTGTTTCTTTGAAGAAATGGTTCAGCTGTATGTATATGGTTTGGATGTTTGTTTTAAAAATTTATATGATGCTTGAAATGTGCTTATTTGCTGATTTTGGATGCATGCAAGTCATGAGTTTGGTTGAAAATTTTTCCCCCCTTTTCCTTGAAACCATTCGCCTATTTTAGTTTTTATGGGCTGCATGTGTTTAAAAATTTATTTGATGCTTGTAACATGTTTGTATGATGAATCTAAGTACATGCATGTGATTGTTTGGAATTATAAAATTGATTGGTGTGATTGAATCATGAAAAATGGTGTTTTTGAGCTTATGAACAAAGTGTGCACTTGGTGATGTTGTTTGGCATATTTGGATGAATTTGTGTGAAATTGTTTGATTAAATTGCTTATGGATGACTATACTTGAGTTTGGGAATTTTTGGAAATTGTTGGATTTTGATGATTTTTTATGAACATTCATAGTATTCATCTTGTGTTCTTGGTGTTCTTGAACACATTCATGAGAAACTCTTGAAAGGATTTGGTTTGATCTTGATTTGACCATGAGAAAAATGTTAAAGTGTTTACGGGCCCTAGTGGCCCAATAAGCTAAAAAGTATAACCATTTAAAGTGGTAAATAAATTAAATGGAAACAAATTTTTGGAAAATCCTATAAACAAAATTCGGGTACAAAAATGAACCTAATTAAAAGTCACCCTAAAACCCATAATATTGGATGAAAATGTGAAAAATTGGACCCCTATGGGTTACCTAACCATTGGACCTTTAGTTTAGGCCCAATGCCTTCCAAAAGAGTCAAAAGACTGATCAAAAGTCAACCAAAAATATTTTATGGACTTGGGCTTAGGTTAGAATTGGGCTTCAACTCTAATTTAACCCATCAAGACTAAAACTTAGAAACCAATTAGTGGGTCTGATTAATCCAACTTGTCTAAGTTGATTAATCCAATCAACTTAAGTTAATCAAGTAAAGGATAATTAATTAAGATTAAAGTCAATTAACTCAAATGAAGAGTAACCTTAATCTTAATCATTAATCACTAATGAAGTATTAATCAAGTAATTAAGACTTAATGATGATTAAGAACTAATTAATTATGATTAACCTTAATCAATTATAATTAAAAGCTTAGTCTAAAATTAAGGAAGAGATTAAGGGAGGATTAGGAATTAATTAGGATCTTAAGTGAAGATTAAGACTTAATTAAGGGGAATTAAGATTAATTATGGTCTAATTAAGGAAGACTAATCATAATTAAGGGTTAAACCAAATCCTAATTAGACATACAAGATGAAATAAGATAGGTAATACTATTCATAAGACACACCCATAAGTCTTAGTAAACTATAGGACTTAAGTGAAAGCGGTCATTGACTTTAAGAAAAACATTAGTAGAAATTAACTTAAAAGTTTATAACAAACACACTCTTTCTGCATAAGACTTGAGAAGCTTAGTGAAAGAGTGCGGTCTTAACCCGAGATGGGGTTTGGTTTTCCTTGTGAAGGAAAGACATTGAATCGGTCCGTACCACAGGGAGTAGAGACATAGAATGATTCAATGGGCTTTTCCTGTAAGGATGTGTATGCTGGGAAGCATTGTTTGTGTGACATGCATCATAAAGCATTGATGATGTTCAAGGTTGAGAACCTTACAACATAATATGACATTGACACTTGGTACAGTGTGAAATCGGTTGGAAAGGGTGCACTGGGTTTTGCAAAGAACTCCAGCGGGTCCTCAAAAGGGACGCCAACCCTGAGGATAGTCTAGTTCCTAGAAGATCTCAGAGGACGTAGGTTAGCTCCCTACTGTCGAGTTCGTGGAACCCAACTTAGCTATTCCTGTCGCTCTCATGATTTTCGGGATCAGTTGAGATTGTCTGGAAGATGGATAAAATGATTGGCCAAAATAAATGAGCAATGCTCTTTGTACCGGCGCTAGTACAGACTCTAACTCCTGATACATTGTACATATATGGTCGAGCAGTTGCTGTGTGCACTGTGGATGGTGATTTTTCCCCTGGCCCTCAAGCATTAGTCATAGCATTGTAGTTGCAAAGCATGCAATAGTTGGTGTGCATCAGGATGATGTGTGTGTACTTATTTGGTTGAACTGTGTGGATTTTCCTGTGTGTGTGCTCTATACACTATATCCTGCGTTAAGTGAGTTCACGTAAAGTGTTCTCACCCCCTTGCCTTTCTTTTTGTTGTCCGTCATTATTTTGGCACCTAAAAGGGCATGGACTCTGGAAGGATGTAGTTGTTCTGAAGATAGGTGTGGTGTTCAGGTCAAACCGGATCTTGTTCAAATCTAACGGTAGTGTTTAGGAGTGTACATGAGCAGCAATATCCTGTATAGATAGGGTGTAGTCAAATAGAGGGTCCACTTCTTCTGTAGTGTAGCATGTTAAAACCCTAATTTAATGTATATTACTTCTGTTGTAATTTGGAATAGTAGTGAAATGATAATTGTTGTATTGATATGTTTTTATAGTTCCATCTCAATTATAATGTACTAATATGTTTAAAAAAATCACCAATTTTCTTCACTTCATTAAGAGATTAATTAACAAATCGCAACCGAGTTAGTCGAGTAATAACCGTCATGTGATGAGGGTGTTACATTTAGTGGTATCAGAGCTGTTCGGTCCAACCGGACTGTGAAGTTTGGGTCTGATAGTTATATCGAGTCTAGTTTGATCCGATTTAGGTGTTTTGAAGTCTTGCAAGGTTGATGTGCTTCTAACTACTCTGGTACAGGACAGTGGGACTGGCCACCCCAATGGCCTGTTCAGGTTAGGAGGGAGTGTGACAACTTGCAGTTGTGAGTTTTGGGAATGCAAGGCTGATAATCTCAGCCTGAGTAGTTGTGGAGATGAGAAAGGGTGTCTTGGTCATATGTATGATGAACATGAGCAATTTTAAAGAGGTGGAGTTATGTCATCTATTGATTTTCGTCTTCTTGTTAATGTCATGAGTAGAGCCCCATGTGTTTGAATTAAGTAGTTCTTTTCGTGATCTTGTTTGGATTGATGAACCGGTGTGCAAGTGATTGCTTCATGTTGTTTTGTGTGACTGTAGCATATCAAGCTTTACTTCATACTTGTGTGCAGTAGTTTGCAGCATGCTTACTGTTTAGAATTAAATTGAGTTTTGAGTTTGAGAAAGAATATAGAAGTTGTATTGGGTATAATTATTTAAAAATCTTAAATATATACATGTATTTATATATATATATAACACTTAGATATTCTTGTGTTTCATCCTTGTGAGTTGAATTATCCTAATCTTTATCCTTAGATCTCTCCTCTTTCCTTCTTGAGAGTTTCTACCATTAAAAGTTAGTTGAATTGAAAAATGAACCGAGTAATCAAGCTTCTAAAACGGGTTTGCTAAGACCTCTAGGTTCTGAGATTGTACACTAGTATAGACAATAGCTGATTTGACTTGTGATTTGAAGTGATGAGTGAAATAGCAAAAGTTAGAGTAGGATGACCACTAAGGATAGGTTTCAATTCCTTTAGATGAATGACCTAAGGGATCGATGATGGATTTGAGGTTGTTAATTCAAGGTTTAAGATGATTGATCATTGAGGTTTAATCATTAAGGTTTTGATATTGGGGATTAATATTAATAGCTCTTGAGGATTCGATTATTGAAAGAAAAAAAATTGATTTGTTAAAGTGAGTTAGAAGTGATTGATGACTTGGGGTGTACTCAGGATAAATAGTGATGGAGTTAAGCATAAGAATAACAAATATATGGTTTGAGATTAGATCTTAGCAGTTAATGCATATTTGGATACCTTGTTAGTTGACTTGAAATCTGAAAGGGTTTGACTGTGGAATAGGTGCCATGCTTGAAGTTTAATAGATACAATAGAGTATGATTGCTATCGCTAACGGATTGATAACATAAGGGTTTATAGAAATAAGTGGAAAGACATGATTTAAGACGAAGGAAGTCAGAGTGTTGAGACCAATAGCACAAGATGTGATTCTTAAGGAATTTTAGTCAGATAATAGAACATGACTAAGAAAATGATCTGTTAGTACCAAGATTTCGCAGCGGAGATTTAGGGAAGGAATCATGGAATAGGGAATTAGATGTATGAGTAAGCACTACAAGAACTATATTTTTATGAAATAAATAAGGATAACACTTCCATGAGGGCAATAGAAATAATAGATATAAAAAAAAATTAAGAAAGTTTAATATTTTCTAAGATAGGTTTAAGGATTAATTACCTCTAACTATGTATTGAGACTATAGGTGGTCCTACAAACTACTTTTGGATTTTGCTATGAATGTTATAGGTGTCTAGAAATTTACATCTGGATCGGTTATCATTGGTGTTCCTTTCCCTCCTCTGTGAACCCAATATTCTAGCCTCATTCAAGCTAATTTCTCTTCATGCAACGTTCTCACCCATTCATAGGACCTAGCAGTATGTACAGAATCCCTTGGAACAATCTCGGGGTTAATTATTAGGGACAAGTAGGTTATAAGTGGAACTGTCTAATTATAAACCTTAGTTAGATAGAAGTAAAACCCTTGAGATGCATTTTGTTTAGGAAAAGGATATGTTTGGTTATAAAAAGGCATAGTTTTACGGTAAAAAGGACACAAGGTGATGATGGATGGTGAGACCTTCTTGGGAGTAAAAGCTTATGGAGTCAAGCCTTGGTTATAAGTTTTGATTGATATTTTAGGTAGGAGGATCCTACAACAATATACAGTGATAGATAAAGCAAAAACATTCTGATTCGTGAATCAGAGGATTTCATCTTAATGGGATAGAGATATATTTAAGATTCTTGGGAGAGAAAGAACTTAGGATCTTTATACAGAGAAGAGATGGAAGATTAACTAGATTAGTAAGAGTGTTGATATTAAGACCAAGGGAACTAATGTAATCATAGGTATAATAAACAACACTTGTAACTGTTGTGGAATTAGATATTCATACATGGTGAAGGAAAATGGACATTTTAGAGACGTAAGAAAACAAGATATTGCGAGGGGTCATTGGGAATCAGAAAAAAATGTTAAGGAAAATAGTTATTGTAAGAAACATACTTTGGAGACTCTTAAGATAATTTTTATAGGAAAATTTAGTGACTTGACTTATGGATTGAAACTGTGTGTTTCATTAGGTATTATAACTCTATGTCGATTATAGGCTAAAAGGGAGTGTCTAGTTGCTTGCCAAATACCCGAGGAAGGAGACGAGGTAGCATAGTAGCACACCTCATAAAGGATTAACTTAGCACTCTAGTTAGATATAAGGTGGTATGAATGATGGTGGAAAGTTTGATAAGATCTTCTCATCGAGAATAGATGTTCCTGATCAAATCTTATGTAGATGGAATATTAGATCATACCAGATTTTTTTTTGTAAGGTGTTAGGTAAAGGTTTCAAAATTCTCTACTGGTTGTTAGAGAAAAAGGTAAGACTTTGAAAGCTAGGTTGATCTTAATCCAGGATATCATCTCTACATCCACGAGTAGTTTAAAATGATTATCCAACTTTTAGGGAACATTTAAGGTCTTATATGATCCAACTAGAAGAGTGACTCTTAAAGCTTAAGAAACAAGATTTAGACCTATCCAATAATAGGAACTTCAAATTTCGAGGACGAAATTTCGTAAAGGAGGGGAGAGATGTAACACCCACAATTTCCCCTACCAGTATATAAATAAGATAGAGAAAATTTTAAAAAGAGAGAGAGAAAAATTTAATTACGAGGTATTTAGGAACTATTGATAAACAATCAAAATTATATTTTTGGAATTTTCCAACCATAATTATAAATGATTTATTTTTAGAGAGGTATTTGAGAAAATAACCTGAAATACCCTTAGTAATTATACAGTTAAGGAAAATATAGATTTAATTATGAAAAATAGCAAAAACTTAAAATGGATCTAAATTTTTAGTCAAAATGGTCTTAATATAATTAATAACGAATTTTAGAAATTTATTTAGAATTTTCTGGCACTTTTGGGCAAAATGACCAAAATGCCCCTGGTTAGCAGTGTAACCCTAACCAACATATGAAAATTTGTAGAATAATATGGAAAATATACTTTGAACCTTAAAAGTGGATTGAAAATTATATTTATAACTTTATAGAATTTTTGTGTAAAGCCATAATTTTTCTATCTGCTTACTCTTATTAAAATTTGACTGTTGTGTGCGAAAACTGGGAAAATTGGGAAATAAGAGAGTTTAAGTAAGAAGTGAGTTCTAATCACATTTTTAGGCTTAAAATAGGTTAGATCAATTATAGGAATTTTTCTAGAATTTTTGGGAAATTTTTGGAATTTTGGTGTGAAATTCCCATTTTACCCCTACTCTTTATGGAACCGGGCCAGAAAAATCTGCATCATCCTTCCTTTCCCTTCTCCCAAAGCCGTATGGGTGTGTGTGTGCATGTGTAACCCATGTTGGCTTCACACCTTTTCTAAAAGACATAAAGTGAAGAAAAGCCTTAATTTTCATGAAATTAGAGACACTTGTCCACCTTTCTCTAAACCTTACATGCAAAATTGTTTTTCTCATTCTTCATTTTCTCCCAAAACAGCCGTGAGCCTCCCTCTCATTCTCTCCATCTTCTCCATTTTTCAACTCTAATTCAACCTATCGAGACTAAAACTTAGAAACCAATTAGTGGGCCTGATTAATCCAACTTGACTAAGTTGATTAATCCAATCTACTTAAGTTAAACAAGTTAATTAAGATTAAAGTCAATTAACCCTAATGAAGAGTAACCTTAATCTTAATCATTAATCACTAATGAAGTATTAATCAAGTAATTAAGACTTAATGATGATTAAGAACTAATTAATTGTGATTAACCTTAATCAATTATAATTAAAAGCTTAATCCAAGATTAAGGAAGAGATTAAGGGAGGATTAGGAATTAATTAGGATCTTAAGTGAAGATTAAGACTTAATTATGGAGAATTGAGATTAATTATGGTCTAATTAAGGAAGACTAATCATAATTAAGGGTTAAACCAAATCCTAATTAGACATACAAGATGAATTAAAATAGGTAATACTATTCATAAGACACACCCATAAGTCTTAGTAAACTATAGGACTTAAGTGAAAGCGGCCATTGACTTTAAGAAAAACATTAGTACAAATTAACTTAAAAGTTTATAACAAACACACTCTTTCTGCATAAGACTTGAGAAACTGAGTGAGATAGTGCGGTTTTAACCCGAGATGAGGTTTGGTTTTCCTTGTGAAGGAAAGACATTGAATCGGGTCGTACCACGGGGAGTGGCGACGTAGAATGATTCAATGGGCTTTGCCTGTAAGGATGTGTATGCTGGGAAGCATTGTTTGTGTGACATGCATCATAAAGCATTGATGATGTTCAAGGTTGAGAACCTTATGACCTAATATGACATTGACACTTGGTACAGTGTGAAATCGGTTGGGAAGGGTGCACTAGGTTTTGCAAAGAACTCCAGCGGGTCCTCAAAAGGGACGCCAGCCCTGAGGATAGCCTAGTTCCTAGAAGATCTCAGAGGACGTAGGTTAGCCCCCTACTGTCGAGTTCGTGGAACCCAACTTAGCTATTCCTGTCGCTCTCATGATTTTTGGGGTCAGTTGAGATTGTCTGGAAGACGGATAAAATGATTGGCCAAAATAAATGAGCAATGCTCTTTGTACCGGCGTTAGTACAGACTCTAACTCCTGATACGTTGTACATATATGGTCGGGCAGTTGCTGTGTGCACTATGGATGGTGATTTTTCCCCGGGCCCTCATGCATTAGTTATAGCATTGTAGTTGCAAAGCATGCAATAGTTGGTGTGCATCAGGATGATTTGTGTGTGTACTTATTTGGTTGAACTGTGTGGATTTTCCTGTGTGTATGCTTTATACACTATATCCTGCGTTAAGTGAGTTCATGTAAAGTGTTCTCACCCCCTTGTCTTTCTTTTTATTGTCCGTCATTATTTTGACACCTAAAAGAGCATGGACTCTGGAAGGATGCACATTGTTCACATTGTCTGAAGATAGGTTGGTGTTCAGGTCGAACCGGATCTTGTTCAAATCAAACGGTAGTGTTTAGGGGTGTACATGAGCAGCAATATCCTATATAGATAAGGTGTAGTCAAATAGAGGGTCCACTTCTGTAGTATAGCATGTTAAAACCCTAATTTAATGTATATTACTTCTGTTATAATTTGGAATAGCAGTGAAATGATAATTGTTGTATTGGTATGTTTTTATAGTTCCATCTCAATTATAATTTACTAATATGTTTTAAAAAAATCACCAATTTTCTTCACTTCATTAAGAGATTAATTAACAAATCACAACCGAGTTAGTCGAGTAATAACCGTCATGTGATGAGGTTGTTATACTCAAAATATTATTAAGTGATTAATAATGTTTTAAGTTTCTAAAACCTGTAGTTTTAATGAGCAAAAAATTTGTATCAAAAGACAGATTCTACTGAACGGTATACTTTTTTGTGGTGCAGTAAATCTCTGAGAGCAACCCTCCGAAAAGAACTAACTTACTGAGAGTGAACAACTCACTGAAGCAAAGCAACTCCCTAAAGATCCAACTCTCTGAAGTAATACATCCTTTTGAAGAGATGAACTTACTGAAGGATCAAGAGCCTGCTAAAGTTTTCAACCTTCTAATATCAGGAAACGAAGCATCAGATTTCTACACAAAGTCTAGTTTCATTGATACCTTTGAAAGATCAAGTCTCGTACAACTTTCTACCATTCTATTTGCACAATCCTCCTTCTGGAAAGTCAAGACAGAATCTTTTGTATGTGTTTCAAATCTTGTTCACCAAAAGGGAAAGTCTCTCTGCAGAAAGTACACTTTTTCAGAAAAGTAGAGTCAGCACTGCTGCCACCTACCTCTGTTGTGCCTACTGCTACAAGCTACCTCTGCTTTGTCTCTCAACAGATATAAGCTATTAGACAACGGGATTCTAAAGATTTCTAACCGGTCTACATATCCTCTACTCTATAAATATGAGAAGTTATGCAAACTAATAGAGAGAGAAGACTACGTGAAATACTTGCTGAAGTGATACTCATTTTATTCTCTGTATTCTTTTCACTTCATTTGTACACAATCTTTCATATCCTGAGTATAACTCATTTATCTGTACACCTTACCCTGTCTAGGATCTAAACTTGTGTAGTTTGTGATTTTAAACTTCAATTCCTTTAAACAATTTTCTATTTTAGCCTGGAGAGGCTGTGTCCAAAGAATACTTGGGTTTTTAGCCTGGAGAGGCTGCGTGTTGAAACAATACTTGGGTTTTAGCTTGAAGAGGCTGGGGTCAAAGAATACTTATCTGATCAGACAGTGGAAAATCCATTGCTTGTTAGCTTTAGGACTGGACGTAGCTCACTGTGTTGGTGGGTGAACCAGGATAAACTCTTGGCTAAGTCTTCTCTTCCCTTATCTCTTATTATTTATTATTTCATCTAACAAGAAGGGTTAGGATATTAGTGAATTAAACTGTTTAAACATAAGCTTTCAAAAATACGTTTCAAAACAGTTTAAGAAATCAGTTTTGTTGAACCTGCTGAAAAGTCTTTCAGCAAGTACATACTCCAGTTTCAGAAAGTTGCTTATAACATTTGTGAAAACTCTATTTGCAAAAAGGTTTCCAAGAAAATCTGTTTAAACAATTAAAACACTATTCAACCCCCTTCTAGTGTTTCCTGTGGTTTCTACAGTTGGTATCAGAGCTCAACCTCGGGTTGGGCATCTAACAAGTGCTGAGGGAAGAAGATCCAGATGTAAACCTCAACAAGCAATCCTCACTACATTGCAGAAGGAGCTTCAGTCTCAGGGCCCCCAGCTTTCAATGGTACAAACATCATTATTGGAGAGACCGTATGAAGTTGTTCATTGAGAGTAGCAACATAGATCTCTGGGATGTAGTCACATATGGTGATTATGTTCCTGCCAACAATGGTGTGCCCATTCCCAGGTCAAAATGGATTGGTGATCAGAAGGCGCGTGTACAACTAAACGCCAAAGCAAAACTCTATCTTGTCTGCTCATTGAGTAAATCAGAATATGAGAAGGTGAATAGCTGCTCTTCTGCCAAAGAAATCTAGGATACATTAGCTGCAACCCATGAAGGGACGGACAATGTAAAGCAATCCAAAATCAGCATGCTTGTTCATCAGTATGAGATGTTCAAGAAGATGCATGAATCTAAGTCTATTGATCAGATGTTTGGAAGATTTCAGACCATCACAAATGGACTCAAATCCCTTGGAAGAACCTATGATTCAGGCGATAATAATCACAAAATCCTTAGGAGTCTACCAATGATTTGGAGGCCCAAAGTGACTGCCATTCAAAGCAAAGGACCTCAATACATTAAGAATGGAGGAACTCTTGGGATCCCTCAAAGTCCATGAGTTGGAACTTGGCGAAGATGCTTCCAAAAAGAAGTCACTTGCCCTGAATGCCAAGTCCAAGATGCCAAGGTATGGAGCACAGGAGGCCATGAAAGCTGAGGAGTCTTAAGAAGGTTCTGAAGATTTAGAAGATAGCTAAGATGATGATGATGATCTGGCACTGCTAAGCAGAAAGATCAAGAGAATTCTCCAGAAAAAAGGAAAGTTTAGAAAGCAATCATCATCTGACCATAAAATAGGTAAACCTGGTAAAGATTCTTTTTCTGCTGATAAAATTATTTGTTATAAGTGTAGACAGCCTGGACATATGAAGTCTGAATGTCCCAAGCTGAAGAAATCCTCATTCAGTAAGAAGAAGTTCCCAAGAAAGAAGAAAGGTTTAATGGCCACATGGGAGGACTGATAAGTGAAAATTAGTTGATAAATTAGAGCACTTTTTAGTTCACTTATCAAGGATAAAATGGTATTTTTTCCCCAGTTTAATCCCTTTTTATTAAATATTAGATAAATTATATTTATTAATCTGAGATTTGAATTTGATGCTATTTTGATAGAAATATTGCTGATTTTTGCAGGATATTGCAAAGATTTGATTTGAAGGAAAGAAAACATTAAATGAGGGAGATATCTGCAAGATTCGAGTTTGATTGAAGACATTTAATAAAGATTTGAAGAAGATTTGAGGCAATCAATGCGGAGATCACTGCCAATCAAACAAGGATTCAGCAGACAACCTTCCCAAATAAATCAAAGATGCTCAATAAATGCAAGATTTCATCAAGAAAAGGGAAACAAGGAAAGACAAATCAACCAAAACCAGTCTCGGGGAGAGATCAAGATAAAAAGAGAAAGTTTGAAGCTGCAGGATGCATTCTGCGCTTCAACCTGCGCTGTAGCGCTGGGTGAAGCGCAACTCTCTGGAACCTGCGCTACAACCTGCATTGTAGCGCAGCTTGAAGCGCAGGTCACGCAGATTTCTTCCCTGTTGCCATTTTTTGATAGATTTCTCCCCAATTTCCTTTGTCTTTCCTTAGCCTATAAATAGGACCTCATTGCACCAGATCAAAGTGTGCACGATTATTGTAATTCATTCATATTTCAGTGATTATGCACCAAAGCTAATTTTAGAGTAGGAGAGGAGGAGCGCTTCACAAGGATTGAAGATGGTGATAGCATCTTCGGTGGTTTGTATGGCTACCTTGTGTAGTTAACTCTCCATTAGGGTTGGATGTAATTGATTCTATCCCCAAGTGTATGTAAATTCTATTTTATTCTTTCATGAGCTCTCTGTCTATAATATTGGTAATCTTATTTTGTGCTTAATTCCTAACTTCTGCGCTTGCGCCGGAGTTATAGGCTATAGTTTCGACTAGGATTGAGGATGGGGGAGCGGATTCTGAAGAAACTCATTCTCTGAGTGAATAAGAGGACTCGGTAGCCAGTGAACCGAAACATGGGCGTTGCTAGTGATTGATGGGTAGTGTGAGTACTCTAATGAAGGGAGTCTACAGGATAGGCATGGTTATTAAATTACTGATAGCAAAGAATTAGTTGATTGTCAATCCAGGAAGCGATAACATGGATGTATTCTAATGAGTGATGGGTAGTGACAGTACTCTAGCGAAGGTACGTCCAGAGGAGTAGGCCTCGTTTATCAATTAATTCTTTTACAAACGGAATAAAAGAAAGTAAAATAAGCCGATGGTAAGTCTGTCGCTTGGGAGAGCCCGCATGGATTATCTTTGAGTGTGTAAGGCCGCTGGCAACTCGGGGTCTTAGCAATATAGTTTGTCTACAGTATTATAGAGTAAACCTAAATAATAGATAGTTTTTACATGCACAAAGGGTGTCTACAGTATTTAGTGTCTCAAACTCTTCCTTTCTAATTTCATTGATTATTTATTTATTATTTACCATTTACGCAACAAAACTCTCATAAATCTGTTGTTTCCCTTGATAAATAGATCACGACTATATGCGAATTGACCGTTCCCTGTGGATACGATACTCTACTTACTATTATACTGCTGGATTTTTGGTTCGCTTGCCAGAAACCCATCAAGGACTTAGATGACTCAACCTTTGAGGAGGAAGATGAATCTGCTGAAGAGGCCAACCTTTGTCTGATGGCAAGTCTGCCCTCTTCAGAAAGCTCTGAGTCTGAGGTAATCCCTCAAACCCTCCAAGATATGTATGATGATTTGTTGGAGAGTTCTAAGGAACTTTTTCAAGAGTATAAAGATCTGTCAAGAGCTTACACTGAAGTTGCAAACAAAAATGAAGCTCTTGAGACAGAGAATATTTTGCTTAAGAAAAAACTCCTTAGTTTCGAGTCTTGTGATTCAGCATGTTTAAAAAATGAAAATGAAAATATTAAAAAACAAGTTGCTAAACTCACAAAGGACCTAGCTGCTTTTGTAAATGGAACCCAAAACCTCAACAGAATGTTGGGTATGCATACAAACTCCAAAGACAAAAGTGGTATTGGGTACTCAGAAAGTACTCCTCAGCATGATGTGAAAGTAAACCTGCTGAAATTGCTAAGAAAGGTAGGGGATGCCTTTACTGTGTAAATCCTGGACATGATGTGTCTCAGTGTAAGCATAAATGGAAAGGTAAACCTGCCACTAACAAGAAAGGACCCAAAAGGATATGCGTACCTAAATCTTTGATTATTCCTGTTGCAGATGTGTTTAACAGGACAAATGAGACGCCACAAATTGTACCTGGATAGTGGTTGCTCGCGACACATAACAGGAGAAAAGTCTTTGTTCCAAAACCTTAGACCTAAGGATGAAGGGGTGGTCACCTTTGGAGGAGACCAGAAAGGAAAAATCATAGGTATTGGTTCAGTAGGTATTTCCCCCCTCTCTGTGATTCATAATGTTCTCATTGTTGAAGGTCTTCAACATAACCTGCTGAGCATAAGCCAATTGTGTGACAGTGGATTTGTTGTTTCCTTCACAAAGGATGGCTGCATAGTCAGAGACTCCTCTGATCAAACTGTTTTTACTGCCAAGAGACAAAACAATGTGTATAAGATTGATCTTGAGGACCTTGCATATTAAAATGTGACCTGTCTTATTTCTGTAAAAGATGAAAAATAGGTTTGGTATCAGAAACTTGGGTATGCCAGCTTGAGGTTAATCTCAAAGCTTAGAAAACACAATCTTGTAAAAGGATTGCCCATGCTTTCCTTCAAATATGATATTTTGTGTGAAAATTGTCTTAAAGGTAAAGAAATAAGGAGCTCTTTTAAGAGTATAAATGTTGTTTCTACCTTAAGACCTTTAGAACTACTTCACATCTGTTTGGTCCTACAAGAACAGAAAGTCTTGTTGGTAAAAAAGTATGGTTTGGTCATTGTTGATGACTATTCTAGATTTTCATGGGTGATATTTCCCAGAAGCAAGGATGAGACTTTTGAAAATTTCACAAAATTCTATAAAAGGGTGCAAAATGAAAAAGGATTTTGCATATCTGCTATCAGAAGAGATCATGGAGGTGAGTTTGAAAACTCAAGCTTCAGCATGTTCTGTGATGAGAATGAGATCTCTCACAATTTCTCAGTGGCTAGAACACCTCAACAGAATGGGGTTGTTGAGAGAAAGAACAGAAGCTTGCAGGAGATGGGTAGAACCATGCTCATTTCAAGCAACCTTTCGAGGTCATTCTGGGTAGAAGCTGTTCACACGACTTGCTATATCCAAAACAGAATTTTGGTAAGACCAATTCTCAAAAAGACTCTATATGAAATGTGGAAGGGAAGAAAACCCAATATTTCTTTTGTTCACATTTTTGGATGTAAGTGTTTCATACTTAACACCAAAGATGATCTGGGTAAATTTGATGCTAAATCTGACAAAGGATTCTTCATTGGTTATTCAGAAACCTCTAAGGAATACAAAAATTTATAACTCTAGAACCTTATCTGTTGAAGAACTATTCATGTTAGATTTAATGATGCTAAAGAGACTGATAGGGAACTATCAGATCTAGAAGAGGATTTTGCAGGTATGGAGTTGAATCCTACTTCAGAGACTCCAGAGGTCAAGAATGAAGCACCTGCTGAAGGACCCTCTGAAGTACCTGCTGAACAGACTTCTCGTCAACCTGCTAAAATTGATTCTCTTCATAGAGTCAATGTTGAGTCTCAGAATGATCCTGTATTCCCTCGAAGGCATGAGTGGAGATACAGAACTCATCATCCTCGAGAGCAGATCATTGGTGATACTTCAAAAGGAGTGAGAATAAGATCAATACTTGGAGAAGTCAATAATCTTGCCTTCCTTTCCGAAATTGAGCCAAAGAATATTGAGGAAGCTCTGCATGATGAAGGGTGGATCCTAGCCATGCAAGAAGAGCTTAATCAATTTGCCAGGAGTGATGTCTGGACTCTTGTTCCTAAACCCTATGGGAAAACTATTATAGGAACCAAATGGGTGTTTAGAAACAAACTCTCTGAAGATGGTCCAGTAGTCAGAAACAAGGCCAGACTGGTTGCACAAGGCTACAATCAACAAGAAGGTATTGGCTTTACTGAAACTTTTGCTCCAGTAGCTAGGCTTGAAGCCATTAGGATTTTACTTTCCTATGCAGCCAATAATGGCATCAAACTATATCAGATGGATGTAAAGAGTGTCTTCCTAAATGGATTCATTGAGGAAGAGGTATTTGTTAGACAACCCCCTGGTTTTGAAAACCTAACCTTTCCAGATCATGTTTTTAAACTGAAAATGACTCTGTATGGTCTGAAACAAGCTCCTAGAGCTTGGTATGACAGATTGAGCAATTTCTTGCAGAAAAATGGCTTTGAAAGAGGAAAGGTTGATACAACCCTTTTTAGAAAATTGTCTAACAAAGATTTTATTCTAGTCTAGATATATGTTGACGACATTATTTTTGCATCAACAAATCCATCCCTGTGCACTGAGTTTTCAAAGCTTATGCAATCTGAATTTGAAATGTGTTTGATGGGAGAACTAAAATTTTTCTTGGGACTTCAAATTAAGCAAGATTTTGACTGTATATGGATCCATCAAGAAAAAAATTCTAACGAAATGCTTAAAAAGTTCAATATGAATGATTGCAAGCCTATGACAACTCAAATGCATCCCTCTGCTATTCTAAGCAAAGATGAAAGGGAAGAATGTGTTGACCCAGCCATGTATAGAGGCATGATTGGATCTCTATTGTATCTTACAACAAGTAGACCTGACATTATGTTCAATGTATGCTTGTGTGCAAGATTTCAATCAGACCCAAGAGTAACTCATTACAAGGCTGTAAAGAGAATTTTCAGATATTTGAAAGGTACTACTAATCTTTGTCTGTGCTATAAGAAGAGCAAGGGTTGCAGGTTAGTAGGTTGCTGTGATGCTGATTTTGCTAGAGATAGAGTTGAGAGAAAATCAACAAGTGGAGGCTGCCACTTCATTGGAGACAACATAATCAGTTGGGCAAGCAAAAGGCAAAGCACGATAGCTCTCTCAACTGTTGAAGCTGAATATATAGCTGCTGCATGTTGTTGTTCATAGTTGCTTTGGGTAAAGTATCAACTAGAAGACTTCAATATTTATGTTAAGTCTATTCCTGTCTTCTGTGATAAAACTAGTGCAATCAATATTTCTAAAAATCCAATTCAGCTTTCAAGAGCAAAACATATTGAAATAAAACATCACTTTATTAGAGACTATGTTCAGAAAGGGATTATTGATATACAATTCATTGACACGGAGCACCAATGGGCTGATATATTTACTAAACCTCTCGCTGAAGATAGATTCAAATTTATCAGAGAGAATTTGCACATTCTCACACTTTCTGAAAAGTAAACTTACTGAATTGTTTTTACTGAAAGTGTTGATCTGCACAAGTGATTTCCTAAATCTATTCTTTTAAAAGCATATTCACTTCTTTAGTATACTCTGTTTACCCTTTTGATCGATGACAAAAGGGGGAGTATTAAGAAACTAACAAAATCTGAAGTTAAGTGTTATTCAGGAGAATTCAGTGATTCAGGGGGAGCAAGGCATGAGCAAGGTTAGGCAAAGCATTATGTCCAAGTATCTAAAATAGGGGGAGAAAATTCTAAACTCATACTTTTATTTCCCTTCAGATATTTGATAAGTTCTTAAACAAATTTGTCATCATTAAAAAGGCGGAGAATGTTGAGTCTCAAAATATTATTAAGTGATTAATAATGTTTTAAATCTCTACAACCTGAAGTTTTAATGAGCAACAAGTTTTTTTCAAAAGACAGATTCTACTGAAAGGTATACTTTTCTGTGGTGCAGTAACTCTCTGAAAGCAACCCTCCGAAAAGAACTAACTTTCTGAGAGTGAACAAGTCACTGAAGCAAAGCAACTCTCTGAAGTAATACATCCTTCTGAAGAGATGAATTAACTTACTGTAGGATCAAGAGCCTGCTAAAGTTTTCAACCTTCTGATATCAAGAAACGAAGCATCAGATTTCTACACAAAGTCTAGTTTCTTTGATACCTTTGAAAGATCAAGTCTCGTACAACTTTCTGCCATTCTATCTGCACAATCCTCCTTCCACCTCTCTGAGAAAGTACACTTTTAAAGAAAAGTAGAGTCAGCGCTGCTGCCACCTACCTCTGTTGTGCCTACTACTACAAGCTACCTCTGCTTTGTCTCTCAACGGATATAAGCTATTAGACAACGGGATTCTGAAGATTTCTAACCGGTCTACAAATCCTCGGCTCTATAAATATGAGAAGTCATGCAAACTAATAGAGAGTGAAGACTACGTGAAATACTTGTTGAAATGCTACTCATTTTATTCTCTGTATTTTTTTCACTTCATTTGTACACAATCTTTCATATCCTGAGTATAACTCAGTTATCTGTACACCTTACCCTGTCTAGGCTCTAAACTTGTGTAGTTTGTGAGTTTAAACATCAATTCCTTTAAACAGTTTTCTGTTTTAGTCTGGAGAGGTTGTGTCCAAAGAATACTTGGGTTTTTAGCCTGGAGAGGCTACATGTGTCAAACAATACTTGGGTTTTAGCCTGAAGAGGCTGGGGTCAAAGAATACTTGTATCTGATCAGATAGTGGAAAATCCATTGCTTGTTAGCTTTGGGACTGGACGTAGCTCACTGTGTTGGTGGGTGAACTAGGATAAACTCTTGGCTAAGTCTTCTCCACCCTTTTCTCTTATTATCTGTTATTTTATCTAACAAGAAGGATTATGATATTAGTGAATTAACGTGTTTAAACATAAGCTTTCAAAAATACGTTTCAAAACAGTTTAAGAAATCAGTTTTATTGAACCTGCTGAAAAGACTTTCAGCAAGTACATACTCCAGTTTCAGAAAGTTGCTTATAATATTTGTGAAAACTCTGTTTGCAAAAAGGTTTCCAAGAAAATCTATTTAAACAATTAAAACACTATTCAACCCCCCTTCTAGTGTTTCATGTGGTTTCTACAGAATTAGAAACCAGTACGTGACAGAAAATCCTCCAAAAAATACTTCTAATACATGTCTATCTATTCTTGAAGTCTATTGCCTCTGGAATGTTCGGGTTCCATGGGACCCTTGTTGTGTTCATTACATTTTTAGTATTAAAGAAATGAAGTTTTTAGAGTTTCTAAAATAAAAATATTCCTTACATCTTTTATATTGTAATTCATTTGTAGTACCCTTAACATATTTTTCGTGAAATAAATTAGTTTATATATATAGTATTTATTTATCGTATTTCATAAAATTTTCTTCTTTCATGTTACAATTAATTCATGTTTTTCCGTTTTAATCTATTTCAATTGTTAAAAAAAAATGATATAAAAAAAGAAGAGTCAAATTTGATTTAACCACATATTAAATTAAAATAATTTTTTTACTATTCATGTGAATATGTTGCCAAATATTAAATACTTATTTTTTATTAAATAATTAAATATTAAATATTAAATAATTTGGTTTTCCTCTTTCATGTTACAATATGAAAGTTGCCACTTATACTAACCTTCTTTATATTAGCTATTATTTTATTAAACATTGTAACAATATGTAGGTTTATATAATTACAATATAGGCTAATATGATGACCCAAAACTTCTAGACCAAACTAACACAAATTGGCTTACCAATGAAACTAAAAATTAAACAAAGAGAGAGTATGTGCAATCACATTGAAATATTAATTTTTTCCAATAAATAGTAAAATAAACAATCATATCTCTTTATTTTCTATCACATCAAAATAATAAAATATTAGGAAATAAGTACTTGGATAAATTTACGTGAAAGAAATGCACGAGTACATGTGAAGTTTGATAATTAATTTGCTAATAAAAATAAAATATCAGTTTGTTCTTTATCTCAACCACCTTATAATTTATTAAAACATAATTAATGAAGATGTTTTAAAGAAAAGATCTCACGAAAAAAGTGTAAACTATCGCTTTAAGTGTCAAATATCAAAGTGAACAAATATGGATATCATGCGTTTAATTTCATAGATTTTATTTCTTATTCTTTATGTGTGTATAAAGGCTAGACATTAAGAAATATTTTCTTCTTTTTTTCATTTTTAAATCCAACTTTCACTTTTTGAATCCAGATTCAACTAATTACTCACCCATTATATTAACATATCAAATTCAAAACATTATGCTTTAATATATACATTTATATTAAATATCTAATTCAAAATAACCATATTTTAATACCTATATATTAAATTTAAATTAATTTCTTAATTCAATCTTATATCTACAATGATCATGAAAATAGGCAGTATCTACTATTATATTTGAGAAGTTTTTTTTTTCACTATTCATTGGGGTCCCTTAATTTTTTTATTGCCATTTATGGAAGGTTTTTGTATTACCTTTTAAAACATCTATACTATTACAATCTTTGAAATGACTAATTTTTAATAAATTTTGCTTTAAGTCTTGGAAAAGAAGTTTTGTTATATAACTTTGTGTCCCATCCTTCTTTCATCTCTCATTTTTCAAATTTTCAAATCAAATTATAAAGTTCACTATGCATACCCATCTATAATATTTCTTACTTTATTTTTAACAATTCATTGATTAAAATATTTTTTCGTTGTTTTTGTTCATTTAAAATAATATTTTGATGTTATAAAAAAGAAGAGAGATTGAAAGAAAAATAAGGTGTGAAAGAAAGTGTATAGTAAAGGAATGTGAAAATATCATTCCAATTTTTTAAGAGTATTAAAACTTTGAAAGTCATTTTTTTATGAGAAATGTAAGGAAAAGAGAAATATAAAGAAAAAAAATTAAGAGAGAGAAGGTGAAAAATGTATGTGAAAATATCATTACTTTTTTTTATGAGTAGTAAAAATTTGACAACCGATTTTTTGGATGTGAGAAGTGTATGGAATAAGGGGGTATAAAGAAAAAAATGAAGAGAGAGAATGTGAAAGATGAGTTGGGTTCTTTTAAAATAGTAGTTTAATATGAATGTTTTTTATTATTCATTGATCAATTTAGTAACCTTTAAATATGGGTATATTTGGAATGCTATATTTTAGAAAAAAAACCAATGCATTAACTAATTTTTCTTAAACAATGTGAAACGGTTGGAAGGGTCTTATAATAAGGGACGGAGGGAGTATTTTAATGTGTTAGGTTTATTTAAAATAGTATTAGGAAAGGAAGAGAGAGATTAAAAAAAGGTGTGAAATATAGTGTATAATAAAGGAATGTGAAAATATCATCCCTCTTTATTAAGAGTCTTAAAACTTTGACAGATTATTTGTTTGTGTGTTTGGACGTGAGCAATGTAGAGAAAAGAGAGATATAAAAAAATAAAATGAAGAGAGAGAATGTGAAAAATATAATATGAAAATATCATTACTCTTTTTTTAAGAATATTAAAACACTGAGAGTCCATTTGTTTTGAGTGTGATAAGTGTGTAGAAAACAGAAATATAAAGAAAAAATAAAATAATGAGAGAAGGTGAAAGAGGTAATGTAAAAATATTCTTTTTTAAGTGTATTAAAACTCTCATAGACATTTTTATGGTGTAAGAAGTGTAAGAAAGAGAGATATAAAAAAAGAAAATGAAAAAAGAAAATATAAACGATATGATAGGAAAAGAAAAAACATATAAATAAAAAGGAAAAATAGGTGTGAAAACATCTTATATATTTTAGAATTAAACTAGCCAGTATTTTATATATTAAACAAACATTTTTATGAAAATAAAAAATATATAAAAAATAAAATAATTTTAAAATTTATATTTCCATATATTTAATAAATCATTTTAGCTAACAAAAAATTATTTTAGAAATCATTTATCTCCATGTATTTATTTAATATTCATTTCTATTTTTCTCTTTGAATTTTAAAATTAAAAAAAGTTTATAAAAAATAAAAAATCAATTAAAACATCTTTTCAAATTTAATTTAATTGACAAAAATAATTTTAATTTAAATACCAATAAATTTAAAGATAAAAATTAAAAGAAAATTTATTGAAAAATATTTTAATAATGGTTTGTGTCATGTATTATTTTTCAAATTAGTTTTTTTTTGTGTTTTTTCTTTAATTTTATAATTAAACTTACAAGTATCCCCTATATATATTGCATAATTATTTCTATGAAGAAGTATCAAATTCACATTTCAAGTTGTAATCATGTTCAAAGCATCTTTCGAAGCTTTTAACAAGTTTCCACACTCCTCAAGCTATTATCCTTGAATATTTTAAGTTGAAGAACACTCAAAGAAGCTTCCATAAGCATAATTACTTCTCCCACAATGTAAATAAAGCAAGGATAAATGATTGGAAGCTTTACAAGCATATTTGAAGCTTTAGAAGAAGAAACCAAATTTCTGCACACTTCCAGAAGAAACAATTTGCTCCAGAAGAAGAAACAGAATTTTTGCATATTTCCAAAAAGGAACAATTTTCTTTAGATGCGGGAAAAATATCACAGATTTTTTTCAGGAGCTTATTATTGTTATTTATCAATTGTTGGATGTTTTTACACGACCAGAAGAAAAATATAGTGAAAGAACAGAAGAAACTCATCAGAAGGATTGACTGGTCAAAGAATGCGAGAGAAAGAAGCTGTCCTATGATAGTGACAACTCCTACAAGGTCAGCTGGGAGCTTGACCACTTCTCCAAGCAACTGCAATGTCTAGTTTGACCACCATAATTCTATATATACAGCCCCATTCAGCTGGGCAAGATCAGGAAGAGAAAAAAGGAAGAAATCTAAAGAGCCATAATGTTGATATTCCCTTCAAGAGTGAGATTCTCCTTCGACCACTCCAAAATGCAGAGCTGCTGTTTATAAATTCTTAGAGAGTGTGTCTAGGTTCATTTTTGTAAATATTAATCCACTCCATGAGTGTATTTTGAGCCATTGTCCATTTTATTTTTTACACAATTTTTGTAACTCTCAAAGGAGATAGATTCTTTTGAGAGATAGTTGGTTTGAGTCTGCAAGAGTGAGGTGTGCCCTGCTATTTGTAGAAATCTATTGTAAGAGCCTGCAGAAGAATACTAGGTTGAGCCTACAGGGGCTGCAGAAGAATACTGGGTTGAGCCTGAAGAGGCTGCAGAAGAATACTAGTGGTGAGGAGCACCTATGAAGTCATTGTATCAAGGTTGATATAGTAGAAAATCCTACTGGGAGTAGGGACTGGACGTAGACTCAAGGTTGAGAGGTGAACCAGTATAAAAATCATCAGTGTAATGTCTCTTACCCTTACTCTCTTTATTTCTCTGCACTTACATTCTTTGATTTTCTAGTTATTGTTCATACTTTGGATATTTAGCAAGTTGTAAATCAGATCTTGATAAACCTTTTTTTAACTGATATTTTCACATAAATGACATCCATATCAGTTCAAATACTAATCTGGAAAGTTTCATTAAATTATCAAACTGTTTGGTGCTTCAGAAGCACATTTCTTGAAATTTGTTCATTGTTCAACATTGAAACTTGGGGTTCAAACTACCAGATTTTGATAAACCTAATTTTGAACTAATATTTTCATATAAATCACATCCATATCAGTTCAAATACTGATCTGGAAAGTTTCATTAAATTATGAAACTATTTGGTGCTTCAGAAGCACATTTCTTGAAATATGTTCATTGTTCAACATTGAAACTTGGGGTTCAAACTACCAGATCTTTACAAACATGATTTTAATCATATCTAACTTTATATTCTGATTGTTTACTATTTAAATATCTAATTTGGAAAGTTTCATCAAGTTTCAAGTTCATTTGATACTTCAGAAGAAACATATATCAGATTTCATTATGTAACTTGATTTAAAAATAACATATTGATACTAACTTTCTTCTGAATAGATTTTCTAATATAATCTTATTGGTTATTGGTTAAATAACTATTCTGGAAAATTTTATTAAAATATAAAATCATTTGACCTTTCAGAAGAGTGGTTTAAAGTGACAGATTCATTGTTTTGCTTTTGCATAACTGCAGAAACTATATATTATTCTTCTGAACCTTATTTGAGTTTTATCTACATTAAATACAATATATGAAAGTGTTGGGGTGAAATTTACAAATTTCACTAAGTTATTACAATATTGATATTTTCGAATTCGAAGTATATAATGAAAGGTTCGAAAGGTATACTATGAATCGAAATACAAACACTTAGTGAAGTATGGAGTTTGTATATTGAATTCGAAAAGTAAGGCATTATATTATATGTATTTTTAAAAGGAATACAGATATTTGATTAAGTGCTTATTCGAACTCGAAGTGTATTTTGAATACGAAGGAGAGGAAAAAGAGTTCTATATTAAAGAATCTGAAGGATAAAGAGATAAAGAGATACAAGTCTTTTATTCATGTATAAACAAGATTCGAATTACATAGTTCGAATGAAAATACATAAGAAATAAAAATGTACATGAAAATAAAAGCTATTCTAAATCTTCAGAGAACTTGACTCCTGCTTGCCTGGGTCTTCAGAGAATTTGGCTCTGCCTTGTTGTTCTTCATCTGACCGTCCTCGTCCTTCTTCTTCTGCAACAAGCTTTGATTGAACCAACAGGGAAAGGGCATTGTGCAACTATGATCAAATGGCCCTGCGATTCAATTCAAAAGTGAGAAAGATGGTGTGAAGACTAAAAGAAATAAAATTTGGCTATTACGTTCAACCCAATAAAATCCTTATAAAGGATTGAAGAAGCTTATAGCTTTGGCTATTCCGTCAACCTCATCAAAGATGAAATCAAGATAGATCAGGTTGGACGCAATAGCCAAAGGAAGAAACTTCTTCATTTTGAATAGAGAAAGGAATGAAGAAGAACGTCAAAGCCATGGGGTATTTATACTGATAGGATTGGACGGTGCCATCAATGTGCCTGCAGAATGGTCCAATAAGTTTCAAGGTCAAACCCACGTGTGGTCGGTGGTCAAGTTCACCAATGAATTGACCAATCAGGATTTACAGCACGTGAAACTTAAGGGAATTAATCAATCAATATTTGGTTAAGTTTCCCAATGTGGTTCGAAATCTGATCAGAATCGAAGACTTGTTTGAGTTCGAAAGGAGTCTAATAACTTAGAAGAATTTACAAAGTCGGAAGTTTGAGAAGTCATTCGAAGACCATTCAAATTTCAAATGAAGTAGTTATTGGAAGTTAGCGCTCAAAGACAAGTGTCAAGACCTTAGGCTATCAGTTATTTTTCAAATAGAAGACCGTTGCTATTTTGAATACGTGTCTTGCTTAGAAATTTGACACGTCATTTAGGCTTGTAAACGTGTCAAAATCTGGTTAAGTGTCTGTTAGAATAAAAGTCTATAAATAGGCAGAATTCTGATGTAATAAGGGTTGGATTTCATTTTACTGAAAACGTCTCTGAAAACACCCAACGTCCATCCTGTAAGCGACAAAGAGGCTAATAAGGAGAGTGCCCAGTTTGTGTATCCATACCAACTTTTCATTAATGCAATTTACAATTCTGCAATTTTCTTTTCTTTGATTACTTTCTGTTCTTTACAGTTTTTGCGTTTTTCTTTGATTTGTTTACTTTCTGCACTTTAATTTCTGCAATTCTTTTCTTCTTTCATTTAAATTCTGCACTTTCAATTCCTGCACTTTGTCCTTAAATTTTCATCTCTTTGAAATTCTGTTTATCTTTCAAAACTAATTTTCGAAGTTAACCTTTTTCCTTGAAGAAATAAGTGATTCAAAATTTTGATACTCTTTGAATACATTTTTTGAGTAAAATCTAATTTTAAAAAGAACCTTTAGAGGATTTAGATTCTAGTCCCAGATTGTTCTTTCAGAATTAAGAAAGTTTTCGAATTTGATTGAAAATTTTCACAACAAACAAATTGGCACGCCTGATGGGACTAAGTGGTAAATTAGTTTCAGAAAGTGTATGATCTTGAGAAGTGGTAGAACCATTTCTAATTCAATGGCAAATAATAACAGAAACAGAAATACTTCAGAAAATGTTACTGGAAATGCTTCTGCAAATCAAGGAAGTCCTACCAATCAAAGGAATAACAATGAGTCTGTAAACAATAATGAGACTAATGGAGTGGAAAATAATAATAGTGTGAACCGTGATCAGCGTGATCCACCATTGAAAACTACTCAGGCTGAAGATCCTTTAAGGTCTTAGGCTATGATAACAAATCCACTATCAAGTGGGGGCATACAGGTTATAAACACAAGTGCTAGGCCTCCCCCACCATATGGACTTCCCTTTGGTTTTGTTCCCATTGTTCAAGGAACGACACCAACCACGTATGCAAGTTGTTTGTTATGAAAATTTTCAATTGAAATCGAAAACTCTCTTGATTCTGAAAGTACAATATGGGACTAGAATCTAAATCCTCTAAAGGTTCTTTTCAAAATCAAGTTTACTCAGAAATTGTATTCAAAGAGTAAAAGAATTTGGAATCACTTGTTTTCTAAAAGAAAATAACTTCGAAAATCAGTTTTGAAGAATAAACAGAATTTCAAAGAGATGAAGATTTAAAGGACAAAATGCAAGAATTAAACGTGCAGAATTCAAATAAAAAAAAAAGAAAAACTTGCAGAAAAGTAAATGCAAAAAATAACAAAGAAAAGAAAAATTGCAGGAATGTAAAGAACAGAAATGTAAATCAAAGAAAAGAAAATGGCAGAATGTTAAATGACATTAACTGAAAGTTGGTATCGATACACATATTGGGCACTCTCCTTAGTAAACCACTGAGTCGTTTTCGATATTAGATGTTTGGGTGTTTCAGAGAAGTTTCAGTAAATGAAAATCCAACCTTTGTTACATAAGATTTTGACCTATTTATAGACTTCTATCCTAACGAAATTTATAGATTTTGACACTTAACCAGATTTTGACACGTTTACAGGCCTAGATTACGTGTCAAATTTCTAAGTATGCCACGTGTTCAAATCAACAACGGTCTTCTATTTGAAAAATAACTGACTGCTTGAGATTTTGACACCTGTCTTCAAACAACAATGTTCACTAACTGCTCATTTGAAATTTGAACGCTCTCTGAACAATCTTCCAATAACCACTTCATTTGAAATTTGAACACTCTCTGAACAATCTTCCAATAACCGCTCCATTTGAAATTTGAATGTCTTTTGAATGGATTTCCAGTAACTGCCTCATTTGAAATTCAAATTTCCTTTGAAATGACTTTCAATAACTGTTTATGTCTTCATGAATTCTTCTAAGTTATTGGACTCCTTTCAAAATCGAACCAGCTTTCGATTTTGATTAAATGTCAACCCAGATTAGGAAACTTAACCAAATATTGACTGATTAATTTTCCTTAAGTTTCACGTGTTTAAAATCCTGATTGGTCAATTCAATATTGAACTTGACCACCGACCACACGTGGATTTGACCTTGAAACTGATTGGACCATTTTGCAGGCACATTTATGGCACCGTCCAATCCTATCAGTATAAATACTCCTTGACTTTGACATTCTTCTTCATTCCTTTCTCTGTTCAAAATGAAGAAGTTTCTTCCTTTGGCTATTGCGTCCAACCTAATCTATCTTGATTTCATCTTTGATGAGGTTGACGGAATAGCCAAAACTATAAGCTTCTTCAATCCTTTATAAGGATTTTCTTGGGTTGAACGTAATAGCCAAATTTTATTTCAATTCGTCTTCACCCCATCTTTCTCATTTTTGAATTGAATCGCAGGGCCATCTGATCATAGCTGCACACTGCTCTTGCCCTGTTGGTTCAATCAAAGCTTGTGGAAGAAGAAGGACGAGGAGGGTCAAATGAAGGACAGGTAGGGTCAGATGAAGAACAGGGAGACAGAGTCAAGTTCCCTGAAGACCCAAGAACACATGAGTCAAGTTCTTTGAGGATTTAGAATAGCTTTTAACTTCATGTACATTTTGTATTTCTTTTGTATTTTCCAATTCGAATCTGTAATGTAATTCGAACACCATTTGTACATGAATAAAAGAAGTATTTCGTTATCTCTTTATATTTCAGACTTTCTAATACAAAACTCCTTTTCCTCTCATTCGCATTCAAAATACTTTTCGAATTCGAATAGGCACTTAATGAGAAACTTGTATTCTTTTTTAATACATACAACAGGATGCCTTACATTTCGAATTCAAAATATAAATTCTAAACTTCACTAATTTAGAATCTTTCGATTCCCAATAAGCTTTTCAAATCTTTCATTGTATACATCAAAATCGAAGATACTATTATTGTAATAACTTAGTAAAATTTGTAAATTTCTCCCCAACAGATGCCTCCTTAAAATATTAGTTTCGAGGAATATACAAACTTCAGTAGAAACTAATATTTTAATAATTCATGAGGAAATCATTGAAAAACATAGCTTCTTTCAATTCAACATTCATCTTCGTTTTGAATAGTTCCAAAAACTGGCAGCAACAGTTTTTTTTTATTAGCTCATTACTGCGGGCCACTTTTTTTTTTTAAATTGCAGTTACTACTTTTATGTAACTGACTGAGTCCACTCACTCCTAACTATATAAAGGAATATGAACAATTACCAATAGCTTCACGTTTTCCTCTTGCCTTACAACTGCAAGCAAACTTCTTTTCTCTTTCTGCTCGCGTGTTCTACTGTTCATCGTCCTCTTCACATTGCTTTTCCGTTTTGATTTCTGCAACTCCGAGCTTCATCTTTTCAAGGTTAGACTTCACAAACTCCATTTTATTTTCATTCTTGATCTTAGTCACACCTTTCATTGTATCATTTTTCTGACATTTGCAAAGAACATTTACTTTTTGAGAAACTAAAATCTTTTGCCCTAAATGTTGAATCTTGTACTCCAGAAACCATTTTCGTTCAATCATTGTTGTTAATCTGTTGAAATGAACAGTCTTTCTCACAAATGAACACTTTTCTCCTTGAATCTTTCAATTATTTGAGGACTGTTCTATTCCTCCCTGACATGTCTTTCTCTGACTAAGTCTTCAACTTCAATTTTTGATTTTCTTAACATTTCAAGAATCTTGAAATGGCTTCTCAAGGCACTTCTGAACGTTCTGAGACAATCCCAAAGGCTTTTATCAATGGAACTTTGGTGGGCTTGCACAACATTAATTATGTTCCTGAACCAGAGGAAGATTCTGAGCGTCTTCCTATATGGAGAAATCAATCTCTCATACCTTTCACCATTCAAAACAAAGACTATTGTTTTCTGGGGCCTTATTTTCGACCAACAAGACTCAATAGGTACACCAGTTTCTTCCCTTGTCCTCCTGAAGAAAAGCTTCTTGCTTTTCAAGATCCCATTCGAACAGATTTTCTGAACAATCTACCCTCTATTTTTAGAACCGTTCCTCCTATTAAGAAACAGGCTTATTTAGACTGGTTAGATAGAATTGAGAGTAGTAAAGGGAATCATTGGAAAAAACTGGGAATTTTCGATTTGATTCAGTTAAGTAGATATGAGCTTTCATATGATCATGTACTCTTAATAACTGCATGTTTCATTTGGGATAGAAACACTCATAGTTTTCACTTACCTTATGGTATGATCACACCCACTCTTTTTGATTTAGCTGCCATAGTGGGTGTTAAGCCTGAGGGTGATGTTTTTATCCCTTCAGATTTTGTAATAGACAAAGACTCAAAGCCAAACTGGACCAAATTCACCCATGCTCTTTCCATTCAAAATAACAATAAAGTTGTTGGTCTAGTGTCTCGAACTGAACACATAGCTTTCTTAATGCTTTGGCTCTCCGGTTTTGTCTTCGGTTCCCGTTCTCTCCAAATTCCAAAAGCCCTTTTGAGTCTTGCCATTGCTTTATCCCAAAGCAAAATTCGAATCAATTTCAGTTGTTTCCTTCTAGGCAGCCTTTATGACTGTTTGAATGAGGCTGTTCTGACTCTAAGGAAATCAGAACCATTGAAGGTTTTGAGTGGTCCTTTTTGGCTTCTTCGGCTCAATGCCATTTTTAAAGAGAATTTTTTAAGTGTAGAGCCAAAAAAATTCTAAATTACCTAATTCGATTGAGGGATTTCGACTGTCTTATTATACTCCCACTTCTTGGAAGAAAGATCCTCTTGCTTCATTCAAACACTATTTTTCTCTTTTCCTTGGTCTTGATAAACACAAACCTTCTTTTTCCCCATTTGCTTCTCGATCCCGTGGACCAAACTGGTTCATAAGGAAATTCCCTTGTGATTCCCCTGGTAATCAAGCTGAAAGCCTTGATGTTTGGGAAAAGTTTTTGACTTGGGGTGTCCTTTTCTTTGGCTTTTCGATGAAGAATATGAAAGCATATTCTTATCAACCAAACTTAGTGGCAAGACAATTTGGTCTTTCTCAGCTTCGTCCTACCCCTATGAGTCGTTATTCTGATGATATCATTCGAGGACGAGCTATTTCTGGGATCGAAGCAATGAATGATTTAGCCAATCATTTTTCTGATATCAATCCTACCCTTACTCCTTGTTCATTCGAACCATCCTTTTACAGCACAATATCTTTCAGGGATTGGTGGTCATCCTATTACTCTTCCATTCAAGTACTTTTGGCTACATGTTTTAGTAGGATGGCACCTCCACCTGAGAAGGAAATCTCGAAGAAGAAAGACAAAGGTAAAAACATCATTGCGTTTTGTTTTATTACCATTAATCTCCAATCTAAATTTCAATAATTATATATTGAATCCTTATTGTTTTTGTCTTATTCAGATCAAAAAACAAATACCAGTCAGGAAAATGAATCTGGTGAAGAACAATCGAGCAAGAAAAGAAAATTGAAGGTGATTTCGGTTTTGAATAGTTTTTATTCAAAATATTTTTTGTTCAAAACTATTTCTCATCTGAATCATTCTAACCCTTATATTTTTATATAGCCTTCTGTTTCCCCTAAAGTCTCAAAGGCTAAAAGGTTAAACCAGGTTCTTCTGCTGGAGGAACCAAGAGAAAACAAGTTCAAGAAACTTCAGAATCTGTTACCCCTGGTGACCCAAAGGTATTTAGAATTTCTAACTTATTTTCTTACCAAATCTTTATGTTTAATTCTGATTGAATCTTTTGTTTTTCGAAGCTTAAGAAAGACTCTCCATCAGAAAATTATTCTTCTAGTTCTCCTCCTCCAACTTTTAATCCTCATGCTGAAAGAAGATCAAAAGCACGTTCTGATTCAAAAAGTTCAAAGGCAAAAGAACTTTCAGATGAGATGGATCAAGATGAAGATGATGCAGACCTCAAGTTGGAGCTTCTCAGGTAATCATCTCTTAAAGTTTTCTAATCTCCATTACATGATTTAATTCAATCATTCATCCATCCTTTCATCTCGAATAGGTGGCTAGAAAATATTATGCCCTTTCAAGTGAAACATGTTGCTCCTAAGAGGCCAAGGCCAAAGAAACTATTAATTCCAGAAGGCATTGAGGTTGAATCTTTGAATTCCTTCCTTAGTTTTGTAGATTCTTCTAATATGATTCTTATTATCAAATTCACCATATGTAGGTTCTTACTATAAATTCATCTTCGAAATCAACAACTGAACAAACATCTAATGAATCTGAACAGGAGGAATTTCGAAAGAAGAGAGTGCAGAAAAAGAACAAAGTGTGAGTTCTCCTCCATCAACTCAACCAAAAGATAAAAATCCTCAACAAGAATCAGAATTGAAAGAAGAAAAAGAAGAGGAAGGTGATGTCCAAGGTATTAACATGGAAGGGGTTGAACCAGGTTCAAAGGATAAAGTTGAGAAAGAGTCTAATCCTGAGTCTTCTCAGTCAAAAGAGAATGAAACAGAAAATTAGACTAAAGCAACATCTTTGACCAAGGATCCCCCTCAAGATCAATCAAAAGTTGACATCCCTTTGACTCAATTCAAAGAAACTATCGTTCCTGAGAATCCTTCTGATATTCAAAGTGAAATGACTGCTACTCATCAAACCACTCCTTTGAATACTTCAGAAGCTAAGCCTTGCTCTTCTAATAAATCTCCAACCCCTTCAAGCTTGAAAGAATGCTTGAATGTATTGGATGAAAATCCTTTTGCTGTCCTCTACCTTTTGACTAGTGAGGGTTCAATGTCCTCTGCTCATTCAGACTCTAGGTCTTATCAACCCACCACTGAATCGGTTGAGGATTTGATTGAAGGTTTGAGAAACCTGATATTCCTTGATGATTTCCTCGAATTATTTCGAAAAGATGTTGAATATCAGTACAAGGTACAGAAAAAGCTTGAGGCCATTTATGGTCGACAAAATAACCTGTCGACTCAACAACTCAGAGGATTGGAGGCTTTTAAAAACATCTATGTTAAAGTTACAGATATTTTGAGAGAGCATCAATCCAACTCTGCAAAAGCTTCTGAAATTCGGGTTGATAATGAGGATATGTTGGAAAAATTAAAGGATTCTAGGACCAAAATGTCAAAGCTTCAAGAAAGTATGGGAACTCTAAATGTTCAACTATCTTCCGTTGTATAGCAACATAAGAAAATTGAAGAGCAAAGCAAGAAGCTTCAAGAAGATGACAAGATTCTGATCTCATAGGAGAACAATTGCAAGACTTCAATGTCCAAACTCGAAAAGAGAAAGCTCGAGCTCCTTGATGGGGTGAAGTATGTTTCAAGTGATCTGGTGAAATCGAACGAGCATCTGGCTAGCATTGATCAAAGGGACAAAGTCTTAACACAACAATATGAAGATCTGAATCAGGTCTATGAGCCCATGAAAAAGAATCCTCCTTTTTAACTTTGCTTCATTTCTACTTTTTGTAAAACACTTTCTGATTGGTGCTTTGGAGTCACCAATTAACTTGAATATTAGACAATCTTAATTTTATGCGAAGTTGGTGTGTATTGTTTCAAGTATTTTCCGTTTATACTTATAACTCGATCATCACCTGATAACTCTCGAATTGAATATGCATTATTCGAAAATACTTTTTCAACTTCGAATGGTCCTTCCCAATTCGGAGACCATTTTTTAAATCGTTTAGATTTTTTGTCAACAGGTAATATCAATTTCCAAACAATATCTCCTTCATTAAAAGTCTTAACTTTTAATTTACGATTGTAAATTCGAGACACTTGTTGTTTTTGCCTGATGATATTTTCTAAGGCTCTTAATCTAAACTCCTCCAATTCATTTAATTCAACCAATATCAAGTTATAATAATCTTGAGTGGGTAAATCAAATTGTTTTTGTACCCTAAGTGATTGCAAATGAATTTCAACTGGTAGAACTGAATCATGACCATAGACCAACTTATAAGGTGTAAATCTTGTTGCATCTCGAGGAGAATTTCGATATGCCCACAAAATTTGACTCAAAGTCTTATGCCAATTACGAGGTCTTTGGTCAATATGTTTCTTAATCAAAGAAATAATTGTTTTGTTTACAACTTCAACTTGCCCATTTGCTTGTGCATAGTAAGGAGTTGAAGTAAGAAGTTTGATCGCATTTTCCTGTGCAAACCTCTTAACGCTTTGGCCTGTAAACACAGTTCCTTGATCAGTTGAAATAGATTCAGGAAGACTAAATCGAAAAACTATGTTTTCTTGAATGAACTTAATCACATCTTCTTGAGTTACATCTTTCAATGGGATTGCTTCCACCCATTTTGTAAAATAATCTATAGCCACTATAATATACTTATTCCCCCTAGATGATGAAGGATGAATTTGACCAATCAAATCAATTGCCCATCCTCTAAAAGGCCATGGCTTTATAATTGAATGTAACTCACTTGCAGGAATTTGTTGAACAAAACCATGTTTTTGACATTCTTCACAAGCTTTCGAAAAATCATTACAATCTTTGGCCATTGAAGGCCAATATAAATTTCGTCTTTTCAAAACCCATTCCATTTTTCGACCTGCTTGATGAGCTCCACAAATCCCTTGATGAATATCAATCAAAGCTTGATATGCTTATGATTCTCCTAAACATCGAAGTAAGTTTCCATCAGGTGCTTTCTTATATAATTGATTAGCCAGAATTACATAATGTAAAGCCCTGTATCTTAATTTTCGATCCACTGACATACTTGGATTTTGAAAGTATTCTATCAAATATTTTCTCCAATCATTCATATCTAAAGTTTCAATGTCCAAAATCTCAAACTCCAAGATTGAAACATTCTTTTCTAATCGAATCAATTGTTCGAATTGAAACTCACTAATTTTATAACCAGAAGCAATATGTGCCAATTCATTGGCAACTTCATTATCAATTCCAGATATGTGTTCGAATTCAACTTCATCAAAATATCTTAGTAGCTTAAAGGCTCTCAGCAAATATTTTGATAGTCTAGGATTCAAACATTTATATTGTTTAGTGACTTGTTTGATCGCTAATTGTGAATCTCCTCGAATTAAAACTTGTTTAGCTTTAAATGATATCAAAATCTCTAATCCTAGTAACAAAGCTTCATACTCAGCATCATTATTTGAACGATCCATTCCTATTCGAAACATTACTTTTGTTGGTAACCCCTCGGGTGAAATCAAAAAGATTCTGATCCCAACACCATCTTTATGCTTTGATCCATCGAAATAAAACTTCCAAGGTTTTAAACCTATGAAGTTCAATTCGCTAATTCGAATAAGAGAATGATCAACTAAGAAATCAGCCATAACTTGGCCTTTCACAGCTTTTAATGGAAGGTATGTTAGCGAAAATTCAGTCAAAGCTAACGCCCATTTTCCTACTCTACTGTGAAGAATAGGTTTCCATAACATGTGCTTTATTATGTCATAATGAGAAATTACATAAACATTGAAAGGTTTTACATAGTACTTTAACTTAGTACAAGAAAAGTAAAGACATAAACATAATTTCTCGATAGCACAATATCGAGTCTCAGCATCATTTAGAGTTCTACTAAAATAATAAACTGCTCTTTCAACTTCATTTTCATCTTCTTGGGCAAGCATACTTCCCAAAGTTTCTTCAGATGCAGAGATATACAATTTCAAAGGCTTTCCTTGAATTGGAGGTGTCATAATAGGAGGATTTGTGAGAATCCTCTTTATTTCTTCGAATGCCACCTAGTGTTCTTATTTCCATTCAAATTTCTTTTCTTTCTTAAGTTTCAACAAAGGAGAAAACACCTTGGTTTTGGCTGAAAGATTTGCAATAAATCTTCGAAGAAAATTTATTTTACCCAACAAAGACTGCAATTGTTTCTTGTTCGAAGGAGAAGTTTCAAGAATTGCCTTTGCTTTATTTTTATCAATCTCAACTCCTTTCTGGTGAGCCAAGAAACCTAGAAAATTACCTGCAGATACACAAAGGCACATTTAATCGGGATCATCTTTAATTTATGCATTCTCATCCTTTCAAATGCTTCTTTCAAATTCGAAAGATGATCATTTTTTGATGTGGATTTGACTACTACATCATCAATATAAACTTGCATGAATCTACCTATTAAATCATGAAAGATAGAAATCATGGCTCTTTGATAAGTAGCACCAGCATTTTAAAGTCCAAAAGGCATCATTACCCATTCATACATGCCTATTGCACCGGGACATCGAAAAGCAGTTTTCGAAATATCCTCTTCAGCAATAAAAATTTGATTATATCCTGAATAACCATCTAACATACTTAGTATTTCATTACCTGCTACTGAATCTATTACCATATCAGCTACTGGCATAGGATATTCATCTTTAGGAGTTTCTTTATTCAAATCTCTAAAATCTATGCAAACTCTCAAAAAACCATTTTTCTTAATAACTGGTACTATATTTGAAATCCAGTCAACATACCTGGTAGTTCGAATAAACTTAGCTTTCAATAACCTCTCGATTTCACTTTTGATGTTCAATATAATTTCAGGCATAAATCTTCGATGTGCTTGCTTCACAGGTTTCTTATCAGGAAACGTAGGCAATTTGTGTTCAACAAGCTCTTTACTTAGACCAAGCATCTGGTGATAATCCCATGTAAAGCAGTCTTTATTATTCTCTAAGTAATTCAACCAACTTCGATTTAAACTCTTCTGATAGATTTTTACTTACAAAAGTTGGCCTTGGGTCTTAACATCACCCAAATTTACTTCTTCAAGAGGATCTTGTGCCTCCATCTTTTCAATTCCATGAGATAAAGCTCTTTCGAACCCAAAAGGAGTATCATCATAGATGCAATCAAGTCTTTCAAGAGATACTTCTCCCTCTTCGAATCTCATGTTTGAATTTTCTATACTTATACATTCAGCATCTTGTACGGCTACTGAAGCCGTTTCAAAATTCTTTTCGAATTCTTGATTAACATTAACTCTGGTCTCGAAGACCGTTCCATAACCTACGGCCTCTAAGGCTGCTTCAAACTTCCTCTCAATAGTATATGCTGAGGTTCGAGCAATGAATCTTGAAATTACTCTTCTTCTGAAATCCATCCAAAAGTAGAGGTGGTCCCAGAAGGACCAGTTGCACTTTGAATGATCAAACCATATTCAACATTGAAGAACGCCTTGTATGGAATCTTACCAGGCACAAAGCCATGCTTTTCAATTGTACAAGGTGTTTGATTCATTATCCATTTTTCACAGTTTCTTGCATTGATTCTGTCTGCTTCAACCTTGTAATATGTTTGATCAGCTTCAACATACTCTAGAATGCCATCATCATTCCATAAGCATAATTTTTTATGAACAGTCGAAGGCACTGCTCCTACACCATGTATCCGTTCTCTCCCAAGAAGCACATTATAATTTTCCTTCGATGGAACAACCACAAAAACAGTGGGCCTTTTGACTGAACCAACAGTTACGTCAAAACACAACAGTCCTTCAGATTTTGACGTCTTCCCACTAAAATCAGTAATGATCATATTATGTGGCATCAAATAGCACTTCTTTTTGTTGAATTTTTTCAACAAAGAACTTGGTAATAAATTTATTGTCGCTCCACCATCAACCAATACTTTACTTACAATGACTCCTTCGATTTGAGCCTGAATGAATAAAGGTTTTATGTGAGACACCATTCCAATAGAAGGTCTATCAAACACTGTTGAATCTTGTTTAATAGCTTGTGTTGATAAACAAGTATAATAAGTCTGTGGCTCTGATGATTCATCTTCTAAGAAATCATCCTCCAAACCTTCTTCATACTCTTTTTCGAACTCTACAAGTAGAATTGAAACTACACCACAAATATCTTCGATTCTATCTGGGAATCCAGTTTCAAAGTCATCAGTTAGTAAATCTTCTTCAACCAAAATCTTTTTCTTTGGGACAATACTTAACTTATCTTTTTTTAGGATTTGAGAATATGTAGGTTGACTAGAAGCCCCTTGCACTTGAATCAATTGTGCATTCTTGGCATTCAAATTCTTTGAAAATTTCGAAGTACTGCCCCCTTGTTCTATGGTTGCCTTTCGATAACGTTGGTTTCTCCTCCTTTGCGTCTTAGTCATAAAAGAATTTCCATTAAAGGAGTTATTATACTGTCTAAGTACTTGTGTATTTTGACGGTATTCTTGACTGTCCGTCACTCGAATCCACTTATTAGGAGGAACGTTCGAAAGAGGCACATATGATTTAGGCTTATGGTGTGAAGTCTATTAATCAGTTTGAGCATTCAAACTTGACTCAAAGACTTAACATCCTGTAGTTTTAATGATTAACAAATAAGATTATATAAACAGATTCTACTGAGAAAGGTATTGGTTTGTTGATTGTGTTTCAGGATGAAATAATAATCAGAAGATTAGGATCAGAAGAACAAATGCAGGATCAAGGAAAAAGAAGTTGTCTGAAGACGTGAAGATCATATGAAGACAACATAAAGCATTCTGAAGAAAAAGAAGTTGTCTGAAGACGTGAAGACCATATGAAGACAACATAAAGCATTCTGAAGATAAAGAAGCTGTCTGAAGACGTAAAGACCATATGAAGACAACATAAAGCATTCTGAAGAAAAGAAGCTGTCTGAAGACGTGAAGACCATATGAAGACAACATAAAGCATTCTGAAGATAAAGAAGTTGTCTAAAGACGTAAAGACCATATGAAGACAACATAAAGCATTCTGAAGAAAAGAAGCTGTCTGAAGCAAAGAAGCCTTCTGAAGAAACGAAGCTGTCTGAAGAAGCAGGACTCGTCTGAAGAATTGGAGCTGTCTGAAGTAGTTCAACCCGTCTGAAGTGTCAGTGTTGTCTGAAGTCTCACTTATGACGTGGCACTCTCTGCTGAAGCTTGTGAAGACTTTTCTGAACCTCTGCTGCACGTACTTTTTCAAACACGTTTATGGCAAGAAATACAGAGACCTTTCCTGGTGATTTTGAATTTCATACACCACTGAGGAAATCTCTGCAACGCAGAAATTGCAGCAACAACGATGGCAGCTTTATAGCAGCACCAATGTTGTACTCTGTCAGAATTATGAAGACACCAAGAAGCGTGTCTCACGATGGATTGAATAGCATTCAATGCTTTCTCTAAAGGGTGGTATCACAACGGAAATATCATCACCACCAATTCAAAAGATAGCACAAGAAAAGCTCAGGAGACTAAGCAGAAGCAACAAAGAGAAATGTTTGAATAACATATTTTAATTCAAACATACTTTATCATCTGCAAGAAAGAGCCATTGAAAAAGACACCTCACTCAAAGAAGAAAGGAGAAATGGTGTCAGGAAGCAAACAGAAAAGGAGCTTATACAAAATAAGCAAGAGGACAAATCCAACGGATACCTCCTCATATACACTCCTAAGAAAAGCAGAGAAAATCAGAAGTCTGCTAAAGAAAAGTAAAAGGTTATCAAGAGAGAGAACATGCAAAACAATATCAAGAAAATCTCTCTAAAAGAGCTCATCTACAGAAGTGTCAGAACAAGACTGTCTGAACACATATCTGCTAAAGAAGAAGCAACCGTTTGAGACACTATTACATAACGGCTATATGAGCCACATCATCAACATCTCAACGGTATTATGAATCATCTTCAAACGGCTATATTCCAACAGAACATATAAATAGCCTCAAGGAAGAATTTGAAGATGTTGAACTCATTCACATGGTTCAATCAGTTGATCAAGATGCATCAGAAAATCTTATCAGCGTTGACCACACTTACTTGAATCAACTATGCTAGTCAAGATTGTAGTTGTTCAGTTGAACAACCTACCAGGCTGTGCTTAATCTCATATGAACCAAGAATGGTTTGAAGCTGCAAGTATGCCTTGGTTTTTCCAATGATACGGGTGAGAATGTAACCCATGGAAACCAATGGCTAGAGAACAAGGCTGGAGCTTAAAGTCAGCATCTACCTAGCCAATTCTCAGAGGATGTTATTCCTCTTATCAGAGACAAGGATTGTACTCAAACTTATACACTTCTATCACTGTCTTAACCTTGTACTTAGATTTATCCATTGTATCCTGAGTAGTACTCAGTTAACCTCTAGTACAGGAAAAGATTAAGTTTATGTTTCGTGGAAACTTAAACTTAGTTTAATTTAAAAACACTTTGTGTGTCTGAGAGCCTGGAGAGGCTTGGTGGAAGAAAGAATACTCTACACTTGAATAAGTGTCAGAGAGCCTGCAGAGGCTTGGTGGAAGAAAGAATACTGAGTTGTAGAGCCTGGAGAGGCTTGACAGAAAAGAATACTTGTTTGTGTCTGGAGAGACTGTACTCGTGGTGTCTGGAGAGACTGTACTCGTTGTGTCTGGAGAGACTGTACTCGTGGTGTCTGGAGAGACTGTACTCGTTGTGTCTGGAGAGATTGTACTCGTTGGGCCTGAAGAGGCTGTGAATAATACTTGTATCTGTGGATTCAGATAGTGGAAAATCCAGTGGTAGTTTGCCTCTGGGACTGGATGTAGCTCACGGGTTTGTGGGTGAACCAGGATAAATTCTTTGCCTAAGTTCTCTTACCCTTATCTCTTATTTATTCTGTTTATACAAATCAAGAGGTCAGATTAGTTAATCTGATATTTTAAAAAGGGCACAAAACATCTTTTAAAATTAGTTTTTATCAGTCGTCTGAAAAACTTCAGACAGCCTCTTTAAAAGCATGTCTGAAATCTCTATGCCTAAGTTTTTCTTTAATCTCTTTACTTCCAGTTTTCATATTTATGTTGGAATTTGAAAAGTATTTTCTATAATAAACTTAACACAAATATTTCAATAAAATGACCTTTCATATGTATAAAACATGAGATGGCTCTTATATCTTTTGGAGCTTTACAAAGAATGTTCCCTGAAGAACTTCTGAAATAAATTCTCTGAAGCAAGTCTAAAAGAGATCAGTTCAAAAATCAGGAACAGACTTCAGACAACCTCTAGTCGTCTGAAGTATTTCAGAAACAGTTCTGAAAATACACTTTGTAATAATCTTCAGAAGATACTTTGAGAAGCCTCTGTTTAAAACAATCTTAAGCTTTAGAAGAAACTCTGTTTTTCTTATCTTCTGCACGTTTTAACTATCTCTGATCTTAAGACTTGTTTTGAACGTTGCTCATCTTCATGATTTAAATCAAAGATTTCCAAAAACTATCAAAAAGCTTAAAACACTATTCAACCCCCCCTTCTAGTGTTTCCTGTGGTTCTAACAATTGGTATCAGAGCTCACCTTCGGGTTGAGCATCTAACAAATGCAGAAGGAGTAGATCCTCAGAAGATGGAAATCTCACCAAGCTGAAGCAACTCTGAAGAATGATAATGAGAAAATAAAATCACTTCCTTAAAACTCATTACTCATACAAGGCATCTTTCAGAAGGATATAGCTGGAAAAGGAAAGTGTATCTATCTCTAGATCACAACCGGGTAACACCTTTCCTATCCTTGTCTAAATCTAAGTTTAAATATAATTGTTTATTTGCTGAATGTTTTATTTTATTGAAATTATTATTACATAAGTGTACTTGTGTGAAAATAAAATTGCTGCATAATAAATGGCCTATATATGTATGCGTATTACTTGTTTTGTGTGAATGTCTGTGTGATCATTAATTGTTGCATGCAATCTGTAAATTAGATGAAGAGTCATGTATGTGTATCATTAAATATGATACGGCGCAACGAGGATCAATGTATCATCAACCGGTTTCTCATAATTGGCACGATGCACAACTCTCAATAACTGCTTGGTACATGTAACCGTCTTTCTTCATTAAACGAAGCAATGCTTGATTGCCTATTTAAGAATTGGAAGGTCATCATAGGAACTACACTTAAATCAACCTATCCTCTAAAGCCAAAACTCTTCAAGCACCCTAATCTCCTTAGATTATTCTTGCTCAATGGCCAACATGTCTACATCATCAAATAACTCAAACCATCCTATGTTTGATGAGAGAATCATACCCTCTAAGATGGTCAATCTCTCTGACTTTGTTGAGACAGATTACAAAATCTTGGAATATTTTGACTCTGTAGGATGGACTCCCTTCTTCAGCAACATCTCCTCACCATGGCATGAGAGAAGTGTGATAGAGTTCTGGGAAAACATCAAAGTCATATCTGAACCTAACCAAACTGGGATTGTAATTAAAGTAATGGGAAGGTCACTGTTTGTGAATACCAAACTTATTGCTAAAGTCATAGGTGTTCCAAACTCAGGAGAACTCTATTTCCAAAAATGGGAATCTATGCATGGTGGAACTCCTGTCCTTGATCAATATCTGTTTGGAAAAGCAAGGCTTGGTCCCTTCAGACCTTCTCAACTCCTTAGCACACCCAGAGCCCTTCTTGCTTTTCTAAACTGCTGTATTCTTCCCAAAGGAAGAAACAACTTAATAATAACCATGATGGAGAGGTTTGTTTTGGGGCTTCTGCTGTCAAAGAAGAAAGTCAATCTCCCTTGGATACTGATGTATCAGATGATGTTCAGAGATGAGATGGGAAATGAGGAGTTCTTTCTCCACAATACCCTAATTATGAAAATTCTCCGGTACAAGAACTTTCCTATGGAAAGTCTCTATGACCAGCCATCTCCTGACTTCTTCACTTCGGTTGAATATGCTGAGTTAGACCGGACTCTTATGGAAAGAGAAGAAGCTCCCGAAAACCAAGTGATCATTCCTCCTATCTCTGCTCCACACACTGAAGAAGGAACTGAAGATGTTCATCTGAAGTTTCTTAAAAGGAATAGGATGACGTCTGGTGCACTCTATGAGAGATGACTAGGTTTACTAAGAGGCTGAAATGGTTTATAGTAAAATGAGTAGAGATAATAGCCTACTTAATGATCAATAAGGAACTTGTGCTTGGCTTCAGAATCATTGTGTCCATTTTTGTCCGTTATAAATTAGATATCTTTTTACTTTGTTTGATTTCGTTACCCTCTAGTTGTTCATATGTGTCTCTATTTGTGCATAGTTGGTCATATTCGTAACACAAGATAGTTGATTACTGGAATTAAAACCCTAAACCTAAATCATTTGTTTTAATGATAAATCAATCCTTTAAATTATAATCAGGAATTTAAGACAATTGATATAATGATTAAATGCCGAAGGGATAGTCACATAAATCCAACCCAATCGAAGAAAGCATCAAGAAAATTCAGAAGAAGAAAGTTTTCAGAAAAGGAAATGCATTTCTCAAATAACTAAACAATAAAAGTTGTGAGTTATATCTCTCTCTCCTTCACATTTTCCTAAAATTACTAAATTCCTTGATAAGATTTAAAACGGGGAGGGTTTCATGCATCCGTACCGTCACAAATCTTGAGAAAGCAAAGGTCACGTCTTTTCACTTGTCTGTCAATCAACGCACTCTTCCCCAAAGAGACGTTGTCAGCGTCTTTATTAATATCTCTTAAGTGCCCTGTGAATATATAAATACCCCACTAAATCTCTATCTTCAGAATATCTGCTCGCTTCATCTCAACCATCAAAAGTCTTCTCTCTTTCATTTCTAGAAATGTCTTCTTCTCTGTCCATTTTTCAAACCCAAACTGTGGACTTTCCCTATCTCTCTATAGATGGTCCTAATGTAACTGCTTATTTTGAAGCCGCCGGATGGTTGCCCTTCTTTGAAGCCATTGATAGTCAATGGCATGAAGAAAGTGTGTACCAATTCTGGAACACATTATCTCTGGAAAACTCAGCAGAAGAAACTTGCCTCAAAGCCCAAGTAATGAATCAAAAGGTGATTGTGACTACAGATATTCTTGAAAAAGCTCTAGGAGTAAAAGCAGAAGGGGAACTATTCTCAACAGGCTGGAATGACCTACATCGTTGTACTGAAGAATCTAACCATCTGATCTATAACAGGCGAGGAATGAAAGTTATCCCCAAAGTTCTCTTCAACATTCTAAAACATTGTGTGATCCCGCGAATTGAAGATAACCACAACCTTGAGATGGAAAGGTTCTGTGTTATCAATCTTCTGCAAAAGAAGAAGATTAATCTTCCATGGATCATTCTATTCGATATGGCAGGAAGAAAACTGGGAGACTCTACTATTCTACCTCACAATACTGTGATCATGAAGATTCTTATGGTAAACAATGTGGTCATTGATCATCTGTATAATCACATAAACCCAGGTCTTCTTAAGGTCAATCATCGGAACACAGAGGAAACTAATGACATCTCTGAGGTTCTAAGACTAAGAAAGGAGAACGCTCAACTTCGGCACAAGTTAAAGGAGATAAGGAGGACTGTGTTCAACCTCACAGGCGGTCTGGGAGTCTAAAGAAGTCAAAAGGAGACAAGATCCTTTGATATCTTTGCTTATCAATCTCTGTCAATTTTTCCTCTTGTCTGTCTTTATGTCTTTGCCTATCTGTTGCTAATCTTAGATATCATTTCTCTTTAGATGTTGTAACCATGGTTGATTTCTTCTTCAGTCGTTATATATCATGTTTATCTTTTTAAATCAGCTTTAAGACATTACCCGGTCTTTTACAAGATACACAGGAAAGTTAATAGGGACAAAAATATAACTGATGGTAAGCGCTTGATCCGTAAAGAATCAGAATGATTGTTTAGGTAAATATAAAATAAATGAACCATTCACTCACAAAACTCAACCATATGAAACCATGAACCTTTTTAATTAATGACAAAAGGGGGAGAAATATTTAACTCACAAAATGATTTAAATGGGATACAATCAGTATCTGTGATAAGTAATTTAAAAGGGACTAACAATCAGTATCTGTGATAAGTAAATAAAATATGGTAATATTAGTTTTAAATAACAAACAATAATAATTGGTGTCTAAAAAGACTAACATAATTGGTATCTGAAAGATTAACATCTAGTTTCCAAAAGATAAGTTAACCATATCTAATCTTGTTAGAATAATGATAACAATGTGTAACATTTAACAAACTAAAAGAATAAATGTTCTTCTCAGGGGGAGTATTATAGATAGGGGGAGTCTTTTATATACTTACCCATCTTTCCTTAAAACATTTTGTAAGTTAAACATATCTTATTTGTCATCATTAAAAAGGGGGAGATTGTGAAGTCTATTAATCAGTTTGAGCATTCAAACTTGACTCAAAGACTTAACATCCTGTAGTTTTAATGATTAACAAATAAGATTATATAAACAGATTCTACTGAGAAAGGTATTGGTTTGTTGATTGTGTTTCAGGATGAAATAATAATCAGAAGATTAGGATCAGAAGAACAAATGCAGGATCAAGGAAAAAGAAGTTGTCTGAAGACGTGAAGATCATATGAAGACAACATAAAGCATTCTGAAGAAAAAGAAGTTGTCTGAAGACGTGAAGACCATATGAAGACAACATAAAGCATTCTGAAGATAAAGAAGCTGTCTGAAGACGTAAAGACCATATGAAGACAACATAAAGCATTCTGAAGAAAAGAAGCTGTCTGAAGACGTGAAGACCATATGAAGACAACATAAAGCATTCTGAAGATAAAGAAGTTGTCTAAAGACGTAAAGACCATATGAAGACAACATAAAGCATTCTGAAGAAAAGAAGCTGTCTGAAGCAAAGAAGCCTTCTGAAGAAACGAAGCTGTCTGAAGAAGCAGGACTCGTCTGAAGAATTGGAGCTGTCTGAAGTAGTTCAACCCGTCTGAAGTGTCAGTGTTGTCTGAAGTCTCACTTATGACGTGGCACTCTCTGCTGAAGCTTGTGAAGACTTTTCTGAACCTCTGCTGCACGTACTTTTTCAAACACGTTTATGGCAAGAAATACAGAGACCTTTCCTGGTGATTTTGAATTTCATACACCACTGAGGAAATCTCTGCAACGCAGAAATTGCAGCAACAACGATGGCAGCTTTATAGCAGCACCAATGTTGTACTCTGTCAGAATTATGAAGACACCAAGAAGCGTGTCTCACGATGGATTGAATAGCATTCAATGCTTTCTCTAAAGGGTGGTATCACAACGGAAATATCATCACCACCAATTCAAAAGATAGCACAAGAAAAGCTCAGGAGACTAAGCAGAAGCAACAAAGAGAAATGTTTGAATAACATATTTTAATTCAAACATACTTTATCATCTGCAAGAAAGAGCCATTGAAAAAGACACCTCACTCAAAGAAGAAAGGAGAAATGGTGTCAGGAAGCAAACAGAAAAGGAGCTTATACAAAATAAGCAAGAGGACAAATCCAACGGATACCTCCTCATATACACTCCTAAGAAAAGCAGAGAAAATCAGAAGTCTGCTAAAGAAAAGTAAAAGGTTATCAAGAGAGAGAACATGCAAAACAATATCAAGAAAATCTCTCTAAAAGAGCTCATCTACAGAAGTGTCAGAACAAGACTGTCTGAACACATATCTGCTAAAGAAGAAGCAACCGTTTGAGACACTATTACATAACGGCTATATGAGCCACATCATCAACATCTCAACGGTATTATGAATCATCTTCAAACGGCTATATTCCAACAGAACATATAAATAGCCTCAAGGAAGAATTTGAAGATGTTGAACTCATTCACATGGTTCAATCAGTTGATCAAGATGCATCAGAAAATCTTATCAGCGTTGACCACACTTACTTGAATCAACTATGCTAGTCAAGATTGTAGTTGTTCAGTTGAACAACCTACCAGGCTGTGCTTAATCTCATATGAACCAAGAATGGTTTGAAGCTGCAAGTATGCCTTGGTTTTTCCAATGATACGGGTGAGAATGTAACCCATGGAAACCAATGGCTAGAGAACAAGGCTGGAGCTTAAAGTCAGCATCTACCTAGCCAATTCTCAGAGGATGTTATTCCTCTTATCAGAGACAAGGATTGTACTCAAACTTATACACTTCTATCACTGTCTTAACCTTGTACTTAGATTTATCCATTGTATCCTGAGTAGTACTCAGTTAACCTCTAGTACAGGAAAAGATTAAGTTTATGTTTCGTGGAAACTTAAACTTAGTTTAATTTAAAAACACTTTGTGTGTCTGAGAGCCTGGAGAGGCTTGGTGGAAGAAAGAATACTCTACACTTGAATAAGTGTCAGAGAGCCTGCAGAGGCTTGGTGGAAGAAAGAATACTGAGTTGTAGAGCCTGGAGAGGCTTGACAGAAAAGAATACTTGTTTGTGTCTGGAGAGACTGTACTCGTGGTGTCTGGAGAGACTGTACTCGTTGTGTCTGGAGAGACTGTACTCGTGGTGTCTGGAGAGACTGTACTCGTTGTGTCTGGAGAGATTGTACTCGTTGGGCCTGAAGAGGCTGTGAATAATACTTGTATCTGTGGATTCAGATAGTGGAAAATCCAGTGGTAGTTTGCCTCTGGGACTGGATGTAGCTCACGGGTTTGTGGGTGAACCAGGATAAATTCTTTGCCTAAGTTCTCTTACCCTTATCTCTTATTTATTCTGTTTATACAAATCAAGAGGTCAGATTAGTTAATCTGATATTTTAAAAAGGGCACAAAACATCTTTTAAAATTAGTTTTTATCAGTCGTCTGAAAAACTTCAGACAGCCTCTTTAAAAGCATGTCTGAAATCTCTATGCCTAAGTTTTTCTTTAATCTCTTTACTTCCAGTTTTCATATTTATGTTGGAATTTGAAAAGTATTTTCTATAATAAACTTAACACAAATATTTCAATAAAATGACCTTTCATATGTATAAAACATGAGATGGCTCTTATATCTTTTGGAGCTTTACAAAGAATGTTCCCTGAAGAACTTCTGAAATAAATTCTCTGAAGCAAGTCTGAAAGAGATCAGTTCAAAAATCAGGAACAGACTTCAGACAACCTCTAGTCGTCTGAAGTATTTCAGAAACAGTTCTGAAAATACACTTTGTAATAATCTTCAGAAGATACTTTGAGAAGCCTCTGTTTAAAACAATCTTAAGCTTTAGAAGAAACTCTGTTTTTCTTATCTTCTGCACGTTTTAACTATCTCTGATCTTAAGACTTGTTTTGAACGTTGCTCATCTTCATGATTTAAATCAAAGATTTCCAAAAACTATCAAAAAGCTTAAAACACTATTCAACCCCCCCTTCTAGTGTTTCCTGTGGTTCTAACATATGGAACATGGGAGGTGGTACTTTGTTAACTTCATATTTCTTTTGAAAAGAAGGTTTCCAAACCTCAATATTCGAGATAGGTTTTGCTGCTTTCTGAAACCTTTGATTTAAAGTTTGTTGATAATGCTTCTTGATTCCAGATGACTCAAAAGATTTGGCCACTGATTGATCAAAGACTGCACTACAACGAGGACAAAGGGAAACATCGGTATTTTCCTCTTTCTTTCGAAGCAGAAAATCAACCAAAGTCTCTTCACTCTTTGGAAAGATATCTTTCACTTCTTTCTCAAACTCCTCTATTGCAATGTCAATTGATGTCTATGAATCTATAGCAGGTTCAGCTCCTACCATATTGATTTCAACAGTTTCAACATAACTGGCATTAACATTCAAAGGATCAGTATCAACCTTCATTGCCATTTTTTGTTTCTCTTCGAATTTCAATCTACCTTCTTGAATGGCTTCTTGAATGAGATCCCTGAAACGAATACAATTGTTAGTCCAATGTCCAAATTCATTGTGAAACTTACAATATTTCTTTCCTTTTCTTTGTTCGAAAGAAGGAATTTTATGATCTTCACTAAGGATAATTTGTTTATCCTTTACTAATATATCAAAAATTTGTTCAGCTTTTGATATATCGAAACCATATGTCTTTTTGGGATAGTTACTTTGTAAATTTTGGTTCCCTAAACTATTATATGGTCTAAGGAATGAACATGCATAAGGAGGTCCTGGCTTTAACTCAGCAACATCAATTTCGTTTTCTTTGAAATCTGAGTTTTCATCACTAAAATTTTCATTAACATCAACATAGGCAATTTTATCCCTTCTTCCTATCTTTTCGAGCTTCCTATGTTTTGATTTTTTCGATTTTTAACTGTTCAATTTGCCTAACTCTTTCAGCCAATTGATCCATATCTCTCAATTGTTGATTTATGAGTTTCTTTCGAATTGAATAGTCAAATCCCCCTGCTGCAATTTTAACTAATTCATTTTCAGGAATTGGTACAAGACATCTAGCCCTCATTTGTCTAAATATGTTCAAATAGTCTTCAACAGATTCATCTGAAGTTTGTCTAACTGTAACTAAGTCCATAAGACTAACTTTTGTTTCAGCTCTAAAGAATTGTTCATGAAATTCTCTTTCTAACTGGTTCCAAGTGTGAATCGAACCAGGAGCCAAGGTTGTAAACCATGTAAAAGCATTCTTAGTTAGGGAATTTGGAAAATATTTCATTTTCAATTCTTCATTATTAGCTAAGTCCCCACATTCTACATGATACCTTGCAATATGTTCAACAGTGGATTCATTAGCTTCTCCTGCAAACTTAGTGAATTTTGGGACTTTCCATCCCCTTGGTAATTAAGTTTGCAACATATAAGGTGTCAATGGAGAAATGAAACATGGTCTAGTAGCTTGACCTACATCAAATCCATGTCTATTCAACACTAATTCAACTATATTTGCTATATTTTGCTCTCCCCCAATATTGTTTTGCCTTATTCTTTCTAAAACCTCATCAACATTTTGATTCCTATTCAAAACAAATGGCTGAGCATTTCCATTTTGAACGGGCTCTCAAAGAACATGTTCATTATTCTCCCTTGGGCCATTATTATTCCCAAGATTCTGATTTTGGTTTTGATCAAGGCCAACATTAACATGTTGTTGGTTTTCAAGGTCTGGGGGTGCGCCGAATACATCAGCAATCCTAGTTATTTGCCTAGCCAATGTATTATAATTTTGATTAGTGTTTTCAATAAGTGGATTTATCATTGTTGTCAATTGAGTAGACAACATATTAACCATTTCATGATTACTTTCATCCACTTGTTGTCTAATCGAATTCAAAGCAGTATTTGTCAATGAATTCGAAATCTGCCCAGAATTCAATCCAGAAAAACCAGTTCCAAAAATGCCTAAGTTTGAAGAACTAGCGTGATTGAATGCAGGTGTCATTGTACTTGCGTACGTGACTGGGGCTGTTCCTTGAACAGGAGGAACAAAACCAAAGGGAAGTTCATATAATGGGGGAGGCCTGGCACTTGCATTTGTGACCTGTATGCCCCAACTCGATAGTGGATTTGTACTCATAGCCTGAGTCCTTAAAGGATCTTCAGCCTGAGTAGTGTTCATCTGTGAATCACGTTGATCACGGTTCAAACTATTGTTATTTTCCACTCCATTGGTTTCATTATTATTAACAAATTCATTGTTATTCCTCTGGTTTGTAGGACTTCCTTGATTTGCAGAAGTGTTTGCAGTGGCATTTTCTGAAGTGTTTCTGTTTCTATTATTATTTGCCATTGAATTAAAAATGGTTCTACCACTTCTCAAGATCATACACTTTCTAAAACTGATTTAGCACTTAGTTCCACTGGGTGTGCCAATTTGTTTGTTGTGACAATTTTTAATTGAAATCGAAAACTCTCTTGATTCTGAAAGTACAATCTGGGACTAGAATCTGAATCCTCTAAAGGTTCTTTTTAAAATCAGGTTTACTCAGAAATTGTATTCAAAGAGTAAAAGAATTTTGAATCACTTGTTTTCTAAAAGAAAATAACTTCAAAAATCAGTTTTGAAGAATAAACAGAATTTCAAAGAGATGAAGATTTAAAGGACAAAGTGCAAGAATTAAAAGTGCAGAATTCAAATAAAAAAAAAGAAAAACTTGCAGAAAAGTAAATGCAGAAAATAACAAAGAAAAGAAAAATTGCAGGAATGTAAAGAACAGAAATGTAAATCAAAGAAAAGAAAATGGCAGAATGTTAAATGACATTAACTGAAAGTTGGTATGGATACACATACTGGGCACTCTCCTTAGTAAACCACTGAGTCGTTTTCGATATTAGACGTTTGGGTGTTTCAGAGAAGTTTCAGTAAATGAAAATCCAACCTTTGTTACATCAGATTTTAACCTATTTATAGACTTCTATCCTAACAGACACTTAACCAGATTTTGACACGTTTACAGGCCTAGATTACGTGTCAAATTTCTAAGTATGCAACGCGTTCAAATAAGCAACGGTCTTCTATTTGAAAAATAACTGACTGCTTGAGATTTTGACACCTGTCTTCAAACAGCAACGTTCACTAACTGCTCATTTGAAATTTGAACGCTCTCTGAACAATCTTCCAATAACCGCTCCATTTGAAATTTGAATGTCTTTTGAATGGCTTTCCAGTAACTGCCTCATTTGAAATTCAAATTTCCTTTGAAATGACTTTCAATAACTGTTTCTGTCTTCATGAATTCTTCTAAGTTATTGGACTCCTTTCAAAATCGAACCAGTTTTCGATTTTGATTAACTGTCAACCCAGATTAGGAAACTTAACCAAATATTGACTGATTAATTTTCCTTAAGTTTCACGTGTTTAAAATCCTGATTGGTCAATTCAATATTGAACTTGACCACCGACCACACGTGGATTTGACCTTGAAACTGATTGGACCATTTTGCAGGCACATTTATGGCACCGTCCAATCCTATCAGTATAAATACTCCTTGACTTTGACATTCTTCTTCATTCCTTTCTCTGTTCAAAATGAAGAAGTTTCTTCCTTTGGCTATTGTGTCCAACCTAATCTATCTTGATTTCATCTTTGATGAGGTTGACGGAATAGCCAAAACTATAAGCTTCTTCAATCCTTTATAAGGATTTTCTTGGGTTGAACGTAATAGCCAAATTTTATTTCAATTCATCTTCACCCCATCTTTCTCATTTTTGAATTGAATCGCAGGGCCATCTAATCATAGTTGCACAATGCCCTTGCCCTGTTGGTTCAATCAAAGCTTGTGGAAGAAGAAGAAGAAGGACGAGGAGGGTCAAATGAAGAACAGGTAGGGTCAGATGAAGAACAGGGAGACAGAGTCAAGTTCCCTGAAGACCCAGGAACACAGGAGTCAAGTTCTCTGATGATTTAGAATAGCTTTTAACTTCATGTACTTTTTGTATTTCTTTTGTATTTTCCAATTCGAATCTGTAATGTAATTCGAACATCATTTGTACATAAATAAAAGAAGTATTTCTTTATCTCTTTATACTTCAGACTTTCTAATACAGAACTCCTTTTCCTCTCCTTCGCATTCAAAATACTTTTCGAATTCGAATAGGCACTTAATCAGAAACTTGTATTCTTTTTTAATACATACAACAGGATGCCTTACATTTCGAATTCAAAATATAAATTCTAAACTTCACTAAGTTAGAATCTTTCGATTCCCAATAAGCTTTTCAAATATTTCATTGTATACTTAAAAATCAAAGATACCATTATTGTAATAACTTAGTAAAATTTGTAAGTTTCTCCCCAACGCAAGTACAATTACACCTACGTTCAATCACGCTAGTTCTTCGAACTTAGGCGTTTTTGGAACTGGTATTTCTGGATTTAATTCTGGACAGATTTCGAATTCATTGACAAATACTGCCTTGAATTCGATTAGACAACAAGTGGACGAAAGTAACGATGAAATGGTTAATATGTTGTCTACTCAATTGACAACAGTGATAAATCCACTTACTGAGAACACTAATTAAAATTATAATACATTGGCTAGGCAAATGGATAGAATTGCTGATGTATTCGGTGCACCCCCAGATCTTGAAAACCAGCAACATATCAATGTTGGCCTTGATCAAAACCAAAATCAGAACCCTGGAAATAATAATGGTGCAAGGGAGAATAATGAACATGTTCTTTGAGAGCCCATTCAAAATGTTTATGCTCAGCCATTTGTTTTGAATAGGAATCAAAATGTTGATGAGGTTTTGGAAAGAATAAGGCAAAACAATATTGGGGGAGAACAAAATATAGCAAATATGGTTGAATTAGTGTTGAATAGACATGGGTTCGATGTAGGTCAAGCAACTAGACCACGTTTTGTTTCTCCATTGACGCCTTATGTGTTGCAAACTGAATTACCAAGAGGATGGAAAGTCCCAAAATTCACTAAATTTGCAGGAGAAGCTAACGAATCAACAATTGAACACATTGCAAGGTATCATGTAGAGTGTGGGGACATAGCGAATAATGAAGAATTAAAAATTAAATATTTTCCAAGTTCCCTAACTAAAAATGCTTTTACATGGTTCACAACCTTGTCTCCTGTTTCGATTCATACTTGGAATCAGTTAGAAAGACAATTCCATGAGCAATTCTTTAGAGTTGAAATGAAAGTTAGTCTTATGGATTTGGTTACTATTAGACGAACTTCAGATGAATCTGTCGAAGAATATTTGAACAGATTTAGGCAAATGAGAGCTAGATGTCTTGTACCAATTCCTGAAAATGAATTAGTTAAAATAGAAGTAGGAGGTTTTGAATACTCAATTCGAAAGAAACTGGTTAATCAGCAATTGAGAGATATGGCCCAATTGGCTGAAAGAGTTAGGCAAATTGAGCAGTTAAAACTTGAAAAAAAAACATAGGAAGCTCGAAAAGATAGGAAGAAGAGATAAACCTCCTTATGCATGTTCTTTCCTTAGACCATATAACAATTCAGGGAATCAAACTTCACAAAGTAAATATCCCAAAAAGACATATGGTTTCGATATATCAAAAGTTGAACAGATCTTTGATATCTTAGTAAAGGATAAACAAATTGTCCTTAGTGATGATCATAAGATTCCAACTTTTGAACAATGAAAAGGAAAGAAATTTTGTAAGTTTCATAATGCATTTGGACATTGGACTAACGGTTGTATTCGTTTTAGGGTTCTCATTGAAGAGGCCATTAAGGAAGGTAGATTGAAATTCGAAGAAAAGCAAAAAATGGCAATGAAGGTAGACTCCGATCCTTTGAATGTGAACGCTAGTTTTGTTGATACTGTTGAAATCAATGTGGTAGGAGCTGAACTTGCCATGGATTCGAAAACACTAGGTGGCATTCGAAGAAATAAAGAGGATTCTTACAAATCCTCCTATTATGACACCTCCAATTCAAGGAAAGCCTTTAAAGTTATATATCTTTGCATCTGAAGAGACTTTGGGAAGTATGCTTGCTCAAGAGGATGAAAATGGGATCGAAAGAGCAGTATATTATCTTAGTAGAATCTAAATGATGTTGAGACTCGATATTGTGCTATCGAGAAATTATGTTTATGTCTTTACTTTTCATGTACTAAGTTAAAATACTATGTGAAACCTTTTGACGTTTATGTAATTTCTCATTATGATAAAATAAAGCACATGTTGTGGAAACCTATTCTTCACAGCAGAGTAGGAAAATGGGCGTTAGCTTTAACTGAATTTTCGCTAACATATCTTCCATTAAAAGCTGTGAAAGGCCAAGTTATGGTTGATTTCCTAGTTGATCATCCTCCTATTCAAATTAACGATTTAGACTTTGTGGGGGTTAAAACCTTGGAAGCTTTATTTTGATGGATCAAAACATAAAGTAGGTGTTAGGATTGGAATTCTTTTGATTTCACCTGAAGGGTTACCAACAAAAGTAATGTTTCGAATAGTAATGGACCGTTCAAATAATGAAGCTGAATATGAAGCTTTATTACTAGGATTAAAAATTTTGGTATCATTCAAAGCCAAACAGGTTTTGATTCGAGGAGATTCACAATTAGTGATCAAAAAAGTCACTAAGAAATATAAATGTTTGAATCCTAGATTGTCAAAATATTTACTAAGAGCTTTTCAGCTACTAAGGTATTTTGATGAAGTTGAATTCGAACACATATCTCGAATTGACAATGAAGTTGCTAATGAATTGGCACAAATTGCTTCTGGTTATAAAATTTGTGATTTTCAATTCGAAGAATTAATTCGATTAGAGAAGAATATGTCAGTTATGGAATTTGAAGTTTTAGACATTGAAACTTTAGATGTTAATGATTGGAGAAAATCTTTAGTTGAATACTTGCAAAATCCAAATGTCCAAGTGGATCGAAAATTGAAGTACAGGGCTTTACATTATGTAATTATAGCTAACCAATTATATAAGAAAGCACCTGATGGTAATTTACTTCGATGTTTAGGAGAATCAGAAGCATATCAAGCTTTGATTGATACTCATCAAGGGACTTGTGGAGCTCATCAAACAGGTCGAAAAATGGAATGGGTTTTGAAAAGACAAAATCTATATTAGCCTTCAATAGCCAAGGATTGTAATGATTTTTCGAAAGCTTGTGAAGAATGTCAAAAACATTGTTTCATACAACAAATCCCTGCAAGTGAGTTACATTCAATTATAAAGTCATGGCCTTTTAGAGGATTGGCTATTGATTTGATTGGTCAAATTCATCCTTCATCATCTAGGGGGCATAAGTATATTATAGTGGCTATAGATTATTTTACAAAATAGGTAGAAGCAATCCCATTAAAAGATGTAACTCAAGAAGACGTGATTAAGTTCATTCAAGAAAACATAGTTTTTTGATGTGGTCTTCCTGAATCTATTTCTACTGATAAAGGAATTGGGTTTACAGGCCAAAGGGTTAAGAGGCTTACACAAGAAAATGAAATCAAACTTCTTACTTCAACTCCTTATTAATGCACAAGCAAATGGGCAAGCTGAAGCTGTAAACAAAATGATTATTTCTTTGATTAAGAAACATATTGACCAAAGACCTCGAAACTGGCATAAGACGTTAAGTCCAATTTTGTGGACATATCGAAATTCCCCTCGAGATGCAACGAAGTTTACACCTTATAAGTTGGTATATGGTCATGATTCAGTTTTACCAGTTGAAATTCATTTTCAATCAATAAGAGTGCAAAGACAATTCGATTTACCCACTCAAGAGTACCATAACTTGATGTTGGATGCATTAAATGAATTGGATGAGTTTAGATTAAGAGCCTTAGAAAATATCATCAGGCAAAAGGAACAAGTATCTCGAATTTACAATCGTAAACTAAAATCTAAGTCTTTTGACGAAGGAGATCTTGTTTGGAAAGTGATTTTACCTGTTGATAAAAAATCTAAACGATTTGGAAAATGGTCTCCAAATTGGGAAGGACCATTTAAAGTTGAAAAAGTATTTTCGAATAATGCGTATTCGATTAAAGAATTATCAGGTGACAATTGAATTTTAAGCATAAATGGAAAATACTTGAAGCAATATAAACCAACTTTGCATGAAATTAAGATTGTTTAGAACATTCGAATTAATTGGTGACTCCAAAGCACCAATCAAAAATTGTTTTAACAAACAGTGAAAATAAAGCAAAGTTAGAAAGGGGGATTTTCTTTCATCGGCCCATACACTTGGTTCAGATCCTTATATTGCTGCAATAAGACTTTGTCCTTGTGATCAATGCTGGTCAAAAGCTCGTTCGATTTCACCAATTCACTTGAAACATATTTCACTCCATCAAGGAGCTCGAGCTTTCTACTTTCGAGTTTGGACATCGAAGTCTTGCAGCCATTTTCTTCTAAAATCAGGATCTTGTCATCCTCTTGCAGTTTTTTGATTTATTCTTCAATATTCTTGCGTTTTTCTGCAACTGGGGATAATTGGACATTTAGAATCCCCATACTTTCATTCAACTTGGACATTTTAGTCCTGGAATCCTTCAATTTTTCCAACATCTCATCATTCTCAACTCGGACTTCAGAAGCTTTGGCAGCGTTCGATTGATGCTCTTTTAAAATGTCTATTACTTTAACATAGATGTTCTTGAAAGCGTTCAATCCATTAGGTTGATGAGTTGATAGACTGCTTTGCCTAGCATAGATTGCCTCAAGTTTCTTATCCACCTTGTATTGGTATTCAACGTCCCTTGGATAGAGTTCGAGAAAATCATCAAGGAATAATAATGATAGCCGGATAGGTGTAGGATCTAGAATTAAGCAAAAACCACCGATTAGAATTGAAAAACAAGCAATAAAAGGCGTAAAATAGGTGCAGGGCAGCAGCTATTTTGGGCGAGAAAATGAAAGAAAATGAGAGAAAATGAAAGAAAAAGTGGAGAGGAAGAAATGGGAAGGACGCCACTGAAGCAAGAGTCCACTTGCAGCAGATAAGTCTAGTTCCAGACGCCACTAATTCAGGAGAATTAGATAAGTCTCAGTATGGTTTGAGCAACAACCACCAAGCCTCACTCAACTCACAAAGGGAGGAGAAAATTGGGCATAATGCCTTTACTTCAAAATTCAATGTGTGAAATACAAGAGGAGAAGACTCCTTTATATAGGAGTGGAGGGGGAAGGGGGCGGATTTTCAGGAGAATAAAATGGGAGAAAATAAAAGATGAGTGAAAACACTCCTGAGTGGGTTTTGAACCCAAGACCCCAAAGGTTTATGGCTAAGCTAAGTCTTAAGCCATTAAACCTCTAAAATGCGCCCCACTCATGTAAAAAAATTACAAGATGAAAGAAATTCTATCCTAGGTGGGAATAGAACCCAAGACTCCCTAAGCCTTATAGCAAGGCAACCTACTAGCCAATAAACCCATACATGTGGGCGCCCAAGTAGGAGGAAAATAAAAGGAAAATTACAAAAATAAAAAGAAAATACAAAAGAGTCCTAATAAAGGTGGTCCATAGGACAAGGGTCCTATCCAGGGTCAAGGTGTCCTTCTGTAGGGTAGTGACCTTTATTTTGTAGGGTAGTGTCCCTTTATTTGTAGGACACTAATTTCTCCAACTCTTCCTTGCTTGAAGTTGGTGCATATCCTCCAATGTAGGTCTTGCAGGTCCAAGCTCCTAGCAGAGTGTTATCAAATAAGTTCCTCAAACCCTCAATCAAATCTTCCACAGATTCAGTTGATGGTTGATAAGATCTCGAATCTGACTGAGCAGAGGACATTGAACCTTCACCTGTCAAAAGATCTAGAACAATAAAAGGGTTCTCATCTAATACATTTAGGCATTCTTGCAAGCTTGAGGGTGTTGGAGATTTATTGGAAGAATTGGGCATAGCCTTTGAAGTATTCAAAGGGGTACTTTGACGAGCAGCGGTCATCTCACTTTGAATTTTTGAAGGATTCTCAAGAATTGTGGTTTCTTTGAATGGAGTCGAAGAGATGTCAATTTTTGATTGATCTTTAGTGGGATTCTTGGTCAAAGGTATTGCCTTAGTAAGATTTTCTGTCTCGTTCTCTTTCAACTGAGAAGACTCAGGAATAGACTCTTTTTCAACTTTATCCTTTAGACCTGGTTCAACCCCTTCCATATTAGTACCTTGAACATCATCTTTTTCTTTTGACTCTGTTTCCTAATGAGGACTCTCATCTTCTGGTTGAGATCCTGGAGGAGAACTTACGCTTTGTTCTTTTTCTTCACTCTCTTCTTTCGAAGATTCCTCCTGTTCAGATTCATTAGATGGAGTTTGTTCAGTTGTTGATTTCGAAGATGAGTTTATAGTCTGAACCTACATTTAATGAATATGGAAATAACATCATATAAAGAGAATCTATAGAGCTAAGGAAGGAATTCAAAATTTCACCTTAATGCCTTTTGGTATTAACATTTTTTTTGGTCTTGGCCTCTTAGGAGCAATATGCTTCACTCGAAGGGCATAATATTTTCTAGCCACCTATTTGAGATGAGAGGATGGATGAATGGATGAATGAGGTTATTAAATGAAAATTATAAAGACTTTAAAAGATGATTACCTGAGACGCTCCAACTTTCTTTTTCTTGACAACTTTTGAAGATCTAGTTTCAACAGGTTCTGATTTCGAAGGAAGTTTAGGATCTTCTTCATTAGCATCTTCATCTTTCTCATCTGAATCCTCATTTGCCTTCGAGTTTCGTGAGTCAGAACGTGATTTGGTTCTCCTTTCAACATTTGGATTAGAAGTAGGAGGAAGGGAACTCGAAGAATCATTCTCTGATGGAGAATTTTTCTTAAGCTTCAAAAAGCAAAAGATTTTATTAAAAGGAAATATAAGAACTTGTTAAGAAAATGAGTTCGAAATTTTGAATACCTTGGATCACTATGGGTAGCAGATTCAGAAGTTTCTTGAACTTTCTTTTTCTTACTTCTTCCAGCAGAAGAACTTGATTTAACCTTCTTAGCCTTCGAAACTTCAGGAGAAACAGAAGGCTGCATAAAAATATAAAGGTTAAAACAATTCGAATCAAGAACAATTTGAATGAAAAACTTGAATAAGGAGATATTCAAAATCGAAATTACCTTCGATTTTCTTTTCTTGCTTGATTGCTCTTCACCAGATTCACTTTCTTGACTGGTATTTGTTTTTTGATCTGAATAAAAAAAAGAGTAGAGAATTCAATATATGTTTATTGGAATCCAGGTTCAAAAAGTGATAGTAATAATAATAAAACAAAGAGCAATAATGTCTTTACCTTTGTCTTTCTTCTTCGAAACTTCTTTTTTAGGTGGAGGTGCCATCCTACTAAAACATGTATCCAAAGGTACTTGAATGGAAGAGTAATAGGATGACCACCAATCCCTGAAAGACACTGTGTTGTAGAATGATGGTTCAAATGAACAGGGAGTAAGGGTAGGACTGATGTCAGAAAAATGAGTGGCTAACTCATTCATTGCTTCGATCCCAGTGGTAGCTCGTCCTCGAATAATGTCTTCAAAATAACAACTCATTGGAGTAGGACGAAGTTGAGAAAGACCAAATTGTCTTGCCACTAAGTTTGGCTGATAAGAATATGCCTTCATATCCTTCATTGAAAAGCCAAAGAAAAGGACACCCCAAGTCAAAAATTCTTCCCACACATCAAGGCTTTCAGCCTGATCACCTGGGGAGTTACAAGGGAATTTCCTTATAAACAGTTTGGTCCACGGGATCGAAAAGCAAAAGGAGCAAGAGAATGTTTGTGTTTATCAAGGCCAAGGAAAAGAGAGGAATAGTGTTTCAATGAAGTAAGGGGATCTTTCCTCCAAGAGGTTGGAGTATAGAAAGACAATCGAAATCCCTCAATCGAATTAGGCAATTTAGAACTTTTGGCTCTATATTTGTGAAATTTTCTTTGAAAATGGCATTGAGCCATAATTGAAGAAGCCAAAAAGGACCACTCAAGACTTTCAAAGGTTCTGGTTTTCTAAGAGTCAGAACAGCCTCATTCAAACAATCATATAGACTGCCCAGAAGGAAACGACTGAAGTTGATTCGAACTTTGCTTTGAGATAAAGCAATGGCAAGACTTAGAAGGGATCTTGGAATCTGGAGAGAACAGGAACAAAAGACAAAACCAGAGAGCCAAAGCATTAAGAAAGTTATGTGTTCAGTTCAAGATACTGGACCAGTAACTTTATTATTATTTTGAATGAAGAGAGCATGGGTGAATTTGGTCCAGTTTGGCTCTGAGTCTTTGTCTATTACAAAATCTGAAGGGATAAAAGCATCACCCTCAGGTTTAACACCTACTATAGCAGCCAAATAAAAAAGTGTGGGTGTGATCATACCATAAGGTAGATGAAAGCTGTGAGTGTTTCGATCCCAAAAGAAACATGAAGTCATTAAAAGCACAGGGTCATAAAGCTCATATCTACTAAGTTGAATTAGATCGAAAATCCCCAATTTCTTCCAATGACTCCCTTTACTACTCTCAATTCTATCTAACCAGTTCAAGTAAGCCTGTTTCTTAACAGGAGGAACAGTTCTAAAGATAGAAGGTAAGTTGTTCAGAAAATCTGTTCTAATGGGATCTCGAAAAGCAAGAAGCTTTTCTTCAGGAGGACAAGGGAAGAAACTGGTATACCTATTAAGTCTTGTTGGTCGAAAATAGGGTACCAGAAAGCAATGGTCCTTGTTTTGGATAGAAAAAGGGATTAAAGACTGACTTCTCCATATAGGAAGATGATCAGAATCTTCTTCTGGTTCAGGGACATAGTTGATATTATCCACACCAATCAACTTTCCTTTGCTGAATGCCTTTGGAATTGGCTTAGAACGTTCAGAAGTGTCTTGAGAAGTCATTTTAAAAGCCCTGAAATATCAAGAATCCAAGAAATCGAAGCTGAGTAAGTTAGAAGAGAAAAGACTTGTCAGAAAAAGGAAAGAACAATTTTCAGAAAAAAAATGAAAGAATCTGAAGGAAAACTGTTCTATTGCAAGAAAGATTGTTCATTTTAAAGGGTTAATGACAATGCCTGAGTTAAAAGGGGATTCTTGATTAAAAAATCTATGTTTTAGGGCAAAAGATTTCAGTTGCTCAAAGAACAAAAGTTCTTCACAATGTCAGAAAATGTTACAGCAAAAAAGGACGGTTAAGATCAAGAATGAGAATAGAATGAAGTTGTGAAGTCTTACCTTGGAGAAGTGAAGCTTTGATTCGCAAGAAATTGATGCAGAAAAGAAACGCAAGGAAGACGCTGCAACAGAAAGAAAATATGAAGAATGAGAAAGAAGTTGACAGTTTGTGAAGAGGAAAATGAAAGGTTGCTCAGGTTAGTAACTGTTCATACCATTATATAGATAAGAGTGAGTGGGCACAATCAGTTACATAAAAGTGGTAACTGCAATTTTAAAAAAGTGGCGCGCAGTAATGAAACAATAATAAAAAAAGAGGAAGGAAGGAAAAAATGTTGTTGCCAATGTGAACCATTCAAACAAGGATGAATAGTTAATCGAAAGAGTCAACATTTTTTAATGACTCCTTTGTGCTATTAAAATATTAGTTTCTACTGAAGTCAACATATTCCTCGAAACTAATATTTTAAGGGGGCATCTGTTGGGGTGAAATTTATAAATTTCACCAAGTTATTACAATATTAATATTTTCGAATTCGAAGTATACAATGAAAGGTTCGAAAAGTATACTAAGAATCGAAATACAAACACTTAGTGAAGTATGGAGTTTGTATATTGAATTCGAAAAGTAAGGCATTATATTATATGTATTCAAAGGAATACAGATCTATGATTAAGTGCTTATTCAAATTCGAAGTGTATTTTGAATACAAAGGAGAGGAAAAGGAGTTATATATTAAAGAATCTGAAGGATAAAGAGATAAAGAGATACAAGTCTTTTATTCATGTATAAACAAGATTCGAATTACATAGTTCGAATGAAAATACATAAGAAATAAAAATGTACATGAAAATAAAAGATATTCTAAATCTTCAGAGAACTTGACTCCTGCTTGCCTGGGTCTTCAGAGAACTTGGCTCTGCCTTGCTGTTCTTTATCTGACCCTCCTCGTCCTTCTTCTTCACCAACAAGCTTTGATTGAACCAACAAGGCAAGGGCATTGTGCAGCTATGATCAAATGGCCCTACGATTCAATTCAAAAGTGAGAAAGATGGGTGTGAAGACTAAAAGAAATAAAATTTGGCTATTACGTTCAACCCAAGAAAATCCTTACAAAGTCAGAAGTTTGAGAAGTCATTCGAAGACCATTCAAATTTCAAATGAAGTAGTTATTGGAAGTAAGCGCTCAGAGACAAGTGTCAAGACCTTAGGCTATCAGTTATTTTTCAAATAAAAGACCATTGTTGTTTTGAATACATGTCTTGCTTAGAAATTTGACACGTCATTTAGGCTTGTAAACGTGTCAAAATCTGGTTAAGTGTCCGTTAGAATAGAAGTCTATAAATAGGCAGAATTCTGATGTAATAAAGGTTGGATTTCATTTTACTGAAAACGTCTCTGAAAACACCCAACGTCCATCTTGTAAGCGACTAAGAGGCTAATAAGGAGAGTGCCCAGTATGTGTATCCATACCAACTCTAAGTCAATGCAATTTACAATTCTGCAATTTTCTTTTCTTTGATTACTTTCTGTTCTTTACATTTCTGCATTTTTCTTTATTTGTTTACTTTCTTCACTTTAATTTCTGCAATTCTTTTCTTCTTTTCATTTAAATATGCACTTTCAATTCCTGCACTTTGTCCTTTAATTTCTGCAAGTCTTTTCTTCTTTCATTTAAATTTTCTAGTCCCAGATTGTTCTTTCAGAATCAAGAAAGTTTTTGAATTTGATTGAAAATATGTTATTGCTTACCTTTAAAACTTAGTTTCAATCAACTCAGTTGGCATTATACACTAATCACTATCTTCTAGAGTAACTTCTGATAACCAAGGTATTCCTTGAGCAAAGATCAGTAAGTTTTTCAAAGTAATTGTAGGTTGGACCAAAAGTTTTCAAGGGTCACAATTCAACCCCCCTTCTGGTGACTCTCTAATTTACTTCAATTAGTATCAGAGCTCAGCCTGTATGGGTTTAGCACACTTACCGTGTGAGAGGAAAAGATTCAGGAAGAAGTAATGGTCAACCAAGAAGCATACTCCAAAAGTGTTGATGCAGAATATTGAAGAAATGAACAACTTCAAGAATGAGCCAATGATGCTAGAATTGATACAACTCTACATGTGGCCCCAAAGGACCTTAAGGTATGTACTGCTAAACTTGAACATGTAGGAACACAGGGAAACACTAGAAGGGGTTGAATAGTGTTCTAAATATTTTAGAAAGCTTTTTGTAAACAGGTACTAAGAACACGATTTCAGACAGGCTTTTTAAGGGGCTGTCTGAAGTTTTCAGACGGCTTGTAAAAACTTAATTTTTTAAAAGATGTTTTGTGCCTTTATAAAATATCAGATTAATTATTCTGACCCCTTGATTAGTATAAAAAGAATTGATAAGAGATATGGGTAAGAAAACTTAGCCAAGGAATTTATCCTGGTTCACTCACTACCACTATGAGCTACGTCCAGTCCCAATGCCAACTAGCAATTGGATTTTCTCTTAATCTTTCAAGATTACAAGTATTCTTTTACAGTCAAGCCTCTTCAGGCTCCAGCACCAAGTATTCTTTTACAGTCAAGCCTCTCCAGGCTCTACAACCAAGTATTCTTTTACAGTCAAGCCTCTCCAGGCTCTACAACCAAGTATTCTTTATAGACAAGCCTCTCCAGGCTCAACAAATAAATACAGAGAAGATAAAATGCTTAAGCTTACAAACTATATCAGTCTTGAAGCTTAAACTATTACAGATGTACAGAAAAACTGAGGTATGCTCAGGATATTACAATATGTGTACAAGGATAAGTGTTATCAGAGTTTTTGCAGCGAAAAACTAGAAGAGTTTTTGTTCTTTTTCACAAATTCTTCTCTCTGGATGGTCTTCAAATGAGGGGTATTTATACCCAATCTTCAATCTGTTGAAATACCACCGTTTAGAGATAGCATTAAATGCTATTTAATCCGTTGTGAGATATGCTTCTGAGAGCTCTGATATTTCTGACACGGTACAAGGTTGCTCCTGCCATAAAGCTGCTACTAATGTTGTTGCAGAGGCTGTGTTGCAGAGATTTCCTCAGTGGTGTATGAAATTCAAAATCACCAAGAAAGGTCTTTGTGTTCCTTGCTATAAATGTGTTTGAAAAAGGTACGTGCAGCAGAGGTTCAGAAAAGTCTTCACAAACTTCAGCCAGAGGGTGCCACGTCATAAATGAGACTTCAGATGACTTCAATACATCAGACGACATTGATACTTCAGACGGGTTGAACTACTTCAGACAGCTTCACTCTTAAGACGAGTTCTGCTTCTTCAGACAGCTTCAACACTTAGTCTTTTTATGTAGGCTCATAGTGACTCTTGCTGAAATCATAGATAACACAATAAAGCATGTGTGTATCTATGATAAGTAATTTAAGTCAAATTTGTCAACCATTAAAACTTTAGGAATCTAGTTGTCTTAAAACATCATAAACAACCTTATGATATTTTTAGACTCAACATTCTCCCCCTTTTTAATGATGACAAATTTGGTTAAAATATACAAATCTGTAATCAGTTTTTGAGAATAAATAGCTCCCCCTGAGATAGAAATGTCCTTTAACAGTTTCTGTTCAGGTTCTGTAACAGATTATTACTTATGTACTCAAAAGCTTATATACTCCCCCTGAGTCCTGTAATCACTTCAAATTCATATTTGGTTAGTTTAATACTCCCCCTTTTGTCATCAATCAAAAGGGAATATCAGAGCAGAACAGTAACAGAGCAATAAATTCAGATAAAACATATATCATATCATTAACAATCAACTCACAAAGATATGAGAGAAGCCACTGATTTTATTTAATGAATGTTCAGATAAAGAATCAGACAATTAGACACTTGTCATAAACATGAAAATAAGCAAAACACAATGGCTAAATTAATAGTTTAATCTTTCTTCTTTAGCAAGGCCTCAGTCAGAAAGGAAATCAAGTCGTCCTTGGCCTTGTTTATTGTTGCTTCCACTGAGGTTTCAATTCTTGCTGACCAGATCTGATAAGCTGTTGTTCTTGAAGAATCTGCTCTTGTTTAGCAACTAGATGCTTAGTCTTCTGCTCTTGATCAGCATACTTCTTTTCAAGTTTCTTAACTTTGGACTTCAGCTTCAGATTTTCCTCAGTCAAGTCTTGCTCAGATTCATAGAAGATGAGCTGGATGTAGGGGCAAACAAATCTAAGCACTCCAAATCCTGGCTGCAATATGTATTCAGATGGCCTGAACACAGGGCAAAAGAATGTGCCAATAGGTTTCAGCAGAACCCAATCTTCATTGAAAGAGTCAGCAGGTGGGGGAAAGTGATCTCTCAGATAGTGATATTTTACATTGGTTGAATTTCCATGTCCAACTTCAGAATCAGCATCAGGACCAGTTGATCCCGAAGAAGATCCAGCATCTTATTTGATCTTCCAGTAAGAGGACCACATCCAATCTTGAAGTAGATGATCCAGGCCTCCTCCTTGGTTTCTGATGAACTCTGGTAAAGATTCCCACTCTGATGGACTCATCATTTCAGACAGAGGTGAAGATACAGAATAAACTTTAGATCCTTTGTATTTCTCACCCTGACCTTCCTTTAAGGGATACCTAGGAACTATTCTATCAGGTTTTACCAAGATTTTAGTGGTTGGCCTGATTGAACAAGTTCTAGGTGGCCTGTAACCTCTCATCCCAACTCCCTTGTGCAGATCCCTCTGAAACAGCTCAGACTCAGTGTTTCAACTGCCTCACAAAACTCCATTCATCATTATTCAGCCTAAGGGAATCATTTGAGAATGGATTGATGGGAGCCCAAGTATGTGCAGGTGGGACAACACCCTTCCTGATCTTTTTTAATCCTCTTGAAAGAGCGTTGTATTGGTTTCTAACTTCAGCAACAGTTTTTCTAATTAATCCATGATGCAAGGATACAGCAGGTGCTGGTCTGAACTACTGTAGCTCTTCAGACAGGGTGCCAAACTTGGGCAATGAGCAGGGATCCGAAGGAAGGAGAGATAACTGTAGAGCATCAGCAAGCACTTGCTCTTCTTCAGCAGAGAGCTCTTCTTCCAGAGAAGGTGTAGGTGGTGGAGGTGATGAAGGTAAAAGTGGTATCATAGTAAGGTCATGGGTTCGTGGGGAAGGTAATGTAGGTTCAGAGAGTTGATTCTCTGAAGGTTGTGGTGAGGTTGGTTCAGAGGGTTTGGAAGGTTCAGAGGGTGGGTTTTCTGTTTGTGGAGGTGGTGATGGTTGTGATAGAGGTGAAGATGGTTGTTTTTCAGGTGTTAGGGGTTCGGTGAAGGTTGAGGTGAAGGTTGTGGTGAAGGTTGAGGGGATGGTTGAGAGGTTGATGAGGTGTTTGTTTTTCTGGTGAGGAGGGTGGTGAAGGAGTTACATTATCAAATTTCACCTTAATTCTCTTGTAGGGAGGCTTGGTTACCTCAGATTCTTTTGCCTTTGCTTCTTCCTTCTCCCTTTGTGCTTGTTTTTCTTCCCTTTTCCTTTTAAATACTGTTGAGCTTTAACAAAATTTTGATACTTTTCAGCTTCATCTTCTACTATCAGCTGAGAGGCAATACTTTTAGTCACCCTAGGTCAGGTGCAGTCTGAAGTAGCTTGCTTTTGGTCCTCCTTCTCTGAGGTGCACTTGACCTCTTCCTTTTCTTTGCTCCCTCAGCTATGGTTGCTTGCCTATCATCTTCAGCATAGGCCAATTGTGAAGCAATAGCAAGAGCTCTATCAGTCTTTTCTTGTTCTGCTTTCTTCTCCAGCTCCTCCTGCTCCAAAGCAGTAGCCAATGCTGCCACCTGAATGAGTTCAGGATCAGATGGGCATGCAGCCAATGGCTCAGCTACAACTGCATCAGTTTCATCTCCCTCTTGAGCCTGTCCTTCCATTTCAGAAGTAGGCTGTGGAGTCAGTACAGGTTCAGACAACTGACCCACAATTTCAGATGGCCTTTGTGATGCCTTCTGAACAGGTTCAGACACCTGACTCTGAACAGATGCAGATGCTACCTTAGCAGCACTCCTTACAGGTAGCTTCTTCAATTTTGCTTGAGGAGAGGGTTTTGATGGCTTGAACCCATGCCTCCTTATGTCTATTCTGAGTTCATTCTCAAGAACCTCCATTGTTGTCTTCCTTCTTGCAGCTTTCTCAAGAAGAAGGCTCTCCTTCATGGACGAGAGGGAGGTCTTGGAGTCAGCTTCACTCCCATGCTCTTGAGGTTTGATTCACCAAACACAGGTTGTGAAAGACGATCAAAAAGCCTCTCAATGGGGACTTTGAAATGCAGCAAGATCTTGGTGATGATGGTATTGTGAGGGAAGCTCCCAGCAGAGTCTCTGAGACGCTTCTGCATGTGGTACATTATGATGTTGGGGATGGTTCACCTTCTTCTTCTGTAGTAGGTGAATCAGAACAAAATCTCTCCAACTCAGAAACATGGTTTCTGCTTCCACTCTTAGGGATTACAGAGCACCCTAAGATGGCATGCAAAACCCTAGCCTTGTCTGACATATGCTTTGCATCCAAGCTTACTAGTTCAGAGGTGCCATACAGAAACTCTGTGAACTGCTTCTGTCCACCATTTCTTGCTTCCACCCAGGAGTGAATACAACTCCTTCAGTCCTGACCTCACAGATGTGAGCAAGGATATCTTCATCAACAAGACAGGGACACCACGTACTGTGGCCTTGATGCTAGTGTAGACTACCCTGAGGATGGGTATTCCTCTGGCAGTAACCCAGAAATCCAGCACACTCTGCTCATGCCACTGTGTCAAGTTGTGATTGAAATATGGAGTCCACCCAGCTGCACTCGAACTCAGCAAATAAGTCCATTCCCAGAGATTGAAGATCCTCCAGGACTACACCCTTAGTCTTCACGATGTTGCTTCCAGCAGAATTCTTAGGAGCCATTGAAGAGTTTTCTGAAGAACTTGAGAGAGAAATAAATTGCTTGTAGAAGAAGGATCTCAAGAGATGAATACAGAATAGTGAACGGTGAAGTTCTGTGACCCACTAGCTTCTGTATTTATAGATCCATAAAGCACTGATGGCATGTACTAGCTGCGCAGACATAGGAAAACGTGCGAAGTGGAAGAGACAAATAAATGGAATTAAACCGTCTCATAAAGCCACGTCATTTGTTTACTTCATACAAGTGACAGATTTCAGACACCCATATAGATTTCAAACAACCCAAAATTTCAGACAAGTCACTTGTTTCAGACAAGCTGTAATTTCAGATACATCATTTTCAACATATCAGATTACACACACTCAAAATGCATGTATGTTCAGATTATTTCTAATGAACTTAAATCTATCTTCAGTCAGAGGTTTTGTGAATATATCAGCCCATTGATGCTCTGTATCAATAAACTGAATATCAAAAACACCTTTCTGAACATATTCTCTAATGAAATGATTTTTATTTCTATATGTTTAGCCCTAGAATGTTGAATGGGATTTTAGACAAATTAATAGCACTTGTATTATCACACAAAACAGGTATAGCAAATATAGTAATGTTTAAAATCTTCTAACTGATACTTCACCCATAACAGTTGTGAGCAACAACTGGCTGCTGAGATGTATTTCTGTTTCAGCTGTTGATAAGGCAATTGTGCTTTGCCTTTTGCTTGACCAGCTAATCATATTTTCTCCAAAGAAATGACATCCACCACTAGTGCTTTTTCTTTCAATTCTGTCTCCAGCAAAATCAGCATCACAGTAACCTATTACCTGCAATCCTTACTTTTCTTATAGCACAGACAAGATTAGTAGTACCTTTAAGATATCTGAAAATTCTTTTTTACAGCTTTGTAGTGAGTACTCCTTGGATCAGATTGAAATCTAGCACACAGACATACATTGAACATTATGTCAGGTTTGCTTGCTGTTAGATATAATAATGATCCAATCATTCCTCTATACAAGTTTGATTCACTGGTTCTTCCTTCTCATCTTTATTTAAAGATGCAGAGGGATGCATTGGAGTATGACATGGGTTTGCAATCATGTAAGTTAAACTTCTTAAGCATTTCCTTTGTATATTTTTCTTGATGGATCCATATACAGTCAGAATCTTGCTTAATCTGAAGTCCTAAGAAAAATTTTAGTTCACCCATTATAACTCATTTCAAATTCTGATTGCATTAACTCTGAAAACTCCTTGCATAATGAAGAGTCAGTTGAACCAAAGATAATGTCATCAACATATATCTGAACAAGTATAAGGTCTTTGTTAGACTGTTTTCTAAAAAGAGTTGTGTCCACTATTCCTCTTTCAAAACCATTTGAGATAGAAAACTTCTCAATCTGTCATACCAAGCTCTTGGGGCTTGTTTCAGACCATAGAGAGCCTTTTTGAGTTTGAAAACATGTTCAGGAAAGGCAATATCTTCAAACCAGGGGGTTGTCTAACAAAGACTTCTTCTTCAATGAGATCATTGAGGAAGGAACTTTTAACAATCCATTTGATATAGCTTGAATGCCATTTATTTACAGCATAAGATAAAAGAATTCTAATTGCTTCTAACCTGGCCACTGGGGCAAAGGTTTCAGTGAAATCAATACCTTCTTGCTGGTTTATCCTTGAGCAACTAATCTTGCCTTGTTTCTGACTACCTTGCCTTCTTCAGACAGCTTGTTTCTGAACACCCATTTGGTTCCAATAATAGTTTTCCCATGGGGTTAGGAACAAGGGTCCCAGACATCACTCCTAACAACTGATTCAGCTCTTCATACATGGCTAGGATCCACCCTTCATCATGCAGAGCTTCATCAATGTTCCTTGGCTCTATTTCAGACAGGAGAGCAAGAGAATTCAGAATCTTGAATTTTGATCTTGTCTTAACTCCTTCTGAGTGCTGCCAATGATTTGCTCTTTAGGATGATGTGATTTGTATTTTCCAATCAGGTTTCTGAGGAGGTATCACATCTGTTTGTTCTGTCTGAGACTCAACATTTGTCTGAAGAGGTTATCTTCCTCCGATCATAGTAACTTTTCTGCCTACTCTGTGATATTCTCATTCTTTCCTGAATCATCTAAATCTTGGTTCCTAATACTTGCTGCAGACTACCTTAAGGTCTGAATGTAAATCTACGGTCTCTATCTGACACTATGCTAGACGGAATCATATATAACCTTATTACTTCCTTAATGTACAACCAAGTTAACTTTTCTAAGGAAAACTTAATGTTGATGGGTAGGAAATGAGCAGATTTTGTTAGTCTATCAACGATTATCCATATAGCATTAAAACTTGTCGGGGTTCTAGGTAAACCTACCATGAAATCCATCAAAATGCTATCCCATTTCCACTCAGGGACATCTAAAGGCTGTAACTCCTCTAGTGGTCTTTGGTGTTCAATCTTTGCTCTCTGATAAACCAAACAAGGAGCTATATACTCAGGTACTTTCTTTTTATTCCAGACCACCAAAACATCTTCTTTAGATCCTGATTCATCTTAGTTTCCCCAGGATGATTACTCAATCCACTCTTATGAGCCTCTTCTAAGATCAGTTTCCTCATTTCCTTATAACTAGGTACACATATCCTACCCTTGAATCTAATAATTCCATCAGTTCCCTTACAAAACTCATATTCTCCTTTCTTAGGGACTAGATCCTTCAAAACTTGTAAAGATTGATCCACTTCCTGTGCTACACGAACTTGTTCCAAGAAAAATTTGAAATCTTCAAAGTTCCCAATCTTACACTCTTAGGACCAAATCCAACATCTAGGTTCAGGTCTCTAAACTTTTCTATCTATTTCTTCAACTCAGCTAATTCTAATGGGGACATCTTATACGGAGCTATAGAAATAGGTCCGGTTCTAGGTACCAACTCTATGTTAAATTCTATCTCTTGCTCTGGTTGCATACCAGGATTATCTTTCGAAAATACTTCAACGAATCCTCACACTACAGACAGTTTACTGATGTCAGATTTTTGCTCTTCCTCCAAAGAAGAAAGTATCATGTAGATTTGAGCTCCTTCTCTCGAAGAAGCATTTACTTGGTTAGCGGACAAGAATCTCGTACTTACGGAATCAGAAGTAGAGGGAGAAGAATTAAACACACCAGATTGTTATGACAGTCAAGTTGGACTCGATTAGAAGATGACCAGTCCATTCCCAAAACAATATCAAGTTGATAAAAGGGAAAACAAATCAAATCAGCAGAAAAGGTTTTATCACAATTGGTGATTGAACAGCTCAAACAGGCTAATGAAGTGATCACAGGTTTAGCAGTAGGAGTAGAAACAACAAGATCATAGGGTAATTGAACAACAAGCACTCTCAATTGTTTCACACAATCCATAGAAATGAAGAATGCGTCACACTCGGATCATACAATACAATTAAAAGGATTTCCCCTTATGACATTCTTACCTTGGATCAGATCCTCGGATTCAGAAGCTTCAACACCGCTCATGGTGAACACACTGCCTCTGGATCTAGGCTTCCCAGCTTGTGCATTCAGGCTTGACACAGGTGCACTTGCAACACCACTACCACTTCCCTTCCAAGCGGGCAATCCCTCTTGATATGGCCAGATCGTCCACAATGAAAGCATGCACGTTCGCTAGACTGGTTTGAAATCGGATTCTTGATCAGACAGTCCTTCAGGAAGTGATTCTTCTTACAGCGTGGACAACTAACATAGTTGTTACCGGTACTGCTTGCCGGACTTTCTCCACTAGCAACCATGGATTGCGGTCTCACACGCGCTTCCAGACGGTGAACCAAAGTTATTCCTAGGAACGAAGTAAGGCGTTCTCCTTTCTTGTGTGACTTTGGGTTTGTTCCTCTACTGGCCGGAATTCTTCCATTGAGCTTGCCTTGCCTTGGTATCATCCTCGAAGATACAACACATGTTGACCATCTTAGAGAATTCAGTGATCTGCTGATAGCCAATGGCTTGCTTGATTTCTGGCCTCAATCCACTTTCGAACTTAGAGCACTTGGATCCCTCATCTACAGTATTATGGAAGTATGGGCATAACTTGGAAACTCCTCAACTTTGCTGCATACTCCCAACAGTCATGCTCCCTTGCTCCAATTTCATAAACTCCATTTCCTTGCGCTTCCTCAGATCGGTTGGAAAATACTTCTGAAGAAAGGACTCCTTGAACAAATTCCAGGTAATCAACCTCCCAGTAGCCTCTAACTGACGCCTGGCATACTCCCACAAGTGATGAGCTTCCCCAACCATCATGAACACAGCCAATGTTACCTTCTGCTCGTCAGGACAACCCATAGCCAAGAAAATCTTCTCCAATTCTTCTAACCACAGCTGAGATCCTTTGAATTGCGGTGGGTTGTTCTTCTTGAAGGTAGACAGTCCACGGTAAGCATCAGGAATGTTGTTCTGATTCTGATTATGAGCTTGATTGATCTCGTCCAACGTCTGCTGTTGGTTCTCTAGCACGTTCACGATTCTTCCCAAAAGATCGTTCATCACATGGTTACCTTTTCCTGCCATGGAATTCTGCATTTATAGAGTAGATCAGTTTCTCTCATTTCATGCAGAACCATTCAAGCAAGAACAAGTAACGCTACACACAGATATCATATTAAAAAGGTAGTAATATAAGAGCAAACAATTCACATAAGGCAAAACAATCAACACAGAGTAAACACAGAAGGAAGGGTATTATAGACCATACCCAAGGCCAAAGGAAAGAACAACTCTGATACCACCTAAATGCGACACCCTTAGTTTCTACCACTAAGAATATAACATGTATCACACCGTGACCAACGAACTTACATTTTAGAAACGTTAAAATGCGGAATTATTAAAAAAAAATTTGTCTAAAAAGGATTTAGTTGTCATCAACCTATTACATCTCTAATTTCATTTTAAGTATTTATGAAATATCCTTTCCTTATTTTGAAACTTGTTTTCCGAAAACATCTAGACGGTTACTTCCTCGCAAACATACACAACATACACGCAGTTATAACATCAACATAAGAAAAGGGAAACGACATGAAGTATATACATATACTAACATAACATCACTGTATCTCTCGAGCCACCCAAATATCTACATCAAAATATGAGTTCTGGTAGTAGACCAAATAAACAGGACCTCGACCAAAATACAAAATAACCGTTAAATTAGAGCAGCTACTACCTAGACTCAAAACTACACTAGTTCTACTCGTCATCTCCCGACTCAGTAGTGAACACCCTACTGCTCCTCCTCCCAGCGTCTCTAATGGTGATCATCCCAAAATCCTTTGAGGGATCGTCGCTAGAAGAATTCTCCTCCGGCTCCTCCTCCTCTGGATCCTCCTCCGGGGCCTCCTCCTCCGAGGAGTCATCAATCACAATCAGATCTAGCTTACTTGTGAGAGAGCGGCATTGCACATCAGGATGCATAGGCTGAGAATTAGACGCCTCAAAAGAAGATGAGTACCTAGGGGAGTCTGGTTCGACCATATCAGCCATCCGAGATGATCGCGACGACGACGAAGAAGCGGGACGACGACGTGAAGGATGAAAAGTATAGCGCACCAAGTTAGGTGGCGTCGGAAACTCGAGAGTCACAGGTACAATGAAATCCAACTCTGGTACAAGTGGGAGTCCGGGATGAGTAATGATGACGCGGACTTCCCCAGTGAACTCGCATCTACGAGGGATATCCGTCACCCTCCAGGTTCCTCTGGGCATCCACCGCAGCTGCACTCTCATCGATGTCATAGATGAAGTCTCCGATACCGGCTATCGACGTAACGAGAAGAATATAACAACAAAAGATAGAAAGGAAGGGTGAGAACATCGCATGAACTCACAGCACGTAGGATAAAATGAACTAGAGCACACACACAGGGATGATCCACACAGATCAATCAACAAGCAATCTCAAACATGTCATCATAGTACACTCATTTGAATGCAACCTTGCAACTATAATGCAATGACTAATGCATAAGGGCCCAGGGAAACATCACCACCACAGTGCACAAGCAACTGCCCGACCATATATGTACAACGTATCAGGAGTTAGAGTATGTACTAGCAATTAGTACAAGGACCATTGCTCATTTATTTTCTTTTGGCCAAAACTTTTATGCGTCCTTCCAGACAATCTCAACTGACCACGGAACCATGAGAGCGACAGGATAGTCAAGCCTGCCCCCTTCGGACTCGACAGTAGGGAGCTAGCCTACGTCTCATGATGTCCTTTCTGGAACTCGACTATCCTCAGGGCTGGCATCCTTTACCGGACCCGCTGGCGTTCTTTGCAAAACCCAGTGCACCCTTCCCAACCAGTTTCACACTGTACCAAAGTGTCACTGCCATATAGGTCGTAAGGTTTTCAACCTTGATCATCGTTAATGCTTTATGATGCATGTCACACAACAATGCTTACAACATTAACATCCTTACAGGCAAAGCCCATTGAATCATTCAACGTCACCACTTACTCGTGGTACGGCCCGATTCAATGTCTTTCCTTCAAGGAGAACCAATCAATACTTTCTCAGCATACACAGTCCTTACAGGAAAAGCCCATCAAATCATTCAACGTCACCACTTACCCGTGGTACGGCCCGATTCAATGTCTTTCCTTCAAGGAGAACCAAACCCCATCTTAAGTTGGAACCGCACTCTCTCACTAAGTTTCTCAAATCTTATGCAGAAAGAGTGTATTGGTTATAATCTTTTAAGGTAGTTTGTATTAATGTTCTTAATAATCATGTCCACTTAAGTCCTATAATTTACTACGACTTATGATTGTATCGTATGGATGGTATTACTTATCCTAATTCTCCTTGTATGACTAATTAAGATTAGGCTTAACTTTTAATCTTAACTAGTCTTCATTAACTGGATTACAATTAATCTTAATCCTCTTTAATTAAGTCTTAATCCTTACTTTTGATCCTAATTAATTCCTAATCGTCCCTAATCTCTTCCTTAATCTTGGATTAGGATTTTAATTATGTTTGATTAAGGTTAATCATAACTAATTAGTTCTTAATCATCATTTCTTGATTAATTACTTAATTAATACTTTCATTAAGGTTAATTAACTTTAGACTTAATTAATCATTCTTTACTTAATTAACTTAAGTGAATTAGGTTGATTAACTTAGGTAATTAAATTAGTTAAGCCCACTAATTAATCCTAAGTTTTAACTTTTAATTACTTGGATTAGAGTTGAAGTCCAACCCTAATCTAAACCCAAATCCATAAATAAACTTTGGTTGACTTTCAAATGAGTCTTTGACTCTTTTTTGAAGGCTTTGGGCCCAAACCAAAGGCTCAAAGGTAGGATGACTCATGGGAGCCCATTTTTACTCATAATAAGTCAAAAAGTTGACTTTTATGTTGACTTTTATTTTGGTGAAATTAGGAATCCGAATTTACTCTTTTACTATTTTAAAATCTTTTTTCATTTGCATTTTAACCCTTTTACTTATAAAATTATTCCTTAGTCCTTTTTGGACCATCAAGCCCATAAACATGTTCCGATTACAAATTAGAGTTGTCCTTGTTACAACTGTTCCGGTTACAAAATCTCCTTCACCTACTAGAACTCCTAAACCACTCATAGGAGATGATCATATAGGATGATGTCTAGTTTTGTGAAGAGCTATAGGAATGAAAATAAGGTAAGGGGAATTAGTAGTAATTGATTAGTCAAAGGTAAAAGTTATTCTCCCCTCAAAAGGAAAAGGAGAAAGTAGAAAGAAAATGGAAGATTGTAGTAGAAGGGAAAATATATTTGTTTCATAAAATTAGAAGAGAAGGTTGGGATATAGATGTCTTCTTAGAAAGACTAGGATGGCTCAACTTCTCTAAAATTTAGGAGCCTATGTATCCAAGATTTTTTAGAGCATTTTTGCTGAAACTTCTAAGTTTAGGTGTGAAGGTGAATCCATTTTGGTGGAAATCAAGGGAAACTCAATGTTACTCAAACTTTAGTACTTTGATGAATCTATACATGCCTTCCATATGACATGTTTCTCACCAAGCTTTTCGGGATTCATTAGAAAAAGGTAGAGTCACCATGGCAACCCTTGGAACTAATATGGTAAATCAATTTCATTTCTCACCTATATTTGATTCTTATGCCCATCATGTTACTAGCAAGTGCTTCTCATGTTCTACCAATGCCTTTAGCTCACTTCCAACCAACTTAAGACATATAGAAGACTGCTAATTGATCTTATTTAGATCATTCCTCACATTTTATGTAGCCTAGGCTAGGCAATGATGAGAACTTATTCCTTCCTATCATTTTCATTCTCGCTTTTGATGGATGACAAAAGAGGGAGAAGAATAAGAAGTTTCAGTCACAATAATAAGAAGATTGAGTCATTTCTATCTGAATTTTATAGGCAATGATGAGAACTTATTCCTTCCTGTAATTTTCATTCTCATTTTTTATGGATGACAAAAGGGGGAGAAGAATAAGAAGATTCAGTCATAACAATAAGAAGATTCAGTCATTTCTATCTGAATGTTATAGGCAATGATGAGAACTTATTCCTTCTTATCATTTTCATTCTCATTTTTATGGATGACAAAAGGGGGAGAAGAATAAGAAGATTCAGTCATAACAAATTTCTATCTAAATGTTATAAATGGCACAAATTCAGGGGTAGATATAACTCTTTATTGTTAAATAATTTGATTATTATTTCCCTTATTCAGAAAACTTAAAATTTGTTCATGAAAGTTTGTCATCATCAAAAAGGGGGAGATTATAAGGTCCAAGACCCTCTTGAGCAAAGATTTTAATGACAACAAACTTTCACACAATAATATTCTAAATATTCTAAATACTTTGGTACTAATGTTTTCACTTGAGAATGCTTGAAAGAATACAGGAAAAGTTACAGAAGGAAGGTGCAGAGATAAAAAAAAAACATCATTTAACATCAGAACATGTGTCCATAAGCATGTTACATAGAGCATTCATGTCAAAAGTGATGAAACAAGTTCAAGAAGTAGCTTATTAGATTCAAGAAGGTGAAGACAGTTCATCTAAGATCCTATGAATATTAAACTGAGTTGTATCAAGCTTCAGAAGCAAAGTTGAAGCTTTAGAAGGATCATTCAAGACCACTAGAAGCATGAGAATGATTTTTTTATAAAACCTAACACCTTTTGAATGTGAAAGATAACTTAAGCAATTCAAGAATATTCATTCTAAAGTGCTAATGATGCAAACAAAGATCAATATCACTAGAAACACAATTTTTTCCTTTCTATAGAAGCATCAAATTCACATTTCAAGTTGTAAACATGTTCAAAGCATCTTTAGAAGCTTTAAACAAGTTTCCACACTCCTCAAGCTATCATCCTTGAATATTTCAAGTTGATGACCACTCAAACAAGCTTCCATAAGCATAATTACTTCTCTCACAATGTAAATAAAAAAGCATATTTGAAGCTTTAGAAGAAGAAACAGAATTTCTGCACACTTCCAGAAGAAGAAACATATTTTCTTCACACTTTCAGAAGAAACAATTTGCTCCAGAAGAAGAAACATAACTTCTGCATACTTCCAAAAAGGAACAATTTTCTGTAGATGCAGGAAAAACATCCCAGATTTTTTCCAGGAGCTTATTATTGTTATTTATCAATTGTTGGATTTTTTTACACGACCAGAAGAAAGATATTGTGAAAGAACAGAAGAAACACATCAGAAGGATTGACTGGTCAAAGAATGAGAGAGAAAGAAGTTGTCCTATGATAGTGACAGCTCCTACAAGGCCAGTTGGGAGCTTGACCACTTCTCCAAGCAACTGCAACGGCTAGTTTGACCACCATAATTCTATATATACAGCCCCATTCAGCTGGGCAAGATCAAGGAGAGAAGAAAGGAAGAAATCCAGAGAGCCATAATGTAGATATTCCCTTCAAGAGTGAGATTCTCCTTCGACCTCTCCAAAATGCAGAGCTTCTGTTCATAAATTCTTAGAGAGTGTGTCTAGGTTCAGTTTAGTAAAGATTAATCCACTCCGTGAGTGTCTTGTGAGCCTCTGTCCTTTTTATTTTTCACACAATTTTTGTAACTCTCAAAGGAGGTAGATTCTTTTGAGAGATAGTTGGTTTGAGTCTACAAAAGTGAGGTGTGCTCTGCTATTTGCAGAAATCTGTTGTAAGAGCCTGCAGAGGCTGCAGAAGAATACTGGGTTGAGCCTGAAGAGGCTGCAAAAGAATACTAGTGGTGAGGAGCACCCAAGAAGTCACTGTATCAAGGTTGATATAGTGGAAAATCCTACTGGGAGTAGGGACTAGACGTAGCCTCAAGGTTAAAAGGTGAACCAGTATAAAAATGATCTGTGCAATGTCTCTTACCCTTACTCTCTTTATTTCTCTACACTTACATTCATTGATTTGCTAGTTATTTTGTTCATACTTTGGATATTTAGCAAGTTGTAAATCAGATCTTGATAAACCTATTTTTTTAACTGATATTTTTACATAAATCACATCCATATCAGTTCAAATACTGATTTGGAAAGTTTCGTTAAATTATGAAACTATTTAGTGCTTCAGAAGCACATTTCTTGAAATATGTTCATTGTTCAACATTGAAACTTGGGGTTCAAACTACCAGATTTTGATAAACCTATTTTTGAAATGATATTTTCATATAAATCACATCCATATCAGTTCAAATACTGATCTGGAAAGTTTCATTAAATTATGAATCTGTTTGGTGCTTCGGAAGCACATTTCTTGAATTCTGTTCATTGTTCAATATTTGAAACTTGGGGTTCAAACTACCAAATCTTTACAAACTTGATTTTAATTAGATCTAACTTTATATTCTAATTGTTTACTATTTAAATATCTGATCTGGAAAGTTTCATCAAGTTTCAAGTTCATTTGATACTTCAGAAGAAACATATATCATATTTCATTGTGTAACTTGATTTAAAAATATCATATTGATATAAACTTTCTTCTGAACAAATTTTCTCATATAATCTTATTATTTTTTGTTAAATAACTATTCTGGAAAGTTTTATTAAAATATAAAATCATTTTACGTTTCAGAAGAATGGTTAAAGTGACAAATTCAGTGTTTTGCTTCTGCATAACTGCAGAAACTTTATATTATTCTTCTGAACCTTATTTGAGTTGTATCTACATTAAATACACTATATGGAAGAATGAAATTTGATGATATCAGTACCTATTATATTGCTTACCTTTAAAAAGGTAGCTTCAATCAACTCAGTTGGCATTACACTAACCATTATCTTCTAGGAGTGACTTCTGATAGCCAAGGTATTCCTTGAGCAAAGATCAGTATGTTTTTCAAAGTAATTGTATGTTGGACCAAAAGTTTTCAAGGGTCACAATTCAACCCCCCTCCTCTTGTGACTCTCTGATTTACCTCATGCTCCCATTCTTCTTTTTCACCAGGAGCATAGGCACTCCACAAGGTGACACACTCGGCCTAATGAACTTCTTGGCTATAAGGTCCTCTAACTATGTCTTGAGTTCACTAAGCTCTAATGGGGACATCCTATAGGGTGCTTTGGATATGGGCCCTGTGCCCGTACCAAGTCAATGGTGAACTCAATCTCTCGGTCCGGAGGTATGATGGTTACCTCACTAGGGAAAACATCTTGAAACTCCCTAACCGTGGTTACGCTGCTCAAATTGATACTAGAACCTAGAGTTGAGGAAAGCAATATAATGAAACAACTACTCCCATCAATAAGACATTTGGACACTTGGATGACACTGGTCAGTAGTACAGGTGGCCTCTTCCCCGGAAGACGAGGGAGAACTGGAAATACAGCTTCCTTATTAAAACAATCAACCATGACCTGGTTTTAGGACAACCAGTTCATGCCAAGGATTACATTTATGCCACTTAATGGCAAAAAAATTAGGTCAACCTCGAAGGCCCTCCCTTGTATAACAATGGGGCACTTAGACACACAAGGGAAGTGGGGATTGCCTCTTTGGCTGGGGATATTACACTCAGGATGTAGGGTAAATGGGTTGCATATATGCAACAAAAGAATGAGTCTCCCCCGAATCATACAAAACAATTAAGGTACTACCTCCTGAAGTGCGCGTACCTTGCATCAGGTTATCGGCTGAAGCTGCTACTCACCACCACTAAGGGTCAAGACTCTCCCAAGTGGTTTGAGTGCTAGGGCGTCCCTTCCTCTTCGGGCACTCATTTCTCTTGTGACCCGACTCCTTTCAGAGGTAGCAGACCCTCTGCCCTAGCAAACACTCTCCCCAATTATTCTTTCCATACTTGGTACACTTGGGTACCGCCCCCTTGGCGCTGGACTGCACGGTTGGCCAAAGCATGAGTGCCCTACCACTGGGCCTTGAGCCCCTGCCCTGATTGGGCTCCTCCAGCTTCCTCTTTTCCTTCTGATTGGCTGGCCTGGGAGTCTCCTCAGCTATGTTCTGCTCCACCAAGAGACACTTGCTGACCAAGAATTGAAAATCCCTCAATTCCAATGCAGTCACGCTCTTCCACAGCTCGGCTTCAAGCCCGGCTCAAAATGATTGCACTTTCATACCTCATTGGGGACGGTCTGCAGAAAAGTGGAGTATTTGGCAAGACGCTCGAATTTGCCCACATACTGGCCCACGGATAAACTCCCTTGATTCAGCTACAGGAACTCGGCCTCTTCTGCCTACAGACTGTGGCAGGGAAGTACTTGTCAAGGAACACCACCTGAAAGCTCACCCAAGTAAGAGGAGTATCTAGGGAAGCAAGGTGGGCTTTGGCTCCTTTCCACCAGTCCCCAGCATCTCCCTGAAGTATATATGTCGCGAACCGGACCCGAAGATCATCGGCACAACTCATAACTTCAAAGATCTTCTCCACAGCGTTAAGCCAGGAGTCAGCTACCTCTGGATCGTAAGCTCCGGAAAGGCGGGGGACGATGTTCCGGAAACTATGCTAGGGCTTGGACGAAGGGGTTCGTGGCCACAAGTGGTGTAGGTGGGGGCGTCTCCCTCAAACACGTCTGGAGTTCTTGGAGAAAAGCCGCATTGGCGGCGGTCTGCTCCCTAATAGTCGTTGTAAGCATCAGGAGAGCAGCTGCTATAGGGTTGGGGTTCTATCCCGGTGGTGGAGAACCTCGAGATCCACGACCTCGCCTTCCGCTGGCCATAATCCCAAACACATCACTGATAAAACTTTGAGGTGATCAGTCTCCACATTTCACAATAATGCATGTAAGATTACAGTTACATCAGACAATCCTAACTATCCACAGTCCAAGGATTGAACTGCTCTGATACCAAAATGTAACGTCCTAATTTCTAAATCCGAGAATAATGCTCGTTGGAAGAAAAATTCACCGAATTTCTGAAATTATTTCACGCCATTTAGATATCGCACATACAAACATCATATACCGCTTAAGCTTAAAACGATTACTTAAAAAGTATATGAACACATAAGTTGAATACATAGATGTCGTCAAGGCTAACAGGTTACATAATATATAGTCATTACATAGGATACCACCATACATGTGCCCCTAAACAAAATAGAGTGGGCCGAAGGCTTAACATGTACGGTTATATCCCACAAAAGAATATAAGTATATGTATAACAACTTAAATAAAAAAAACAAGGCCTTTCAGCTAAATACATTAAATTCCGGGCCACAAAACAAAATGTGAATAGAAAGTCTTCCATGCTCCAACGCTCACTGACCGGTACGGGGAGTAATTTGTGCATTTAAAATATAGTCCGTAAAACGTGTAGTCTCAGTGAATATAACCATGCGCATGCAGTGTAGGAAAGGCAGGCATATGCTATACAACAGTTAATCAAGTAAACATCCAACAACACAAACATTCTCAACTCATGTGACTCATAAAACTCATGACCTTCTTTTCCCGGAAGACGTGGTCTTTTCACTAATTCTAAGGCTATACATTAGCTCAAACTACAAGGAAAGTCTTCCTTGGTTATTATTACCACCAATTATTTTAGACTGAAGTCATTATTCTGGACCGAAGTTATGTTTTAATACATGAATGTCTGGGCCAAAGCCAAGTGCTCTGGGCCGAAGCCAAAGTTCATAATTTGGGCCGAAGCCAAACTCATTTTAGTATTATTTTTAACCGAAGTCAAGCTTGATTAATTAGAGTTTGGTGGCCATAGGTCAAATTCATTTTCTATGCTTCTAATGTGTAACACTGACCATGCCAATAAGATTCAAGTACATCATGAATGCTCAATCACATGAAACAACTTAGAGGAAACCTAACATACAGCCCTAACTCATGCCTCAATTCACAATGTTCATTCAAAGCCAAATATAGAACAACAACAATCACACAAAGACATACAAGACTAGAGAAAGGGAAGAAGAGAGATTAGGGTTTCATTCGAGGGATTCAATAAAGAATGAGAGTAGGTGTGTGGAGTTATACTCACCTCAAGAGAACTCAAAGAGAAAGGGGAATGAGTTTAGGGAGGTTGGGGGTGAAATCCTTGGCTTCCTCTTCTTCCTCTTGGCTCCAATGGCTCGCTTCTCTCTCTTGGAGTCTCTCCCTCTCTCTAGAAGGTGTGTGAATGTTAGAAAGTGGGGGAAGTTGCCCTAGCTTAATGTTTTTAAAATAGACTTCGCGCATTCTCGCTTAAGCAAGAAATTCTCGCTTGAGCGAGAAATTCTCGCTTGAGCGAGAATGCTAAGGGTGTTCTGGTTTCGCGTTCTCGCTCAAGCGAGAGGTTCCACGCTTGAGCGAGATGATTCTCGCTTGAGCGAGGCCCTTCTCACTCAAGCGAAAATCTTCCATAGAGCACTTATTCTCACCCTTTTTCTCGCTTGAGTGAGAGCCTTCTTGCTCAAGTGAGAATACATATTCCGATTTTCTTATTTTTACTGATATCCTCACTCAAGTGAGCCCTTCTCGTTTGAGTGAGAACATCAGGACTTAGAGTCCTGACTTCTCACTTTTAGGCCTCTCTCCCACAATTTTATCACCCTTTTCTTAGTCCTTTCCTTAAAAACCTATTGCCTTACTAATTTTCCTTTATAAATTGGCATCCCTGACGTATCTTTACACCCTCCGAACTCGAATATAAGCAACAAAAATTTCATATATGGTGATCTAAAATATAAGCAAATCTTAACTAATTTTACCCTAGCTATTTAATGATTTATGTAACGTCCCTAATCCCAGAATTAGGAAATTATGCCCGTTGGAAGCATAAGTCCCGAATGAGGAATTATTTTCGTGCCATTATCGATATCAATAACTAACTACAGGCATGTTTAACTAATCCAACGTTTACTTAAACATAACCTATGAATACATTACATTCCATAAATCATAAATACAACAATTCCATGAACCCTATTCAGCAGAAGCATAAGAAACTACAAACACATATACAATTACAGTCCTCCCAAACATTACAATAAAATGAGGGACTCCAAGCCCACAAAACTCCTAAGCGACAGTGGTTCCATGCTCCTCACGACCTGCCTGGGAATCTAAAATGTAAACCCGCGAAGGGGTGAGACTAACGCCTCAGTGAGCAGAGTAGTGTATACATACATAGCATACATTCAGCAAGCAGAACATGATAGTAATGGCAGATAATAACAATTTCAATCTTAAGGTTGATGATGCCTAAGCAGGGGACTTGATGTGATGCAATAATGACATGATGACATGTGGGACTCAATTGACCATGATATCTTGAAAATAGTTTAACTTGAATCTTATCACTTTTCTGCAGCTAGATTGAGCTCAAACTACAAGGGATATCACCCTTGGGGACATAAAGTCGTCGTTGTTACCTGACGGTCGAAGCCTAGTTTTAAAGCAATTAACATGGTGGTCTCAGAAGGCATCACCGTGAGTGATACTCAAATCCAGACTACGACCACTACCTTTTGGCCCTTGCCTGGATTAGAGTATTAACCACGTGAGTTTCTCCAGCCCCCCTAAGGTGGATATTCTCCGAGAGAACCTCCCGTGACCAGACCTAAGATTTAGAGACTCAACCTTGGATCCACATGAACATGATTTTCTTTTCACTTGAGTTACCTGAGTACATGATTAGTTTCCCCTGAACTTGAACATTAATCATGAAAACATGGTTTCTTGACAATGATCATAAAAATAAACATGAATATGAACATGAGAAATGTGATCAATGAACCATGATCTAAACTTCTAACCATGCAATGAAGTCTACTCATAGGCCATAACAATGTAATCTCGGAACAATAGCACGAGCATAATTCAATATACAGTCCCCTAACCTAGGGTTTTCCAACAATGAGTCTCAAATAATAACAATCATACAAACCCTGTTACATGCATCCACCTAAATCATATTATCCATTAAAACAACTAAAAACTCACATACCTAGGAGAAGCCCCAATTTCAAACCCTAGGTAGGAATCTAACTTTAATCTCCTTCAATACCCCACAATAACTAAAAATCAATCGGTAGAATAACAATAATAAGCACACACAACCTAAAGAAAGAGAAAGGGAGGAGTTGGTTCATGTAGAAGTTCACACAAAAGGGAGGTGAAGTGTGTGAGCTCTACTCACCTTTAATGGAGGGAAAAAGGAGGAGAAAGATGGAGATGGTGGAGGGATGAGGATACTCCCAAGCCTTGAGATGGTGGTGGAAACTCCAATCTTCCTTCCCTTCTTCCTAGCCCTGTCCTCTCTCTAGAACAATATATAACAATATAATAACAATATAATATAATATAATATAATAATAATAAAGAAAATTAAGTATGATTTTAAAAAAGAAATAAAAGAAATGACAGGAGGAGAACTACCTCTCGTGGAGGATACTCAGTAGACTATAATTTATAAACAATTCACTTTATTAATATGAGTATAAAAAATTATAAAAATACTCAAGTGGGAAAACGTGACACATGTACTATGGAAATAATTTTAAGATAAAAAATAAATAGATAAATAGAATAGATAAGATAAATAATAAGTAAAAACACTAATGAATAAAAAAGAGAGATAAATGATATATTGAAAAAAAATTCATTTGTAATGAGTCGAATTAATAAGAATAAATAGTGGGAGAAAATATTTTAATATAATAATAATAATAATAATAATAATAATAATAACAACAACAACACAAAGAAATGCAAGTGTGATAAAAAATAAAAAATAAAAAATGACAGGAGCAAGACTGACTCCCGTAAAGAATAATGTTTTTCATAAACAAAAAACACTGTGAATGACCTGAGTTTTTATGTAATGAGACAAATAAATAGAAATGGATAATGAGAGAAATTATTTTAATTTAATAATAATAATAATAAAGAAAATTTAAGTGTGATTTAAAAAGAAAGAAAAGAAACAACATTATCTCCCGTGTAGGATACCCGTAGACTGTGGTTCATAAAAAATATTCACTTTATTAAAAAAACTCAAGTGAGAAAATTTTTATTGAAAAAATCACTTTATTAAAAATTAAATAGATAAATATAATATATAACAGAGATAATAAAAAAGAGATAGATGATATATTGAAAAAACACTTTAAATTTAATATAAATTAACACATTTATTGTATTTTTTAATTCATACTTTTATATAACGAAACAGAAAAATATGAATGAATAATGAAATTTTTATTAAATAATAATAAAATATAAAATTAAGATATAGAACTGAAAAGAAAAAAAGAAAAAATAAATAAACATACAAACATTAGAAACTGCACCAATAATTCTTTGGATGAGACATGTCCGTTTTTTTATTATTTTCAATTTTTTTACAATCTAATCCTTTGGCCACTTTTTAAATTTGTCAAAAGTAGATACACTTATATGCAAGCTTTTATAGTCAACCATGACGTCATCATGACCTCATCTAATTGGACAACTGTTCGCTCCTGATTCGTCCACGTCACCTGGGCACGCTGCCCTACCACGTCACCCCGGCACGGTAGAATTTACCTTCCTCCTTATGGTTTTAGTTTCAGTTTTTGTGATGTCAATTTCGGTTTCTGGGTTTAGTATTATAGTGGCATGAATGTGGAGAGAAAGGGACACCCTGGTGGTTCAGAAATAGTGCGATGATTGGGCAACCAAAAACATGTTATTTAATGTAAAGTTTAAATATGATTTTAGTTCTTTAAATATTGTCAATAATTTAAAGGCTTAATTGCATTTTTGGTCCCTCTATTATCATCAATCTGCGATTTTGGTCCTCCTACTTTCTTTTTCGCGATTTTGGTCCCCCTATTATTCCAAATTCCCGATTTTGGTCCCTCTAATACATAGATTTTGAAAATAGGGGGACCAAGATTTTGAACTAAATCGCGAATTTGGAATAATAGGGGGACCAAAATCGCGAAAAAAAAAATAAGAGGACCAAAATCACGGATTGATGATAATAGGGGGACCAAAAGTGCAATTAAGCCTAATTTAAAAGTTAAATATGTTTTTAGTTCTTGCGATATAGTCAATATTTGATTTTAGTCCCTGTAATTTAAAATTAGTGACTTTGATTTTTCAAAAATTAAAAATATATAAATTTAATTCAGATTGTATAATTTTTTCTACAGATTTTGTTACGGATTTACTACGAATTTTTATTGATAAGGATCAAAGAAGGGTATTTTCACTTTTTGAGGGACCAATACATCGATTTTGAATAACATTGACTAAAATCAAATCTCGACTATATTTCAGGAATCATTGTCTAATATACATTGTAACATCCTGAATTTTATTAAGTAAAATAAAATAAAATTTAATTAATAAAGTAGAAGAAATAAATAAATAAATAAATAAATAATAGGATTAATATTATGAGTAGTTTTATCCATAAGGTCATTTAATAAATAATAAGAATAATAAATAGAATAAGTCGGTTGAGAGTGGGTCTAGCCCAATTAAGTATTTATTTAAGGAGGGGTTCTCAGTTCACCCTAATCCTTATTCGTAAAATCGTCAGAGAGCGAAACGCTAAGGAGAGGAGAAACAACGTCTCAAGGAGAGATTGCTGAAGGGTGATCATCAGGAACCAAGAAAGAACCTTCCCTGTTGATTGATCGATCTTCAATAAGGTACGGTGGGGGAGAGGGTGTTGCTTATATATGCATGTGGGGGACGTTTGGGTAGTAACCTAAGATTTAAATTCGTATTAATAATTGATATATTGGGTATGGATGATGAAAACTGTAGATTGATGATTGATTGTATGATTCTTGATGAATCTTGATGGAATGAATGAAATAATATGAATAGAGAAAAATGGGATTAATAAGGGTTTGACGAATTGGGGTTTTGATGGGAAAACCTTGTAAAACTGTTAAAGATGGATACTTTGGTGGAGTTTGATGAATATAAACGTATATAAATGATGTTTTGATGAAAAGGATTGATTAGAGATTGAATAGAGAGGTTTGGAATTGGTGGGGATCGCAAGAACTGCGATCTGCGTCGCGGGTAATCGATTACCAGGAGTGGTAATCGATTACCAGAGGGTTCTGGGCAACCAGGAGGGCTGTTTGCTTGCAGGTAATCGATTACAGAGATGTTGTATTCGATTACCAGAGAGTTGGTGTGTAGGTAATCGATTCCCAGAGTGTTTGGATGCAGGTAATCGATTACAAGGTGGTTGTAATCGATTACCAGAGACCTTGTTTGCAGGTAATCGATTACTAGAGGTTGGTAATCGATTACCAGAGTGGATTTTGAGATCCTAAGTGCTTGATGATGATTGATGTTGTTTGATAATGCTTTATTATGATATTGGTGTTGATGATTAATGATGTTGATGATGATTTGGTGTGCATAATGATCGGTGAATATGAATGTGATTGATGATGATTGGGTGTGCATATTGATTGGTGAATATGCCATGTGATTGATGATGTTTTGGTGTGCATAATATGCTATGTGATTAATGATGATTGGTGAATATGTATGATGATACATGATGATGATGAATGGTGCTAATTATAATGATGGATGATGATGATGTTGGTGTTGTACCTGAGTCTAACTCGGGGAGGTGAATAGTGTACCTGAGTATAACTCAGGGAGGTGATAATGGTGATGATGATTTAATTAACCTTATGTTGTAAATGATGCTTGAGTATATATATGATGTTGTACCTGAGATACACAAGCCCAGTGAGGGGTGGGGTGTAACTCAGGGAGGTGATTGTACTTGAGATACACAAGCCCAGTGAAGGGTGGGGTGTAACTCAGGGAGGTGATTGTACTTGGGATACACAAGCCTAGTGAGGGGTGACGTGTAGCTTAGGGAGGTGAATGTTGTACCTGAGTGTAACTCAGGGAGATGAGTATTGATTATGTTATGGATGATGGTACCTGAGTGTAACTCAGGGAGGTGAGTATTGATTATGTTAATGATTATGGTACCTGAGTATAACTCGGGGAGGTGAGTAATGACTATGATAATGTTGATGATTGTACCTGAGTATAACTTAGGGAGGTGAACACTGATTATGATGAAATTGAATATGGTACCTGAGGTGTACAATCCTAGAGTGGGTGACAGGGAGGTGCATGATGATAATGATGAGTATGATGATATGATGATTATGATGAATATGATGAAAATGATGATATTGATGATTGTGATGAGTATGATGATATTGATGATAATGATGAGTATGATGATATGATGATTATGATGAATATGATGAAAATGATGTTATTGATGATTGTGATGAGTATGATGATATTGATGATAATGATGAGTATGATGATATGATGATAATGACGATAATGATGATTTTGATGATAATGGGATTATGATGATTGTGGTGATATTGATGATGTTGTTGGTGTATATGATGATGATGATTATGTTTTACATTTGATAATAGAATAAGTTATATGATGATGTTGTTTACATGAGGGTGAGGATAGGGTAGTCTCCTATGTGTATGTATGAGTGGTATTCTTTTCCTCACCGTTTCTATCTGTGGTTATTATTTACAGGTGATGACGATGGCACCTCAGGTGCCGAGTATTGAGTTGATGGGTGTCGTTCTGATACATGTGACATCAGGGCTTAGTATTAGGACTTTTATTTTATATTTCTATTTTGGAGAGATTTGTGTAAACGGTTTTAAGTGCCTTATAAGGCTAAGAATGATGTTTTACTGTTAACTTTTGAGGTAGTAATATTTTATTTACTTTGAAAACCTTTTGACTCCAACTTCTATTTTGAATAAGTTGACTTTGAAAGAATTGAGGTTTTAATTGAGTTGAAATGTGAACCTTTTTACCCAATGTGATTCGTTATTTTCCTAAGTCTTCCGCTTCGTTGATTATATAAGAGTTGAGATAGAAGGGTGTCACATACACCAACTCAAAATTGGTGCAACGTTACACTAATAATTTTTACCTGTTATAGCAAGTTGTACAATAAACTTATAATTTTGTTCAAACTTAAATATATTATATTTCAATTATTTAAAGATAAAAGAGGGTGATACCACTCTATGTCTGAGTAGCACTGTTATGACACTTGCAAGATGAATTGGGTTTTTTATGCTCACAACTATAAGACATTCAGCATAATGGCGATTGCCGATGGTCATGGCTAAGTTCTGAAAGTTGTGAGCATAAGAGAGACACACGGGAAGCTTGGCTATAGCTTTTGAACTAGACATGATGGTGACTTTTGAGAAGTGGGGTATTGCTCATGAACATGATGCGAAGGAAAGAGATGAAGAAGGAAATGTATTTATCCACACTAAAAAATTAAGTGTAGGAAGTGTAGTGAAGAGAGATCAAAAGAAAAAAAAATTAAGAGACAAAAAATAAGAGACGTGATGGGCAAGAAAGAAAGAGATAGAGAGGAAAAGATGAGTGTAAGTGAGTGCATAAGATTGAGTGTGGAAAAATCAAAATTGTAATAAAAAACAACAAATAAAAGATATTGTCTTAATTAACGGGTGATAGATCATTCATATGGACAGTTAAATTTTTATAACATTAAATTTATGACTTAGATTAATTGGTGTAAAGTTACACCACTTTTAAGTGGGTGTATATTAGATAAAATCCTAAAAAAACATATTTAACACTTAATTTAAATATCAAACATTTGTTCTAATTACTTGTCTACTATTACACTTTTTTTTATATGCTAGAATTCCCCATAAAATTTTATTAAAAAAATACAAACTCAGTTTTTCTTTTCCGTTTTTTTTTTTTTTTTTTGCTGTTGCACGGTTTCGGTATCAGGGACACGAAGTCTCGAATGGTGGCAGGGGATCATTCCTTAATGCATCCGTCTAAAAAGCACAAGTAGAAAGGTGTATTGCGATTCATTTATACGCAGCTCAGGTGGTTAAACCAACACAAACATTCAGATTCGCAGCGTAGTTACGAACACAATTAGTAGTTGCTTTCTTCACCGAAAACATGGGATGGGTGAGAATTAGAAATATGACTTGGAAATTGGGTGCCAGTCATACGGTGGGAAAGGAAAAGCAAGGGATGAAAACACATAAGGAAAAGGGGCAGCAAAGTATTTTGATGAATTAATTGATCTAAATCATTCAGATATTGCATTCAGCAAAATTCGGATTACATCCCCATCTATTGAATTTGTCAGTAGGAGTTATGATATTGATGGGATTTAAATACATACCAGAATTCTAATGAAGATGAAGTTATTGACTTTTCAGTTTTTTTTTTCTTTTTACAACAAAACAGATTACAACACATCCAACTCTATCCGAGTTTTATACCATTTCTCTCTAAGGAACAGTATCACATCAGAAAGTAACAGTATCATCATGTCGAACCTACAAAAATGGGAAAGGAAGTCATCACTTCTATAAATCATCATCGAGAGTCCTTTGCAAAGACCACACATCACAAGCTTCGCCCCACATCTACAAATGTTCTCTTGTATGAACCCGGTAGAAGTAACAACCATCAATGCTATCCTCGTCATTCATCTTTGCCGCCGAACAGGTGATCTGGATCTTGACCTTCGTCCCCTGCACAAAAAGAAATAAGTAAATAAATGAAGCATCATTGTAAGGTAAATGTGAAGCCTTGCAAATTCACCTGAGTAGATTATTCTTATACGATGATGGAAGTTTGTCTCAAAAACATAAATCTTAATTGGGAAAAACTCAATGGCAACAAACCTGGAATTATCAAGAGAAGAATAGGGAGAATGCCTGCGCTGAGAACGCTTGCTATGAGGAGACCGCGAAACTTGTCTAAAAATGAAACCACCGTACTGACTTGGTGAGTTTGAATACAAAGTTTATAAAATACAACTCAACCTGGTATAGTGTTCAACACTCCAGTGGAAGCAGCCTATTTTCTAATGAATATGGTAAGAAGATAAGAGTCAAAATTTTACCAGATCTTAAAACCTCATAAGAACTACAAATGCACCATGATATTATGTTATTCTCTATCCTGGTTAAATTCAGGGTACAACAATCCTTAAAATCATGGATAAGCAAGTGCCATAACTTTGTGCACAAAATCTTAAGTTTCTTGTCTTACTCTCACAACTTATGACACATGCTAGATGGCTAAATTGAGAGATCACAGACAGGGCAAACTAACAGATGCATGAAGATGAAAACTATTACTACATAACTTGTACAGCAAGAAAAACATTCCATTGGAACAGACAATAAGATGATAGAACTTCAACTGAAGAACGACTAAATCTGTGGCGTGGTATCAGCTTCAGAATCCTCAAACTGCCAAAAATCATAGACTCAATGTGTTCACAGAAACAAGGTATAAAATAAGTCAACTACACATGTTACACCAAAAAAAATTGAAATGTCAATAATTCTATCTTCAAACTCGCAACTTTTGTAGCAGTAATGTCACAAGCGACACTAAGATGCACCAGTGATCTTATAAATAATGGAACCTTGCCCTGCAAACTGATCATACTTATGTGTATCTGTTAAAATATGTACTTCCCTATTAGATAACTATCATAGAATAGAAAAATATTGATATTCAAATAAAAATTCCTGATCACCAGAACAAGTAAATAAATTATTAAAAACATAAGATGTTAAAGGGCCAAAGTCGAAGTCCATTGACAATGCGGAAATTAATATATAATATTCTGGTCTTTGAGATAGTAAGATAGTGGCTTCAGTCACAAGATTTGAGGGAAGCAATTAAAACCCAGGCCCTCAAGTTTGAGAAGATTGACATAGAACTGGAATCACCAATGGAAAATACAGAAAAGCTATGTAGTGTGTCATAGCAGTTCAAACACAAATGCAAATAATGTAAAGAATGGCAATATGACTAACAGATCATGTATCCTAATTCTGTCCAAGGCATTAAAAGATCAATTTTAGCACATTAAGCTAAGAAAAGCTATTTGCTAAATCACCATGATTCTATTAATAACCAGGAAAAAAAATTAATCATACACTATCAAAGTATATGAAAAAAACATCAACCAAGTGAGAATTACTATGACAGTAAATGTATTTTATATCTGAACAGGACAAAAAATATTGCTATAGACTATAAAGACAGACAGCTCATCTCAACATCTGTAAGATGCTCAGAAAAACCCAAAATTGATATTGCAAACCTGAACAAAGGAACCTCTCAATAAATAAATAATACCTTCTTTTAGACCTCACTGGAGATGGTGATAAGTCACGTTTTCTTGAATACAGCTTCCTGCAGTACAAAAATGAAATGAGGCACTAAATGACATCAGGACAAATGAAGGTCAAATGGAATCTGTTCTAAACCTTTTTGAGCCATCTGAGCCTTCACTTGAATCATCACCATGATTAACAACATGATCCTTGCTGGTTCTACCTCTACTGCTTACTGAAGATGACCGTCTTCTTTTGTGCCTGTCAGGGTTACTTGCATCTTTGTGCCTTGATTTGCGTTCCCCCTTATCCTTTGTATGTTCCTTTTTCCGGCTAGAATCTTCAGTGGTACTACTCCTATGAGGTTTTTCTGCTCTATCATCCTTAACATCAACATGGGATGACCTTTTCCTTGACTCTGATTCCTTTGCCTTCTCCCCATGCCTTGAATTGTGCTCTTTTACTCTTTCTTTTGCCTCACTGCTGTAATCTGTTTGTTCCTTTTTCTGATGCCTTTCATCCTTTCTTCTATGATTCTCATTACCTTTTTCATCAGTCCTAGTCTTACTAGTCTGTACCTCCTTTACAAAATCCTTCTCAGAAGAACTCCTGTCATGTCGATCATTTTTTTCTGATTTTCTTCTGCTTTCCCTACCTGGATGATCATCTTTTGCCTTCTCCACACCATCATTCTTTACAGCCAATTCAGATCTCGGTATCCCTGACGTATCTTTATAACCAAAACCATTGAATCTATCATGGCTTCTTTCAATTGCATTAAGCTCATTATCCCTAACATCTTTAGAAACCATCTTGGAAGAATGTGAATGATCAAATTCTGTGGTCACCTTATCATCATGTAATTGATCGATAACAACACCATTGCTATTTCTGGATGGCAATGAGCTGGGTTTTACCAGATTATTCACCATATGAGCAGCATCTTTTGCAGGGTTTGGCACACTGGAACTCTCAATTTCATCATCCCCATCATCAGCATCAGACCCATAATTTCCAAGACCTAAAACATCTCCAGGAGAGCTGGAATTAGATTTCCCATGTGCACCATTGTTCTCTATTTCCTTCGCTTTGGCTGGAACTAAAATCTTTGCAGATGCCTTAGGAACTGGAGCTGAGGGTGGAGAGACTGATACATTACGGTTTGAAGTGGCAACCTCATGAACCACTGCAGAAAATATATGTTAGAACCTCCAATATTTAATACTCCAGTTAGCATAATATATATATATATATAAATTTTAGGAGTATGTTAGCAAGTTACACCTTCAGGTGTACATAATAAATTTAAAGTTATAACTGGATAATGTACTCCTTTTAAAAAATAAGTGGGAGTTAGCAGCCCCTTATAGGGATTGCTAAAGTACTCCTACTTATTTTTTAGAATGAGTATTTTAGCAAGCTACCCCTTTAAGTGTACAAATCAAATTTATAGTTATAACTAGCTAACGTACTCCTAAAAAGCAAGTGGGAGTACATTAGCAAACCCCTATATATAGAGAAAAAATTGGAGGGCATCAGGCAATTAATTACCTTTAGCAGTCGTATCATCTTCACTAATAACATTGGTTGCAATTTCATCGAACAATTCATCAGTGACCTAAGAAGAAACTGTAATTAGAACAATATACTTTTTTTCTGCTACAGAAGTACACAGATGTCAAATGAGACCACAATCCACATTTTAAACAGTGATTACCTTCAAAAGAACTTCAGTCAAAACTTTTTTTATTTCTTGGTTGATTGCTGCAGTTCTAGCTGCTTCAACCTGATCCTACATAAAAAATATGTCAGATCAAGTCTAAAGTGGATAAACAACATCCAATAACTAAAATAAAATATAGATGGAACTTATTTTATGGAAAGAAACTTCGATAGTAAATAATGAAACCTCTTCATCCTCTTCATCCTCAGCTGATCTAGATGAATCAATGCTTTTACTATCTGCCTCATCGCCCTTCACATATGACTTGTCAGTGCTATCTTCTACAAATGCTGTTTCCTCTTTTGGATGATCTACAGAAGGAGCAGCAATGACTGTTTTCTTTATTTCCTCTCTAAGCCAGTTAGGGACAGCAGCCTGAAAAATAACTTTAAATTGAGATTTGATGATCCATATCTATCCAAGCATTAACCTTCACAATATACTTACCTTCTTAGGACGTTCAGGAACACCAGAAACACCATACGTATCAGCAGGGAAAGATGCAGTAGGATGAATTGTAGTTCCTGTGCTAAGAGTAAAGGGTGCACCACTTGGTGAAATTGTTGGAGGGAGACCAGGTGCAGCAAACCTTCCAAATGGCGGTGCCACATGACCAGGAGTGGTGATAGAAGGATCATGCTGCTAAATTAACTGTCAGGTGTTAAAAGAAACATGTAAATTGACTAGAAAAACAAAAGGTGTCAAAATTATAACCTGTGGCCCAGAGGGAAGAACTGGGGGTATTGGTGGATAACCAACACCAGGTGCCAATGGAGCACCCCAGTTATTCATTGAAGTACCAGAATCATGATGATTATAAGTTGATTGCATTTGCAGGTCACTATCACGACTAAACCTTGGTGCAAAATCTAAAGGTTGATCAGCAAGATTAATAGCTGAGTCAACTGAGTGACTGCAAGATGCAAAGGGTGGTGCCTGCATTGATTGTTGCACATGGTGTTGTTCTTGAGATGAAGAACTTGACAAAGGCAACACTGCATACGATTGTTGAATCTGATCAGCAGCCTCTTTGCCTGTAAATTGAGCATGGGAAAATAAATGAGGGAAGACAGGAATAATTGAAGTTCAAAATGTAGCTCAAGAGACCTAGTATCATGTTCTCCAAGGGTATGCATACACTCATGAAAGCTACCAAAAATTGAATGATCTTTAAGAAACCTTTACTCACTGATAATTCCAACTACTAGCAGTTTTATAACTCATCTTTAGAAAGACAACATTTAAGTATGTATAACTACACGTGTCTACTTTTCATAAGGGGCACAAATAAACCACAGAACAAATGGTGTTTGGGAGGGGGGGTGGATTTATGCATTCCCCATCGCTTGTAATAATATTTCTTTTTCTATCCCCAAAAAGAAACTATAAAATCATATTAGTCGTTATAAGATGGGAATTATGATAGGCTGATAGCATATCTTATTTAAAAAGATAGCAAGGGCAACAACATGAAGAGGTTGAATAGAATCTCTCTCATTGTAAGCAAACTGTAAAACAAATCCTAAATCGGAAGACCTATTTTGGGAATTCTGAATCAAAACAAATCATGGGTCATAGTTTCATAACCAATTATTGAAAAATAACATGTATACTTTTAAACATAATAAAATTGTAAAAATATGTATAGAAATAGAATAATTTCTTTATTTCCTATATATGCACATTAGTTATTGAGGCTTTTAAATATATTTTTTTTCTTTCAACATTAATTACTAGAACCTTGCAAGATTCTAATTTTTCTCAGCTGCTCCTTTGGTTTCTCTCTCTTCAAGCAGCTGTCCAACTCAGATCTACAGATCCAAGGCGTCTTTCACTTCCCACCAACCCCACCACCCTCAAATCGATGCCAGACCATTCTACCACCAGAGACTCGTTGTAACTGGAGCATCAATACACCCCCAACGCCCCAATTACTGGCCTTCTGTGTCTATCCATCTGGGTAACATGCAACAGCATGTTTGAGCACTTTTCAGAAGCCATCTCTGCAGATCTCTCCGCCGACCTACGTTGCATGGATACAGGTACGGTACCGGTACCAGGTACGAGATATGGGGATTTTAAAAGAACTAGGGTAGGGTACGTTTATATATGTGTGTGTGCATGTGTGTGTGTTAAAAAAATAATATATAATTATATATATACATATGAAAATAAAATTCTAACATTAATTCTATGTAAATAAGACCAGTAACCTAGAACAGCATATTACAACCTAAACCAGTAAACTGAATTAATTTCCTTCTAAAAGAAAATATATGATATTGACTATAGAAACTAGAAAGCATAATTAACATTTTATAGTAATGGATAGTGTGCAGAACAGACAGCAACAACAACAATCAGGCAGGGCAATGGGGCACCAAAAATCAAAAGAAATTAAAGGAAAAATTAAAAAAACCTAATTTTAGAACGAAATAGGGGTGGGGACCTATTTTTTTAGTGAAAAACGGGTTAATTTTGGTACTGGAGTACCCGTGGCGTACCCAAAACGTACCCTACAGCGTGCCCTTTTTTCTAAATGTGTTTGGGTACGTACCCACGTGTATCCGTTGCGTACCAGTACTTCTCCATTTTTGGAGTCCCTGTGCTTCAAAGCCGCCGACAAGATTTTGACACATCCACCCAACACTAAGTCATTTCATCAGCCAAACAGTTGCTGTTTGGCTCACAGACCCTCTTAGATCTGAATTGTTGGAAATGCAACAGAACCAAGATTCCTACTATTACAGCATGATTCAGGCAATTCAGCATGTCATTCCCATAACAACACGAAACTCTATGCGATATGTATCGGGTGAGGACTCGCGTCAAATCGCATGAATCAAATCATGATTCATGTGATTCCAACTACCATGATCTCTCTTTGACCAACTAAGAGCATCAATATGGCGGGATGCTTAACTAGTTCTTAGATATAAGAACCCGCGGCTTAACTTTTCTAAGCGATGGAGCAATGTAATTGATGGATCTTATCTTAGCACCGGTGCCTGTAGAAGCACCTAAGCACCGGTGCTTAACATTAAAAATATAAAATTTAATTGTTATATATATGGTGTGTGATTGGTTGATAGATGAATTGTGGGGTCCATTTAAGAAATTTTTTAAAGTTGCTGGGATGGAGATAAAAAGTGATTGAGTTGCTAAAGTAATAAAAATAATATAGTATAAAAAATTGTGAAAAATTATAAAATATTGGTTTAAGAAACTTGAGTGGTGTTGGGATAAAGATGGCCTTAACAGGTTCACATCACAAATACTACAGTATAGGAAAATTTTAGAATATTGATTTATCAGCAATTTCCACAGAAGCTTCACTTGCAATTTCAATATACTAAATAAATAATTACCTGCAACAGAACTATAACTAGAAGGTACCTCCTGCTGATGAACTGATGGATTTGTAGGCAAGTTTCCCTGTTTGAATGAAACAGTTGGGTCTCCAATGCTGGTCCCATCTCTAGCACAGTATGAATGTCCATCTGAAGTATAAGATGTCTCCAAACCAACAGATGTAGCCTCCTGGGGCTGTCCTGGAAGCCGCTGCATAGATGCATCTAAGAAGGAAAATTGTTGATAGCTTGACGATGGATGCGGATGGGACTGGGTTTGAATGTCAGTATAGCGTGAGTCTACAGACTGCTGATATGGATCATGATAATGGGTTTGCTCTTGCAATCTTCCAGCAGGTGAAAAATGTGATTGTGGATGCTGACTTTCCATTGCGGCCTTGGCATCAGCCCATGCTCTGGCCTTAGCAGCCCAATCTTCTTCATTCTTATGGGCTATGTCAAAAAAAAAAAAAAATACAATACCCACTGCATTAAGAAATAATATAGAAATTTTCTTTTTATGGGGCGGCAGCGGGGGACCAAGTTCCCATGAGGCCAAATAGAACTTTAGAAGTATGCAGAGGCACACAAGGCAACACAAGAACAATACGTTAACCATTATATTCCAATCCAACGACTGCACGCTGAGCCATCTATTATTAATACAATGTTACAAACTACAGTTGAGAAGTGGCATATTAGTTTTATCATGCATTCCTAGTTACACACACACACACACACAAGCATCTATCTAGGTCAATATTCAGTGTCAAGCCAGAAATCACAATAATTTCATTAATCATTAATGCATACATATGGAAACACAATCAGATTTTTAAAATGATAAAACAATGCATTTGGCCCAGATAAGATCATCATAAATCAATTAACAACAAACACACAATAATGCACGCATTTTCGTTCTTTATTTTTCTTTTCGATCTGAAAATGCTTGCCTCTCGAGTTGCAAACTTTCAACCCCTACAGACTTCAACTTAATAATGAACACCAAAACCCTAATCTTGGTATGAACTAAGAAAATAGTGTTTCTCACGTAAGCATACATAAAAACTAACCTGTATAACCTTGGTTCGGGGCCCAGCCAGGGTTGCTGCTCCATTCCTAAAAAAATTCAAGCAATTAGTGCGAGACCACGAGTAACAAAACAAAGGAGCAAACCAAACATTGAAGAAGAAACCCTAAATGAACCAATAAACGAAGATAGAAAAGCAGCAAGGGTAAGAAAGATGTTTCACCTGAGGATAAGGCTGTGGAACATGGGAGTGAGGAGGGAACTGAGGAGGAGGCGCATGGGAACGAGCATGGGGCGGAGGAGGAGGGAACTGGCTAGGATGATAAGAATAAGGGTTCGACGGAGGAGCAGGAGGCGGCGGTGGCGGAGGGGGCCACTGCGGCGGAGGGGAAGGAGTCTGGGAAGGGTGGTACTGGAATTGGGTGGAGAACCAAGGACCTTGAGGAGGTGGCGGTGGTATCTGGTGAAAGTGGTGGTGGTGGGGATCCGCCGTGTGCGGCGGCGGAGGAGGAGGCGGTTGTGGTGGCCTCATGTAACCGTGAGGTTGTTGGAACGAATCCATGGATGAGGGGGAAAGGGGAAGACGGGTTCTCTGTGAACAATTAGGATTTCGGAGGTTATGTAATTTGGATTGTGATGCGTTTCGTTTCGATCGCAAAGCGCGAAATGAAGGGGATTAGATTAGGGACTTGACTTGAGAGAGGGAATTTTAGGAAGAAGAGTGCTCAGGCTGACACCGTAAGGCGTAATAAGGCCCGCCGCTTGGGAAAAACCCCTCTTCTCACTCTCGAGTCACTTCTTCTGGTTGGAGAAAAAAATATATATATACAGGAGAGAAATTTAGACCCAGCGTCCTTTGAAATAAGATTTTTAAGGGAGCAGATGCTCTCCAATTTAAAAATAACTAGAGGAGATCTTGGCCGTTAAAATCATGGATGCATTATTAAAAATAATAGAAAAATAAACAATAAAAATTTGTAGCCGTTTGATTACAACTGGATCGGGTGCAGTTGCTTTTCCAATTGCAGAGCATCGTGGTCCGATTTTTAAGTTATAAAATTGGATTCATCTTAATTTGGAGGAATATAAACTCAAACAAATTAATTACATTTTATCATATTTTATTAGGATTTAATTTATATACACCGTAAATTCAAAGAAGTTTTAAACAGACATCCAATGGTGTGGCGTCACATCATTTAATGAATATGACACCTCATGTCTTATCAAATTCAATAAATGATGTGGAAACATATTATTGGATGTCTGTGTAAAACTTTTTTACATTGACAGTGTATATATATTAAACTCATTTTATTATTTTATTACCAAAAACATATTTTATTATGTGTGGAAGGTTGGTGTGTGGAAGGCGCTTAATGGAATAACGTAACTTGTAAAGCATAGAATGTCGTGCATAAATATAAGGGGTGTCAGAGAAAGTTAGCGATTAAATTATCGGAGTTTATGATTGTTTGTTAAAGAAGCCTCTCTTCTTTAATTTTAGGGTTTAGGGTTTGGAAGCACGAGTCATGTGTCAAGGGGTGAGTTCATGGGTTCCAAACACGAAATAGAGATAGAATACAAAGGAAATGTGTTGAGAGTGAAAGTGGATGGTGAAGTTCCTTTGGTAGTGAAAAGGTTGGCGTGGAAATTCAGAGGGGACGTGAAAAATATTGATGGATGGTGTTGGAGTGGAGTTTTATTGGGATGTGTTGAGTTGGATGGTTAACGGTAACGGTTATGGTGTTTTGTGTTTCAAGTGGGTGATGGCGCAGTGTGGCCTGAGATGGTGGGTCCAGAGAAGAGGTTGATGAAAAATAGCTTGGTGGGACATTGACACGCTAACACTGGAGGCACATTCCCATTTAGCCCCTCATGTGCATACAGTTTTGGTCAAAAAGCCTACACTGTTTTGGTCAAAAATCACAAGACACTGGCACAGGAAGCGCATTCCCAATTAGCGGCTCATGTGCATATTGGTTCAATCGCTACCAGTCTCTAACACCCCCTATTTCTGCATGTTGCATCATATGCTTTACAGGTTATGAAGTCCCATTAAACGTCTTCCACACACCAACTTTTTACGGTGACAAAAACCACACCATATGGTAAATAGATTTTTTTTTTTTTTGCATTTATTCGGTAATTTGTTTTGTTTTTTTACATTGTCCCGGTAAAAAAGCCTCCACTCTTATGAGCTCCCATATATCCTCATGGATAATCAATATTTATTAATAGCATAAAGCACCGATTTTGAATTTGAGTTTGAGATTTGGAATCATAGAATATTAAATGGAATTAAAGAATCTTATAGAATAAAATTCATTTTTGATATTGTAATAATACAAATCTTTTTAGTGTAAACTAGCAAATCGGTCCCTGATTATGGGGGATCATGCAGTTTCGTCCATGACTTTTTTAAAATAGCACTTTAGTCCCTAACTTTGTTAAAACATGCATAAAGTGCATGTTTTTCAATAAAGTGAAGTATTAAAGTGCATGCTTTTTAATAAAATAAGGACTAAAGTGCATGTTTTTTAATAAAGTATGGACTAAAGTGCTATTTTGAAAAAGTCTGGGACGAAACTGCATAGTCCCTACAGAGTTAGGGACTGATTTGTTAGTTTACTCAATCTTTTTAGTTCATGTTATCGAAGCTCAAATTTTCTTCCTCATTACCAACGATTAAATATGTCAAATAATTATTTAGATACTCAATGCTTTCATTTGTTGAAACAAGTATTAGTCTTTCTTTCTTGCCCTCAATAAAAAAGAATCCATCATTCTTAATTGAAAGAAAATTAGTTTTGATATATTTCTATAATATTTGGATAAGCAAATTAACTAAACAAATTTCTTCCCATGAATTTAAACTGTCTTTGGGTGTGTGTTTGAAATGTAATTTAAATTAGTGTTTAACCCGTCCGATGCAAGGGTCATATTTCTTTTCAATTTTTTTTTTCACATCCTCAATAATTTATAACAATGTTAATATGAGATTTAATGATTTTTTTAACTTGTACAATAATCAATGAGATAATAAATCAAAAGTGTAAAGCTTTTATTGGAAAATGCAACTATCACAACATACAATGTATTGGTAATATTAAATGTTACATTCCAATACAACATTTTCCACTTTTGATTTATTATCCTTTGCAATGTTGCACGAGATAGAAAAACAAAAGATTTAAACATGTCCAATAAAAATTAAATTATACATACAAATTATCAAAATAATACAACATGAATTTAATTGATGTGCATTGTCAATATAAAAAAAGTTTTACGTCGTCAACCCATGATGTGATAATATATTATTGGATGTCAATGTAAAACTTTTTAACATCAACGGTGTATAATTATTAAATTCATACATCATAATGGGAGAAAACTATTAAAACAAACAAAAAATGATCATAGAAGTTCTTTTAAATTTACAGGCAATAGAAAATGAATAATAAGGAATTAATTTTATTTACTACCAATGTGTATTAATTTATATTATCACTCAATGTTATTTAATTATTAAATAAATTTAATCATTGTAACAGTTACTTAAGAAATTACTTTTTAAACTATATAATATACTTTTACGTTATTGGATAAAATAGAGATTTTTACCCCCAATGGGTTGGTCGAGTGGAGCTATTAGAGAATTAGTGAGTTAAAGTTATTAGTTAGAGTTAGAGTTAGTTGTTTCTGTTAATCTGTTTTCTGTTAGTTAGAGTTAGAGTTAGCTGCTTCTATTTTCTATTTTCTGTTAATCGGTTTTGTTAGTTTTCCTGAGCTGTTAGTTAGTTGGTTTAGGTGTTATATATATTCGTGTATCCATATTCTTTTGAATACACACAGATGCACATTCACAAAACTACAATTCACATTCTCTTTTAGATTTCTCTCTTTTCCCCTTTTCTCTCTTTCTTTTCAGTTTTATGGTATCAGAGCTCTCATCCAGAGAGCTCTGTTGCACCTACTCATCATGGTAGAAAGAAGAAGTCAGAAAGGAATAAGAAACTTCACCAAACATAAAAGGGAGATGAATCGTAGAACCCTTACTACCTGCATGTTGGAGAAAATCCATGAGCCATCATCTCCAGCCTCTCTCTTGATGGCAACAACTATCATGCTTGGAGCAGGGTGATTATGAGAGCTCTTCTCTCCAAGAACAAGTTCCAGTTTGTAGATGGAACCATCAATGAACCAATTCTCATTGATCCCCTACACAATACTTAGGTAAGATGTAATACCACTGTCATTTCTTGGATAACTATGACTCTTTCCACACAGATTGCTCAGAGCATTATCTACACTGACAATGTCCAAGACCTTTGGAATGATCTGAAAGAAAGATTCTCCAACGGAGACCATTTTCGAGTTTCAGATCTTCTGCAAGATATCCACTCAATCAAACAAGGTGAAAGAAATATATCTACCTATTTTACTGATTTAAAAATTTTAATGGAGGAACTGGACACCTTGAGGCCAATTCCTTCATGTCCTTGCACTATCAAATGTTCATGTGAATTAGTCACACCATCAAGAAGTATAAGGAGAATAAGTATGTCATATGCTTCCTAAAGGGACTTAATGACCAATACAATTCCATCAAAAGTCATATTTTAATCATGGAGCCACTACCAAGCATCAACAATACATTTTTCATGGTCATACAACTAGAAAGGCAAGTCATAGGATCACCAGTTCAAGAATCTGGCCTCATTGCTAATTTCACCAATCCAAGAAACACTTTTGGGGGAATACCAACTGCAGGAAGAGGAAGAGGAAGAGGAAGGCCAAATTTCAAGAATTACACAAATACTAGCCAGAAAGTTTGTTCGTTTGCGGGAAAAAGGTCACACCACTAAGACATGTTACTTTAAACATGGATTTCAACCCAACTTCAAGTTCAGAAGCAAGAGTGCCAATACTGCTATAAACTCTGCTAGTTCAACTGGTTCCAACAATGTAAGTGCTGGTAAGACACCAAGTAAGGATCAAAATGAATCCCAACAATCTCACCTATGAACATTATAATCAACCAATGAAGTTGCTCAGATAATCCAATTTTGGTGAAAATATGCACACCATCAGCCAGTTCCAACAAGAACCGGGTAAAATTCTTTCAACTCAACAAGAATCCAAATGGAACACAAGCATTTGGATTCTTGATAGTGGTGCTACTGACCATGTCTGTCAAGATTTACTCAATTTATTACCTACAGAAACATAGGTCCTATTAAGGTGAAGCTTCCTAATGGTACCATTGCAATTTGCTAGCTCAACACCATTTTGCTACTTAACCTACTGTTAGATACCCTTTATCTTCTACTTTACCATATCATTCTTTATCCTCTGATTATCTTCATTTCACTCTCTCTATCACTACTAACATTGAACCTAAAAGTTATGCTCAAGCTCTTAAATCTCCTCATTGGGTGAAAGCTATGCAGAATGAATTGCATGCTTTGCAATCTAATCATACTTGGTCGTTTGCTGAACTTCCTCATGGTAAAATAGCTATTGGATCAAAATCACTAAAGGGTATAATCAAATTGAAGGATTAGATTTTTTTTTACACTTTTGCCCCAGTTGCAAAATTGACCATTGTTAGACTCTTGTTGTTGCTTCTAGTCAAAGACTATACTAACAAATTAATCCCTGAAAGATTCCCGATCATGCAATTTAGTCCTTGAGAGATTCAAAATCTCAAAATGGTCCCTGAGAGATTGCTCCATCATGCAAAATGGTCCTTGTAGTGCAAAATTTAAGGACTAATTTTCACGGACCATTTTGCACTACAAGGACCATTTTGCATGACGGAGCAATCTCTCAGGGACCATTTTGAATCTCTCAGGGACTAAACTGCACGACCACAAATATCTCAGGAACTAATTTCTCAGTTTAGTCTTTAGTCAAAACTGGTTCCTCCACCAATTAGACATTAATAATGTCTTTTTGCATGGAGATTTGATGGAGGAAGTCTATATGAAGCCTCCACAGGGCCTTATTTGTCCTAAACCAAACCTTGTTTGTAAGTCGCATAAGTCTATTTATGGCCTTAAACAAGTTGGAAGGCAATGGTTTGCTAAGCTTTCAGGTTTTCTCTTAACCCTTGGATACAAACAATCTCCTCATGACCATTCCCTTTTTCTTAAACATTCCCAGTCTAAACTAACTTCTCTTTTATTTATGTTGATGATATTATCCTAGCAGGTACTGATCAAGGTGAAATTGCCACGGTCAAGCAACATCTTCACCATCATTTCATAATCAAGGACTTGGGCCATTTAAGATACTTCCTTGGCTTGGAAGTTGCCAAATCCCATCTTGGCATAACTCTATCTCAAAGAAAATATACATTATATCTAATCTCTGATTTTGGTCTTCTTGCAGGTAAATGTAGGAAAACAGGGAAACATTAGAAAGGGGGTTGAATAGTATTTCCGATGGAAACTTTTTCTGTTTCGGGATTTTAAATGATTGGCTTCTGAAAATCTTCAGATGATAGTTATCAGTCTGAAGTTTTTAGATACTTTCTGAAGATCGTTCAGATTAAATAGAGTAATAAATCAGATTTGATTCAGATTCAAAGTTTTCACTTAAATACTTTTTCAAGCCCCTTGTTAGAATATAAACATAATTGAAATAGCTAAAGGGATAGAGAAAACTTAGCCAAGGATTTATCCTGGTTCACTCACAATCACCGTGAGCTACGTCCAGTCCCAGGGCAAAACCAGCACCTAGATTTCCACTATTCTTGCAAGAATACAAGTATTCTTTTCTATCAAGCCTTTTCAGGCTCTACAACAAGTATTGTTTGTTTCACCAAGCCTCTTCATGCTCTCAACCAAGTATTGTTTCTTTCACCAAGCCTCTTCAGGCTCTCAACCAAGTATTGTTTCTTTCACCAAGCCTCTTCAGGCTCTCCGACACTTATCCAAGTGTAACCCAAGTATTCTTTCAGACAGAAAGCCTCTCCAGGCTTAACAACCCAAACTGTTCTAAGTTTAAACAAGAAAGGGAATTAGTTCACTATCTTAAGATGATAGTTGTGAACTTTGATGTACAAAAAGCTGAGAGTTTCTCAGAATATGAAAATGAATTATTGTACAAAGAATATTAGAGTTTGATTTTTGCAGCGTGTAGTTTCTTTGATTGAAAAGCTTCTCTATCACTCTGTGTCTATTCAATTCTTCATGGGACGTATTTATAGTCTCCAAGGAATAAATGCCCATTACCAAATAGCATTTAATGCATTCAGAATACGTTTGACACAGCTTGGTTAAAAGCAATCTGAGCAGAAGCAGGTGCAGCAGGTCTGCGCACACAAAGCAATTTGGCAAGAGCAACAGCATTGCAGACTTTCTTTAAGTGTGCTAAACATTTGAAGAGTAAGAAAAGCAACACCGACTCTTATGCTGAAGTAGGTAAGATCTTGATTTGAACGTTCCTCGTACTCAGCAACGTCTTCCAAGGTCAAACTATTGTCCTAAAGACTTCATATTTCAGATGCAATGGATGCTTCAGATGAACTTCTCTTCTTCTAAGGGTAGACGCTCTCCAGACAATGTGTGGTCTTCAGACGATCTGAAGCTTCAAATGATGTATCACACTTTTATGATCTGAAACAAAGCAGAATATTGTGAAAGTATATTGCCACAAATTCATCTAAATTTTTATATTTGTTCATTAAAACACTTTAAAGAGAATGAGACTCAAGGTAAAGTATATAAATTTTTTAGACTCAACAGTAAACACGCCCCAACACCAATGGTTTGATCTGGATAACTCTGTTATGAAGACAATGCTCCTTATCATGATGCTCCTAGCTATAGAAGATTGGTAGGTAGACTCCTATATCTCACAACCACCAGATCAGACATTTCATATGTTGTTCAATAACTCAGCCAATTCATGGCTTGTCCCACAGTTCAACACTAAAAAGCTGCCACACATGTCTTGAGATACCTCAAGGGTTCTCCAGGTCAAGGAATTTTCTACCCTTGCACTTCCAGTCTTCAACTAAAGGGATTTAGTTACTCTTATTGGGGCAGCTGTCGTGACAGCAAAAAGTCCATCACTAGTTATTGCATCTATTTGGGAGACTCCCTCATTAGTTGGAAATCAAAGAAACAAAATATTGTTTCCAGAGCTTCATCTGAGGCTGAATACCATGCCTTAGCCATGACTGTTTGTGAGATCCAGTGGCTCACATATTTGTTACAAGATCTTTGCCTTCCCTTTGTTACTCCTGCTTTTCTCTATTGTGATAGTGAGTCCGCGCGCCACATTGTTGCCAATGTCGTCTTCCATGAAAGAACCAAGCATTTAGAGATCGATTGTCACCCCGTTAGGGAAAAATTACAAGCTAAATTGTTTCATCTTCTCCCTATCTCTAGCAAAGAGCAACATGATGACTTGTTTTCCAAACCTTTGGATCCGACTCCTTTTCTACATCTTTTGTCCAAGCTGGGAGTTCTTAACATTTACTCTCCAGCTTAAGGGGTATTAGAGAATTAGTGAGTTAGAGTTAGTTGTTTATGTTAATTTGTTTTCTAATAGTTAGAGTTAGAGTTAGCTGCTTCTGTTTTTTGTTTTCTGTTAATCTGTTTTGTTAGTTTTCCTTACTTGTTAGTTAGTTGGTTTAGGTGCTATATATATTCTTGTATCCATATTCTTTTGAATACACATAGATGCACATTCACAAAACTATAACTCACATTTTCTTTTAGATTTCTCTCTTCTCCTCTTTTTTCTCTTTCTTTTTAGTTTTAGGAGCAAGACAAGATTCGCACTTGACAGGTCGCAGGTTTGAACCCCCGCTCGTCTTCTTGAAGTGAGATAAATGTAAGTCATTTGTAAATGCTCTTTAAACCTCGGAGGCTGTCCCTGCCTTGGACTTTGACACCATCCCCTCACCCTAAAAATTTTCATGATATCAAATATAGAGATCTTTAAAATGACTTAACTCAAGTTTAACCTTATATAAAGATTATATCTTTCATTAGAAATTATTGATTTTATGGAATATAATGAACCGTAAATAAGAATGTTTTGTGATTTATTGGATATTAAAACAATCATTAGTCTCTTGTATAAAATATCAATATCTTTGTCTATCCTCTAAATGATAAAGTGGAATAATATATGACTATTGGATGAGAATCCCAAAAACTAAAAATTAAAATAAACAAATTGATAAAAATTATCTAAAGAAAATAATTGATAATTGGTAAAATTGAATTAAAATAGGGTTTCTGTTACTTATTTAAATAAAAATTACATTTGAAAAAAAATATTTTAATCATGTCATTGATATATAGATGGAGAAAATAAGAAAGATAATTCAAAAAGTAAAAAAAAAGGAACAAAATAAATATATAACTTATCAATCCTCAATTTTACTGTATATAAATAATAAATTACAAAGTTTAATTACTTGTGTTTATCCTTTATTGTTGTTAAACAAATGTATCTCTTGGTTAATCTGGGGATGAGATACAGATCCTCTAATCTGGGTACTTTTTAAGTGTTGGTTCTTGATTTTATTACACGTAAAAGTGGGTGAAACAAAAAACGTAGAATGAGATGAAACAGAATTTGTTCATGAATCTTAACATCGAACAGTAAATTGCTACGTAAATAATGTGAAGTGCATTACAAATGAAAATAAAGAACAGAAGAGTAAATTGAAATACAAGAAAGAAGAAATTGGTCTGCAAATCCTACTTGCTCTGCACAAATGAGGTTGCCTTGATCTCTCAGTGGATGCTATGGCTTCTGTATGCTTGAATGTTTAGTTTTCCGACCTTTGTCCCTTTGTGCTCATCCAATTTATAGACAATTCTCATAACTGCTCCCAATTACCTTTGGACCCACAAAGGCTGATTCATCAACTGAAAGTCCCACGTTCCCATGTCCTATGCTGCGTTGGAGGACAACACTCACTTATAACTGCTTTCGGATGTGGATGAAGGCCCACTGCTGACAGACTTTGAATGTATCGTTACGGAGGTTTCCTTCGAATTCTGATGACCAACTTTTAGCCTTAATGCTTCGAACTATAAGCTACTACTTCGAGATGGAGAACTCGTTTGGCTTCCAGCTCGAGATCAGTGTGCTTCTGGCCTTGGTTCAAATGCCAATGTCTTCTCCTGGACTTAGCATAATTTTCTTATTTTATACCAACAGATGCCCCCCAAAATGTTGGATTCGAGAT